>CM049816.1:62820052-62912341 GCA_027422435.1 Schizopygopsis pylzovi
AAAAGGGTTCATTTTAAGCTTGTTGAGTTATTTTCATCTTTAGTTTAAAATGCTCACCAGGATGTGACATTTTCTCACATTATATGACATTCACTAGTGCTTTAATGCACTTTGATATAACTGAAATGGCTTATACTGTGAAATAAGTCCTAAAAGTTATTACAAATTATTTTCGATGCAGAGGACAAATGCAAACGGCTCTGCGTTTATTTGTGCATTACATTATAGCTGTTACATATCTGTCCCTGGAGCACAGACGCAGTCATAAGCAGCACAGCTATATTTGTAGAAATAACCAACAATACATTGTATGAGTCAAAATTATACATTTTTATTGTATGCCAAAAATGATTAGGATATTATGATCATGCTCCATGAAGATATTTAGTACATTTCCTACCGTAAATATATCAAAAGTTAATTTTTGATTATTAATATGCATTGCTAAGAACTTCATTTGAACAACTTTAAAGATGATTTTTTTAATATTTCGATTTTTTTGCCTTTTTCAAATATTGTCCGATCATAACAAACCATACATCAATGGAAAGATTATTTATCTAATATATTTATCAGCTTTCAGATGATGTATAAATCTCAATAAAAAAAAAACAATTCTCTTATGTCTGGTTTTGTGCTCCAAGTCACAAATGAAAGCTTATTTCTGGCACCGAATAAAACTAATTATGCAGTTTTGTCTCACAATTCTGACTTTTTTTCCATGAACTACAAGCTGCGAGTTTATATCGTGCAATTCTGACTTTTAATATCATACATCTTGCATTTATTAAATTGTAATTGCAAGATATAAACTCACAACTCAGACCTTTTCTCCTCATATTTGCATGTTTATATCACAATTCTGACTTTCATTAATTACTCCGTTTATATCTCACATTTCATCTTTTTTCTCAAACTAACTTTACATCTTGCAATTTTTTTTGTTTGAATATGCGAGACGTAAACGAGCAATTCAAACACTTTTGAACTCCCAGTTACAGGTTTAGATCTCGCTAATCTGACTTGTTTTAATACATATTGCGATTCGCAAATAGTAACTTTTAATTGCAAGATATAAACTCGCAGTTCTCAAAAAGAGTCGCACAACCACACGACCAATTCGTACGTATTTTACGAGGTGTGTAATTAGTACGATTAGTCTAAACCCAGTAACGAGTAGGTTTAGGGCCGGGGTTAGGCGTAAAGCAGTCGTACAAATCCACACGAATTGTGCAACTCGTAAAATACAATGATTTCGCAAAAATCATAAGTACGAATTCGGGCTGGAATTGCGAGTTTTAAACTTGCAGTTGTGAGAAATAAGTCAAAACAAATGTATTTGTTAATCATGGGAAGCTTTGGCGCTTTAATCTCATATCTCTGCTTCTCTCGGTAGCTCTACGGTGATTCTCGAGGGAAGATCTCGCGTGTTTTGCAGCTGGTGTCTGGAGGAGGTTTGTCCATCACTGGCTCTCATCTCATGTGTGGAGACTTCTTATACAGCGGTCACACGGTCATGCTGACCCTCACCTTCCTCTTCATCCAGGAATGTGAGTATGAGGAAACCATCATCATCATCATCGGGTCACGTCGCATTCACACTGCTCTGTTTAGGACGGGTTGTGTTTTGAAAGATGTTTTGTGTCGTAGATTCGCCACGCTCGCTGCTATGGCGTTGCTATCACGCAATATGCTGGTTGCTAAGTGCAGTGGGTGTGGTCTGCATCCTGGTAGCGCATGAGCATTACAGCGTAGACGTAGTGGTGGCGTATTTCATCACTTCTCGCCTCTTCTACTGGTACCACACCATGGCCAACAACCAGGTAAAAACTGCTTTGTGTTTGCATGTTTATTGCTGCATGGAAACTCATGCAGCTGCACGATGAGACGATTAATAATAAATACTCTACAAATCTGGGAACAGTCTTTATGGCATGGGTCAAATTAATTGAGCTTAATTGGATTTAATACAATCTAAAAAGGCACTGTGGAAAACTAAATCAGGTCAAATCTATGGAAGCTGTGTTTATATCAATGTTTTCACTAAGGATGCACCGATTGCAATTAAATTTTTTTTTTGGTGTGACCTGCCGATACCGATTTTTGCCAATTCCGATTTTCTATAAGAAACTATAATTGAACTATAAAATAACTATAATTGACAGCATATACAAACAAAAATCTATGCAAATATCACTGAAAAATTATTTACATAATAAAATAAATTATTAAAAATTACAATTTCCCCCAATCTGGACTAATTTGCAGATTTTTCTCTGCGAGAAATCGTCCGATTCTGATCACTGGCCGGTCAATCGGTGCATCTCTAGTTTTCACCATGCGATTAAAAACAACAAAAGGTAATTGCGACTGCGATCGCACAATTCTGAGTCCTTTTTTTCTCGCTATTCTGAGAAAAAGAGATATTCGGAGAACTGCGAGATATTAATTCAGAACTGTGAGAGCTGAAGTTATAATGTCAGAAGTCAGAATTGCTGCGGGATAGTAACTCATAATTATGATACAAATACGTGATTGATAGATTTTGAACGTGCAATTGCAAGAAAAAAGTCTGAATATTTATTTGAAAGTCACTTTTAATTCTGTGGCAGATCAAAAAAGCGGAATTGTGAGAAAAAAAAGTCTGAGTTTATATCAAGTAATTCCGTTTTTTTTTTTCAGAATTGTGGAAATCGATGAAAAAGTCAGAATTCTAAAATTAAAAAGTCGCAATTGTCTTGTTTTTATTTTATTTTATTCTGTATCAGAAATGAGCTACCATAAAAAACAAACATTTAACAATTAATAGTAACAAAACGTAAAATAAAAAACCAATTTCGCTTTTTAATCTGAAGTGTGAAAAACCCTTATTCTGTGTGCTCAAATAGTAAGAGCATGTGCTCGCAACGCCAACATCATGGGTTCGATTCCCAGCTAAACTTTGCACGCCATCCACACAGTAACAAAAGTGCATACATGCAAACACATTGAGAAACTGACACAACAAAATACATCCAAAAATTATATTTTTCAGTTCTGTGCAGCTGCTTTTAATTAATTCGCAAGCACCAGATTCGCAGTTTCGTTCTATTAATTAATTATCTATTTTCTGGTCTATTTGACCGGGACAATGACATCAATAATGCATAAATATACAATGTGCTAGAATTAGCCAGAAGGCTATTTTGCATCTGCAGTCCCTGGACGGATGGTATAATTATCACCCTAAAAATATAAAACAATTAATCAATACATAATAAATCCATGCTTCAAAACCCAGGGTTGTGAGTTTGAGTCTCGGACCGGCAGGGATTGTTGGGGGGGTGAATGTACTGCGCTTATTATACATATATAATCACAGTACACATATAGTATGTTAAAAAACTTAATTTGGATACGATTTAATCGAGAGTAATAGTTTGACAGCACTATTAAAAACACATACACGATCCAACTGTCAGACAAAATAACTAACAATATATCGCTAATAATCCATAATTTCAATATACAGGCAAAGATAATGCAAGCATACAGACACAGTAGCCTTAATCATTCAACCAAACAACCTCATGTGTACAGCTTAATATGTTAAAGGGATAGCTCACCCAAAATTAAAATTCAGTCATTAAATACTCGCCCTGATGTCGTTCCAGACCCGTAAGACCTTCGTTCATCTTCAGAACACTAATTAAGATATTTTTGATGAAATCCGAGCGCTCTCTGATCCTCCATAGACAGCAACACAACTGAAATGTTCCCAGGTCCATAAACGTGGCAAATACATCGGTAAAACAGTCCATGTGACATCAGTGGCGCAACTTCAGTTTTGCGACGCTACAAAAGTAACAATTTACTCGACAACATTCTTCTCCCCCGAGTTACGTCCTCCGCTATTTTAGAGAGTATAATAACGCATACACACACTTTCCCCTAAGTGTAAACGACGCTTACGATGCAGCCTTCGTACATGTGCACACTTTCCCCCCCGAACGTAAACTACGCTGAGTACGTCAATACGTTCTCTCCAAAATGGCGGAAAACGTAACTCGGGGGGGAGACGAATGGTTTGAGTAAATTGTTATTTTTGTGCAAAGAAAGTATCCTCGTAGCATTGCGCCACTGATGTCACATGGACAGTTTTACCGATGTATTTACTACGTGTCTGGACCTGAGAACATTTCAGTTGTGTTGCTGTCTATGGAGGGTCAGAGAGCGCTCGGATTTATCAAAAATATCTTAATTAGTGTTCTGAAGATGAATGAAGGACTTACGGGTCTGGAACGACATGAGGGTGAGTAATTAATAGTGATCGACCGATATTGATTTTTTATAACCGATACCAATTATTTGTACGTTTATGTACCCGATAACCGATATTCAGAACCGATATTTATTAACCGTTATAAAGTACATCAATAACAGAGTGAAGATCATTCTTCACTTTCAGTCATCTTAACAACAACAAAAAACTGTTGAAAATTAACATTCATGTCAAATTTAATCTTCAAATTACAACAATAACAACATGTTATTTATAAAAAGCATCATCAGCAACACTGATATTAACAATAAGCAAAAGAATGTCTAATGTTTTCAAATGGAGAAAATAAAGGACAGAAGTCATATCAACTTCATGTTAAACTACAGTTTTAGGTTTAAACGCTGTTTAATAGACTAAAGAGTGAAGAATAATTCACTGAATAATATTCTCTGGAATATTGAAATAACTATAACAAACAAAACATCGTATTTTATTGCATTTCTTAACTGAATTATTAAAATGTTTTTGTCTAAATTATGAAAACTGCTGTTTATCTATTTACACAGAACTATACTCAAACTGCGATCGCTTGCGGAGATAATAAATCATTAATTTAGATAGAGATGTATCCCACTACTCCAAGTGTGTGTGTGTTTGTGTCCACTGCTCCAGGTGTGTGTGTGTGTGTGTGTGTGCGCGCGCGCGCGTGTGTGTGTGTGTGTGTGTCCACTGCTCCAGGTGTGTGTGTGTGTGTGTGTGTGTGTCCACTGCTCCAGGTGTGTGTGTGTGTGTTTGTGTCCACTGCTCCAGGTGTGTGTGTGTGCGCGTGTGTGTGTGTGTGTGTGTGTGCGTGCGTGTGTGTGTGTGTGCACTTGGATGGGTCAAATACAGAGAACACATTTCACTGCTGGTTATACTCTGTATAATTATGTATGTGACAAATAAAAAATAAACCGATATCTGATTATGGTAAAATGCTTAAATATCGGTAAACTGATATATCGGTCGATCTCTAGTACTGAACGACTGAATTTAGATTTTGGGTGACTATCCCTTTAACCCTTATGTGCTTGCTAAGGGGTGCTGTTGAGTGTTCATTTGGCCACAACTTTCTCTGTGTTTCAGCAAATGGAATGATTTTTGGTGACACATCTTATTTTTACACATATTTTGGGAAAATGCTTTGAAATTTTTCCAAAACTCAACAACGCATCAAAGCCAATGTTGTTACTAATCTTTGACATGCCCAAGACTGTGATAAAAGTACAAAAATATCCAGTCCACGATCACTTTTTATATTGAAAATAAGTAATTTTGTGTGTTTTTTCCCCAAAATCAGTGACATCGTTTATGAACTTGGCAATTAAAGAGTAAAAATCCTGGATTAAAAAAAAAAAAATTGTAGTTTTGATCAGGACTGAGGTTGATTAACAGATTTATGCGATACATTTTTCCAGCACTTTATTTTAGTGGATGTTTTCATCCCGAACATAACGAAAGGGGAGTGAATTTGAACAATGCACAAGGGTTAAGGTTGCACTATTAGAGGATTGTAATGAGCTGCTCTCCTGATTTGGCAGGCTTTGAGAGGATCTCCTCACAACTACCTCAACCGGACGTGGTGGAGCCGCGTGTTTACCTTCCTGGAGAAGAACGTGAAGACGAACGTTCCCGGCACGTTCTCATGGCCGCTGTCGCTTCCGTCCGCGGGCTTCAAGAACCCATGCAAGAGCTACTCGATAGTGCAGAGCGCACGAGACGAATGAACCCCGAACACGACGACGCCAGCAGATCCTGTTTACTTGAAGCCGTTTACTTTTAATGGAAGAACATGCTCGTTAAGCCAGCGTTTGTTCCTTATAGTATTGTTTTCACACTGTGCTTGGACATAATTCAAATGTTTATTCTAATAATGTTTCTCAGTGAAGGATTGTGTATAATTGTATTCTTTTTACTTGTATTTATTTGTGCATTACCTTGTAAAGAAATTGTTTTCTTCAATTTGAGAAGTCGTATTTTACAAATGCTACATTGATGCTTGTGCACGATCTAAACTGATATAAAATCTATGCCAAAAATGACTGAATATGTTTGTTTTTTGTCAGAGGTGTATAGAAAATGTGAATTTTAAAATACTTGTGAACGCTGAAGGCCTGGGTCATTCCACTGATTCAATTTTCTATCTTTTTTTAAAGACTGAATATAGTAGTACACATATTTAACTATTCAAAATATGTATTGGGCCATCTCCGGTAACTTTATTAAATTTTGTACACAATTTTTAAGTTGAAGATGCATGCATTTTTCTCAGTACTGTTACCAAAACTATAATTCTTTTAGAAAGTCAACAAATAACTTCATTTCCCCCTCAGTCAGGTGTTTATTTTTTATCATAAAAAAATCACTGTCTACACGAGGTGCATTTATCTAAAGTACACAAACCCATGTTTTGCTTTTAAAAGCCGACTCAAACCTCAAGCTTATCAATTTTCTATGATGCAATTTATTACACAATAGGATCAATTATGGACCAAACTGAATTAATAAAAATAGAGGTTTAACTTTTTTTTTTTAAGAAAAAAATATTAAGTAACCGGAATGAAATGCAGGAACAAACAATAGTTTTTTCTGCGCAGATGCAAAAACGTTGAGAAAAAATACGCATTTTTAAATTTATCTAGATTAATATGTATGTAGCCTAATATTTAGATTAATAAATCTGATGACACTGTTACTTTTACTCCGTTACTATATATAAATATATGGATATACACTGATAAAATGATTTTGTGGTGAAGTAAATACTACATAAAAACAAATGTAATTTCTACATTAAATAATTTAGTTTAGGTAAGAATTAAAACATTAAGTCAATTCTATATTAGCACTCTATTTAAGCTTGAGGAAATTAAACGTATATTTTACTTGGAATTGTTTATGTTTACAAGGATTCGTAAAGTTATGATCCCGTTTTCCCATCATGCACTGGGGCGTGAATAATTCAAAAAGTTTAAATTGTATAAACTGTGACTGAGTAATAAGTATACTTGTTGTTGTTTTTCAATTAATCAGAGTTAATTACCATGGTAAGCATTAAGTAAAATTTACTGGGAATTATCAAGTAAACTTAATTTCAAAATGTATATTTAAAGCTAAATAATTATGTTTAGGCTTTTACTTTAGTCATTTAGCGGATGCTTTTATCCAAAGCGACTTACAAATAAGCAAAAGTAACTAAAACTATAAATATTATATATACACATTTAAGAAGATAAAGAAATTAAATAAAAATGACAAATGCATACAACAACATTTCAAAACTAAACATTTAAATGAAAACAGTCAAAATATTAAATCAAGAAAAGTGAGTATCATAATGATTCTAACATAACACTAAAGGCCTCAGTATACTTCTTTTCACATAGTAAGAATTGGTTATAAAAACTAAAACAGAAGTGAAATAAGTAGTAAGAAAGAAGATAAATAAAAAGCGATACTTATAATTATTGCACGGTAGAGTCGATGGTCTTTACTCTCTTCGGTCTTCACACGACGGCTGCCGCGGTATATTAACCGTTATTAAACCCGTCTAATAAATCACTTATTGAATTCAGCTGAACACACTTTCCTGTTAAACACAATAAATGGCCAAGCAAGCGCCGACACTGACAAGAGACGAGTACGAGACCAAACATTCGTTCGTGAATCGGTTTTGCTTTCGCGCGCTTCTAATCTGCAGCTCGCGACAAACGGAAAACTTCACAGAAGAAGAACGTGCGCGGTCTTTATTATTATTATTATTGCCACAGATCAATTCAGACTGTGTAAAATGACATTCACAAAGCGGGTAAATATGATTGTTTTTAATGTTGTGGCGCTGGAGAGACCGCAAATGGCTGACATAACCGCGAACTATTAACAAAACAGTATATCGATCACCACTAACGACTATTTGAAATCGAGTGTGTACGGGTAATGTGATTTAAATTCATTTGTAAATTAAAATTAAAATAATTAGAGAATCGGTTAAAACGGACTGAGCCGCTGCCGTTAGAGAACATTCCATTGCTGTGGCGACTGTGGAAGTTTCGCGCGTCGATGACGTGATAAAGACGTCACTATATCTCTATATATATGAGGCGCGTAGAATTCCTGCAGTTGAGTGGCAACTGGCTTACTTATCAGGCGAGTTTGAGGGAAGCTTTTTACAACTGTATACACACACACCAGTTGAGTCTCTAGATACAGATTGTAGACATCATAGACAGTGATAACTGTACATTGTTAAGTACAGATCTGTCAGTATGATAACACCAGACAGACACCATGTCTATAGTGGTGAGAGACTGTCTACTCCGGTGACAGTTACTTCGCATTAGATCATAAAGATCTGCCGCTGGAGTTTGAGATCACTGATGCCATCTACGACCTTCTCGGCTGCAGTGCGTCTCAAGACGTAGATGTGAAGCTGAAGGCCGTAACGAACGATCAGGTCTCTGTCAGTTACTGCAGTCCAGCCGCTGGAGGTTGACGAGAACGATGGGATCTCAGTCTGTGAAGTCAAAGATTTGCAGCTGAAGATGAACCGGAAGAATATCATCTCAGAGCTGAAGAGCCCTACGCTGGTGTCTGAAGATCCGAGGGACCCAGCAGGAGCTTCAGTAGAAGAAGCCAATGATCAGTGTGGCCTGGATGCTGAGGAGAACCCCCCAACAGGTGAACACATGCCTTATTCATGTGATAAGAGATGTTTCTGATAGTGTATCATGTTGGCTTGACTTATTACTGTTTTCCTCCGACACTAAATTTCCAAGAGTAACACCTTCTTGAGCTTTCATGCTTCATTCACCAAATTTGGCAGGGACCTTCAAGCTGATCTGAATTTTGTTGCTATAGCTTTTCTAACTGATCCAACTTACTTTAGCCGACTTCTAAATGAGACAAAACACTGATAGATTCCATTTAGGGGGTGAAAACTTTTGTCTGTAATGACTCGTTAACAGTTTATCATATCTATCTATCTATCTATCTATCTATCTATCTATCTATCTATCTATCTATCTATCTATCTATCTATCTATCTATCTATCTATCTATCTATCTATCTATCTATCTATCTATCTCTATTTATTTATATCTCTCTATTTATATATCTCTATCTCTATCTCTATTTATTTATATATATCTCTATCTCTATCTCTATTTATTTATATATATCTCTCTATCTCTATTTATTTATATATCTCTCTCTATTTATTTATATATCTCTCTCTATTTATTTATATATCTCTCTCTATCTCTATTTATTTATATATCTCTCTCTATCTCTATTTATTTATATATCTCTCTCTATCTCTATTTATTTATATATCTCTCTCTATCTCTATTTATTTATTTATATCTCTGTCTCCCTCTGTCTCCCTCTGTCTCCGTCTCCCTCCGTCTCCCTCCGTCTCCCTCCGTCTCCGTCTCCGTCTCCGTCTCCGTCTGTCTCCCTCTGTCTCTGTCTCTGTCTCTGTCTCTCTCTGTCTCTGTCTCCCTCTGTCTCTGTCTCTGTCTCTGTCTCTCTCTGTCTCTGTCTCCCTCTGTCTCTGTCTCTGTCTCTGTCTCCCTCTGTCTCCCTCTGTCTCTGTCTCCCTCTGTCTCTGTCTCCCTCTGTCTCTGTCTCCCTCTGTCTCTGTCTCCGTCTCCGTCTCCGTCTCCCTCCGTCTCCGTCTCCCTCCGTCTCCCTCCGTCTCCGTCTCCCTCCGTCTGTCTCCCTCTGTCTCTGTCTCCGTCTCCGTCTCCCTCCGTCTGTCTCCCTCTGTCTCTGTCTCTGTCTCTGTCTCCCTCTGCCTCTGTCTTCCTCTGTCTCTGTCTCCCTCTGCCTCTGTCTCCCTCTGCCTCTGTCTCCCTCTGCCTCTGTCTCCCTCTGTCTCTGTCTCCGTCTCCGTCTCCCTCCGTCTGTCTCCCTCTGTCTCTGTCTCTGTCTCTGTCTCCCTCTGTCTCTGTCTCTGCCTCTGTCTCCCTCTGCCTCTGTCTCCCTCTGTCTCTGTCTCCCTCTGTCTCTGTCTCCCTCTGTCTCTGTCTCCCTCTGTCTCTGTCTCCCTCTGTCTCTGTCTCCCTCTGTCTCTGTCTCCGTCTCCGTCTCCGTCTCCGTCTCCGTCTCCCTCCGTCTCCCTCCGTCTCCCTCCGTCTCCGTCTCCCTCCGTCTCCCTCCGTCTCCGTCTCCCTCCGTCTCCCTCCGTCTCCGTCTCCCTCTGTCTCCGTCTCCGTCTCCGTCTCCCTCTGTCTCTGTCTCTGTCTCCCTCTGTCTCTGTCTCCCTCTGTCTCTGTCTCTGTCTCTGTCTCCCTCTGTCTCTGTCTCCCTCTGTCTCTGTCTCTGTCTCCCTCTGTCTCTATCTCTCTATCTGTATATCTATCTGTCTATCTATCTATCTTTCTCTCTATCTGTCTATCTCTCTGTCTGTCTCTATTTATTTATCTATATATATATCTCTCTCTCTCTGTCTCTGTCTCCCTCTGTCTCTATCTCTCTATCTATCTTTCTCTCTATCTGTATATCTATCTTTCTCTCTATCTGTCTATCTATCTATCTATCTGTCTATCTGTCTATCTGTCTATCTGTCTATCTGTCTATCTGTCTATCTGTCTATCTGTCTATCTGTCTATCTGTCTATCTATCTATCTATCTATCTATCTTTCTCTCTATCTGTCTATCTGCTAAAACCTGCTTGAAACATGCCAGGAACAAGTAGCAGAGGACTCAAAGTGGTTTTAAAGGTCTTATTGGGTTTGATTTGGTTTCTAAGCAGTCAAATGAAGTTTAATGGGGTTTGAAGTATCGTTCTGAATTCTTTGAAACGTTAAGCTTTTACAAGTTATTTTAAACTTCCAGACAAGGATTGGTCAAGCTTGTCATCAAACTTTACTTATCTAGTTTTTTCAGAAAGCACTGCTGGATGGATGTTGAAGAAAATGAGTGCCATATTCCAGACAAACGCACTGAATGCTGTTAGGGAACCTGAAGTGGATCCGATCGATCCGAAGGAATCCCAGTGTGTCCCAGATCCAAGTGCTCCCGAGCCAGAACCTGATACGGATCTGGTCCATGCCGAGCAGTTGTGTATCACTGAACCTAAAGTGGATCTGGTTGATCCAGAGGAATTGTGTGAGCCAGAAGCTGAAGTCACATCAGAGCTTTCCAGGTTGGAAAAGTGCATCCCTCTAAACGTGTTGCAGCTGGAGGATCGTTTGAGGGAGTGTACACTGTCCAAGACGCCTGTCACTGAGGTCTGGCCCGGGGTCTTCATCGGAAATGAGTAAGTCTACTAATATAAATTGTGTGTTGAATTAATAATGTATTGCAGAAGGAGTATCAAACACAATGATATGCATCTTCCAAGTGCTTTCATTTCATTGCAAATCCTCTTTAGTGAAAGACTGTTGTGTTCTTGTGCAGAGAGACGGCAAGGGACCGATATAAACTGAAGGAGATGGGAATTACACACATCCTAAACGCTGCAGAACCAAAGAAGAACCTGAAGTTATTGTTGGGAATGACAAGCAAGAAAGACCTTCTAGGAACGGTCAATACAGGGTTCAGATATTACAGAGGCTTGCACATCAAGTACTGTGGCTTGCCTTCATCGTACAGACGCTGTTTTGACATCAGCATATACTTCATGCCAGCTGCCGAATTCATTGACAAGGCCTCGAGGAGCCCAACGAGTAAGAGCTGACACACACACTCCATTTCTCAAATTATCTTTTAGTTATGAATGAGTTGCTTGACCGTCTTTCTGTTTGTCTTTCCTCAGGTAAGGTGTTGATTCACTGCACACAGGGCCTCAGCCACTCGGCCACTCTGTTTCTGGCGTATCTGATGATCTGCCATGACATGATGGTGGAAGAGGCCTTTGATCTCGTCGTAAAGGTGAGATGCATCAGGCCCTATTTTGGCCATCTGAGGCAGCTGGCGTTCCTCAATGCCGATCTTGTGCAGCAGCGAAAACTAAAGCTGCAGGACACAAAAACAGGCAGGAAGATGAAAAAATGGCAGATAAAAACTAAATAGAGCACAGATTAAAAAAATAAATACAAATGGTGCACAGGTTTAAAAAAAAAAAAACAGAGCACAAATCAAATTAAATGGTGCACAGATAAAAACAGAACATAGATTGATAAAAATAACAGAGCACAGATTTAAAAAATAAATACAAATGGTGCACAGGTTTAAAAAATAAAAAACAGAGTACAGACAAAATAGAGCACAAATAAAATTAAATGGTGCACAGATCAAAACAGAGCACAGATAAAAAAACAAATGATGCGCAGACTTAAAAAAAAATACAAATAATTGGTGCACAGATAAAAAAAACAAAAAAACAGAACACAAATAAAAAAATAGAGCACACATAAAATAAAATGGTGCATGGATAAAAACAGTGCACAGATAAAATAGAGCACAAATAAATAGAATAATGCATAGATAAAATAATGCACAGATAAAATAGAGCACAAATAAATAGAATAATGCATAGATAAAATAATGCACAGATAAAATAGAGCACAAATAAATAGAATAATGCATAGATAAAATAATGCACAGATAAAATAGAGCACAAATAAATAAAATGGTGCACAGATAAAATAGAGCACAAATAAATAAAATAATGCATAGATAAAATAGAGCACAAATAAATAAAATAATGCATAGATAAAATAGAGCACAAATAAATAAAATAATGCATAGATAAAATAGAGCACAAATAAATAAAATAATGCATAGATAAAATAATGCACAGATAAAATAGAGCACAAATAAATAAAATGGTGCACAGATAAAATAGAGCACAAATAAATAAAATAATGCATAGATAAAATAGAGCACAAATAAATAAAATAATGCATAGATAAAATAGAGCACAAATAAATAAAATAAT
Source organism: Schizopygopsis pylzovi (assembly GCA_027422435.1). Lineage (NCBI taxonomy): Eukaryota > Metazoa > Chordata > Actinopteri > Cypriniformes > Cyprinidae > Schizopygopsis > Schizopygopsis pylzovi. Next base: position 62,833,238 of record CM049816.1, read on the forward strand.
GCATAGATAAAATAGAGCACAAATAAATAAAATAATGCATAGATAAAATAGAGCACAAATAAATAAAATAATGCATAGATAAAATAGAGCACAAATAAATAAAATAATGCACAGATAAAATAGAGCACAAATAAATAAAATAATGCACAGATAAAATAGAGCACAAATAAATAAAATAATGCATAGATAAAATAGAGCACAAATAAATAAAATAATGCATAGATAAAATAGAGCACAAATAAATAAAATGGTGCACAGATAAAATAGAGCACAAATAAATAAAATAATGCATAGATAAAATAATGCACAGATAAAATAGAGCACAAATAAATACAATGGTGCACAGATAAAATAGAGCACAAATAAATAAAATAATGCATAGATAAAATAGAGCACAAATAAATAAAATAATGCATAGATAAAATAGAGCACAAATAAATAAAATAATGCATAGATAAAATAGAGCACAAATAAATAAAATAATGCATAGATAAAATAATGCACAGATAAAATAGAGCACAAATAAATAAAATAATGCATAAATAAAATAATGCACAGATAAAATAGAGCACAAATAAATAAAATAATGCATAGATAAAATAGAGCACAAATAAATAAAATAATGCATAGATAAAATAGAGCACAAATAAATAAAATAATGCATAGATAAAATAGAGCACAAATAAATAAAATAATGCACAGATAAAAATAGAGCACAAATAAATAAAATAATGCATAGATAAAATAGAGCACAAATAAATAAAATAATGCATAGATAAAATAATGCACAGATAAAATAGAGCACAAATAAATAAAATAATGCATAGATAAAATAATGCACAGATAAAATAGAGCACAAATAAATACAATGGTGCACAGATAAAAATAGAGCACAAATAAATAAAATAATGCATAGATAAAAATAGAGCACAAATAAATAAAATAATGCATAGATAAAATAGAGCACAAATAAATAAAATAATGCATAGATAAAAACAGTGCACAGATAAAATAGAGCACAAATAAATAAAATAATGCATAGATAAAATAGAGCACAAATAAATAAAATAATGCATAGATAAAATAATGCACAGATAAAATAGAGCACAAATAAATAAAATAATGCATAGATAAAATAATGCACAGATAAAATAGAGCACAAATAAATACAATGGTGCACAGATAAAAATAGAGCACAAATAAATAAAATAATGCATAGATAAAATAGAGCACAAATAAATAAAATAATGCATAGATAAAAACAGTGCACAGATAAAATAGAGCACAAATAAATACAATGGTGCACAGATAAAAATAGAGCACAAATAAATAAAATAATGCATAGATAAAATAGAGCACAAATAAATAAAATAATGCATAGATAAAATAATGCACAGATAAAATAGAGCACAAATAAATAAAATAATGCATAGATAAAAATAGAGCACAAATAAATACAATGGTGCACAGATAGAAACAGAGCACAAATAAATAAAATAATGCATAGATAAAATAATGCACAGATAAAATAGAGCACAAATAAATACAATGGTGCACAGATAAAAATAGAGCACAAATAAATAAAATAATGCATAGATAAAATAATGCACAGATAAAATAGAGCACAAATAAATAAAATAATGCATAGATAAAATAATGCACAGATAAAATAGAGCACAAATAAATAAAATAATGCATAGATAAAAATAGAGCACAAATAAATACAATGGTGCACAGATAAAAACAGAGCATAGATTGATAAAAATAATAGAGCACAAATAAAAAACAAATGATGCACAGACTTTAAAAAAATACAAATAAATGGATGCACAGATTTAAAAATGCAGCACAGGTAAAAAAACAAAAAACAGAGCACAAATAAAAAATAGAGTACACATAAAATATAACACAGAGAATAAATAGTGCACAGATTTAAAAACAAAACAGAGCAGATACAAAAATGTTGTTTAAAAACAGGTGCACAGATAAAAGCAAATGGCACAGGTAAAATATATATGAGCAAAATAAGAATAATTATTCAATAATTACAAATACTTTAAATGTTTAATATTTTGTAAAGCGTTGTTGTTGTAAGTGTGTCTGATTTCTGACTTCCATCATTCCTAAGAGCAAATATCAAGCTTGTGTTGAAAATAAAACGTATTGTGAAGCCGGGCTTGTATTATATTATGTTTCCTAAATATTTTTTCTCAGTGCATATAATCAAAATACAGCATTACCACAAATATTACAACAAACCATTACCTTGCATTTCTCCATCGTAAATATATTTAAAAGGCTTATACATGTTTTTTTTTGTGACATCCGTGACTCTTACTTTATTACATGATTTAAAGTTCATAAATTGATCATTTATTTGACCACTTTTTAATAAAACAATATACAATCATGAATAATATTAAATATATATTTATATAAACAAGTTCTATAATACACTCTATAATCATAATAATATTACCATTAATAGCTCCTACTTTTGTTTAGTTTGTCAATTATCCCACTGGTGGTGGTTGACGAGAGACCCCCCCACACACACATGATTGTACAGTGCTTTGGGTGTACAACAATACACAATAAAGCGCTATATTAAAAAAATGCATCATTCATTTATTCATTCATCCCATTTTAGGACACCATAAAAATTTCATTTTTGGAAATAATTGCTGTACAGTGATGCCGAATATCTGGAATAAAAATGCAAACTAAAATAATCTGGGTTTAATAAAAATGTCCAGCATAAAGTATGAGACACGTGGATTGTAGATGAGTAACCAGCACTTTAATAGGAGAAAACCCAAATGTGTTCGAAAGCACAAAGCATCAGTCAGCAAATGTGAAGTAGGGCTGTCAAATTGGCTGAAAAACTAAATTCAAATTGTTTACTAAAATATGATCAAAATTCGAATTATATTCTAATTTAAAAAGCATAAATTCAGTTAGGGGAAAAAAAAAGCTTTTGGCTTATCTCCCGAGACCACAAGAGGGCGCATCGAGATAAATATTAACAAATGCACGTTTCTTCAAAGCAGGGCTGGGAAATATGAGCAAAAATTAATATCTCTGTATTTTTGGGCTGATTTGCGGTATACGGTACATATCTCGGTATTTTGTATTTGGATTAAACAAATAAATAAAATGTAACCATGTTGGCATATATAATGTGCAAAAATGGTTAACATCACATTACATATGATGGACTTCAAAATGTCCTGCATGTTCAAAATTGAAGAGAGGCACTTTTCAATTTAAGATTGAAATTTATTGATCAGATATCACCAAAGTTACAGCGCTGGGTTGTCTCAGACACAACGTCTTACAAAGAACCAACCCAGAAATCCAGTTTCACACAATATTTATAGTTATGTGTCGACGTGTCTCTTCTTCTCATTGGATGGGGATCCGTCCTTAGACTCTCCAATCCGCTTCCACTCCTTTGTCTCTTGGTCTCTGCAAAACATGCTGTGATAGAACCCCCACCCAGTTTCTGCCTAGCAACTAGCTTTTCTAAGTAATCTGATCTTGTTATGTGTGTGTGTGCACATTCCACCGCGCCCCACTTTAGTTGCTGACCTCCTATCCTGCACTCACATACCTTGAGGCAAAACTGCCGTTCAGCTGCTTCCTCTTTCTTTGCACACTAGGCTGCACACCCACACATCAGCACTTAGCCATTACACTTTTAACCTGCAACACATCTAAACCCTTAATAAGAAATCCCATGAAAAATTGATTACACACATAAACAGGTTATTTGAAACTGATTATTAATATAAATGATTAAAATCCCTCAATCCCTCTCTTGACCTCTGAAAGAGGTCACACATCATTTCTCTCGTCATCATCATCGCCACTATCAGAACATTGATTTGCAGACAGCAGTGGCATGCTATAAGGGGGTGGTGTCATGTCCTTTTTCTCGATTGCTGCTACGATTAAACGATTACACAATGACCTAATACACGGAATGCAGCAACAACCACATGTTACTAATATAGCTACAAAGACTGCAATTGAGACCACAATGGACATTATCAGTGCCTTCCATTTACCTAGTGCTCTGTCCAGCCACTGTCCCACAGGGTTGTCTATTCCGGAATGTTCTTTCATTTCTACTGATAACACACGTAGCCCTTCTAATGCTTTAGTTACTGATCCGTCAGGAGCAGTGTTATTGGGGATAAATGTACAACATAAATCACCAAACATATGGCAGACACCTCCTTTTTCTGCTAACAACATATCTAGAGCCAATCTATTTTGCACAGCCATCAACGATGTAGGAGCCAATTGTTCAGACAGGCCTTTTACTGCGTCTCTGGAAAGGTTAGCTAATCTCATGACATTGTAATGCACATAATTTATTCTGTCAACATTTTTGTTAGGGGTTACTGGAAATAGCATAGACAAAACTGGTATATTTTCAAATCCTGCAGCTATTTGGTCAGCCAATTTATACTCGTCAGGGACTCCTCTTGGAACCCCAATGGCATCTATATACGTGGGACTGTTTAATGATAAATCTATGGTTGCTCCACGTTTTCTTATCACATGACGTCTTCTTCGTTTTGTTAACTGCCTTGTCGTGTCTTTATTCATTTCAACTACTTTCTCGCCTATCAGCGTCAGAGGTGCTCCTAGTCGGACCATAGCACACAAACCTTTTGTGTTAGGCGGTACCCTGGTAAACAGGCGTCTGTCACCACAGTAGTAATAGAGGCCTGCTCTTGCCCACGGTCCTATTTTTGTTCCATTTTCACTTATTATGACGTTACACCACTCTTCATTAATGCGTCCGTAAATAATTGATGCACTAGACGGTGTGAAATTAAAACACGTGTAATTGTTTTGTCTAGGTACAAATGGGCCTGTTCGGGAATCATTTGAAATTGGGGGAAATATAGATGCCAATGTGGTGCAATTGGTTGACCCCACCTCTCTCGTTAGTGACAACATACAGTTATATCCCCATGTATCATCTGGATGCAGAGGAGCTGGTTCAATGTGAAGTCTGGGTCTGGCACCTGCACATGCTACACAGTCATCTATTTTTTGTTCTTCTTCAAACACAAAATCAGTATAGAAAATTAAAACATTAAAACATTAAATCATACACTTTGTAATTAATGAAAACGTGATTATATGTAATTAAGGAGAACTTATAAAAACTCGTAAAAGATGATTATAATGAATATATGGTTATAACTATGTCTATTCCTGTAAAGACTTTACTCAAAATATTCTGGACTCTTTGGAAGTCTAGTTTGTCCAGACCACACCCCAGCCGGGGTACGGAAACACTTTTCACTCTATGTTCTACACACCAATCTCTCATGTGTTTTAAACTGTTGGTAAAATCTCTGTATGTGGGGAGATCAGTGCACTTTCTTTTTGTGATTAAATGAAAAATTGTTCTGCCGTCTTCTTCCTGTGTCACTGCACATTCACCAGGTTTTTTGTTTTGTTTTTTCACTTTCTCCACACCATACTTATCTTTAAATGTTACTGCAATACCTGCACCATATGCACAATCTGTGCTTACACAATGTGCCAAAGGTTCTTGTGGTGGGCTTGAAAAAATGTCACCTTTCTTGTGTACAATCTGAAAAAATTTCACCTTTCTTGTGTACAATCTGTAATTTTCCAGCACTTTTACTCCCAGCACCCTCCCTCTCTTGGACCTGAGACCTCAGGTCCACTGCAGTTTGTGCCAAAGACCTGCTAGGGGGGTCACATGCAACACAAGAAGACAAATGATACCAGGTGTCGCCTTTTCCTGCTAGGCGAACACAATGTGAGGTCCTCGAGGTGACTTTCAGGGGCTCAGACCATCTGGCTTCGTTCCATTTCCTGCGGAATCTCTTCAGTCTGACCCACTCGGTTGGCGGGGGAATCGGTTCTGGTTCATTGTCTGCAGTGACCTGCTGGGAAAATTGTTTAATCAGAGCAGTTAGTTTGTCAAAATAAACACAGTGTGATAAAGGTGTGATTTGGTCAGGTCAGGTCTCAGTGGCGTTGAAGGTCCAGGGAAAGAACGACCTGTAAGCAACTCAAAGGGTGTAAAGCCAGAAATCCTGTTAACAGAGGAACGTACAGACATTAATGCCAATGGAAGGGCAGATAACCACGTCAATTTGGTCTGTGCACAGATTTTAGCCAATTTCCGTTGCCGCAGGGGTGAAAAGGTGAAAGCTGCCGAATTTACAAATGACATGACGGAATGAGTGGTAAGAACCGTTAATTGATGGCCCATAACAATATGTGATGTTTCTCAATTATTTTAGCCAGACCTGCTGCAAACCGAGCACATGTAGGCTGACGCTGTTCAATAACATCCAGCAGGACGCTGACATACATCAAAACTCTTCTGGTCCCTGTCTGTTTTTGAAATAGGACCCCATGTGCACTGTTTCCTGTTTCAAAAACATCCAGGAAGAAACCCAGTGAATAGTCTGCACAATTTAAATGAGCTGCATGAGCCATTTCTGTCTTTAAGGCAATGAAAGCTTGTTCTGCCTCAGGGGTCCATGTCAATTCAGCCTTTAAATTTTTCATACCCTGTTCCTTCACAATCTGTCTTAACGGTGTGGTCAGCGAGACGTACATAGGGATGTAATTTCTGCTGAAACCTGTGAGGCCGAGGAAGGAAAGCATGTCCTTCACTGTTAGTGGTTTGGGATGTGATAAAATGCTGTCACGTTGACGGTGGGAGAGTGTGGAGCCCTGAGCTGTGATTAACCTTCCCATAAAGGTAACTGATGGCCTGCTGACTTGCAATTTTTCTTTGCTGACCTTGAACCCTGAAACATACAGCTGTTGCAATATTAGGTCAGTCGCCCGTAGGCACTCTTCATTTGTGGTGGCGGCCAGCAGCAGGTCATCAACATACATTATCAAAACGCAGTCTGGGGGAAGTGTGCATTTTTGTAACTGCTCTTTTAGAACTTGATTAAAAATCCCTGGTGACAAGATAAAGCCTTGTGGCAATCTGTTATAAGAGTACTGGCGGCCTCTGTAGGTGAACGCCAAACATGACTTACATTCTTCAGACAATGGTATGCAGAAAAATGCGTTTGCCAGATCAATGCATGTAAACCACTGGTGAGCTGGGGTCAAAGAAATGGGGGCGACAACTCCCTCTTTCCCTACGAATATGCCATCTCCTGTGAGACGCCATCTATCCCCCTCTATGCTGTCAAACATTTCTTGGTACATGACTGTGTCATTTCTGTCGTAAAACAATGTACAGTGTAGTGGGTCAATGGGTGGTAAGTAAACATCTATGTCCATTATCCATGGTCGGTGGTTGTTATACAGGGTCACTACACTCATTGGGGATGGGGAAATGTCTAATTCTACCCAATAAATGTCAGCTGCCTCCTTTAATGGCCCTCCTAACAGAACATTCTGTCTAAAACCTGTTGGTGCAGTCTGTGAGCAATCAACCTGTGTGCCATCTGGAAAAGTCACTATTACCCCTTGTGGTGAACATAAAATACTGGCCCCCAATTTAATAAGTAAGTCCCTCCCCAGTAGAGGTACAGGAGCGTTAGAGGAGTACAGGAATGAGTGCGGTAAGCTCTGATTCACAACCTGGACGGTTAATTGTTTTGTCATTGGCCAATGTTCTAACCCACCAGAGAAACCCATGACTCCCACTGTTTTATCACTTAGATCTTTGTCTGTGATTGTGCCCCTTGTTACAGTGGAGTATGTTGCTCCGGTATCTACCAGAGCTCTTAGTGGTTTGTTGTCAACCACTATTTCCATGAGGGGTTCAGTCATTCCCCTCATGGTGGTCCTCTGTGGGTCCCTTCAACAATCCCCCGCGTCTCCCTCCGGGCCCCATGTTGGGTGCATAGGCGCCTGTAGGTTGGCTGGAGAAGGGTGCTGTTGCCCCGGGTATCGTGAGGCGTGTGGTCCCCTGCCACGACCACCAGGTCCACCTCTGAGAGGACCCCATCCCCCTGCAGGTGGCCCTGTAAATTGGCCGTCCCCCTGCTGTGAGGGACATTCATTTTTCCAATGATCAGTGCCACCACACAGATGACAAGCACCCCTCTGCCGCCCTCCACCCCTACCACGTCTGCCTCTAAATCCCATATTCCCACCCCTCTGGCCTCTATGCCCTCCCCAGGTACCCATCTGTGATCATGGTGTTTGGTATGTTGCTCCCTGATCATACCCAAAATATGGGGGAATAACTGAAGGGGTAGGTGGGTCATTCACAGACTATTGGGACATTTGTTTGGTTTTCTTTGGGCCACTGGCTCTGGCTAAGTCTAATTGTAGCTTTAATCGTTGATTTTTTGTCTTTTCTAGCTCCTCCTCATCTTTGTGCAGTTTATCAACTGTCCTGTCAATGTGAAATACTAAGTGTCTTTCCCATACTTCATTGGTTGCTACTGGTATATCGGGGTTACCTTCCATGGCCTGTTTTACGCCATTGGGGGCCCCTGACATCACTGCTGATCTGACAATGTCACGTGTTATGGGGTTGTTTAAACTGTTTTCCTCAACCATTTGTTCCCATTCTGTGGCACATCTGAAATAATAACCTGATCCAGTCTCACCAGGTTTGATGCGAAATTTGATGTTTTGATACGTGGTTGGGGGTGTGGGGAACTGTTCTCTTAATGCCCTACCTACCATACTACTCACTCTTGTAAACATCACATCGTTATCTGCACCCTCTATATCTGCATTTTTTCTCAAAATCCCTCATCTGTGAAGCCGTAAAAAATGGACCCAGAAGGCATCTCAAGTCTCCCACTGCCAATGTGGTTCCATGGCACAGAGCCATTAATTTTGTCAGCCATCTTCCTCCTCCAGAGGTGATGGGGGGCAGTTTTGCTAATGATGCAGTCATATCACTATGACTCCAGGGTTGGTATTTAGCACCCCGGTTCCCTTGCACTAATGGCATATTTATCCCCGTGCGCAGTTGGTCATGCACGACAAAACCACTCTCTACATCGTCATCACAATCCCTTTTTCGATACACATCTCGGTGGGGGTAAGAAATATTCCAGTCTCTCCCCCCCTTGGGCATAAATTGGCCCTCTACATGGCTTCTTGTTCTTGCAGCTATGGGGGATGATGTCATAGTCCCTTTAATAAGTACATTCTGATGTGTAGCCCCATCATGTCTCACTTCTTCTAAACCTTGTTGACTATGCACAGATGCACATGGCCCTTCACTATGAACGCTTTGTTTGTCATCCTCCCCATACTCTGCTTCCTGCTCACTATGCTGTGATCCTGGTCTCTCGTGTGGGTCTAACCCTGTAGCGCCATCTAGCCGTGCTGTCAGTAGTTTTATTTGTTCTTTCATCATATCTAACTCAGCCATTTCCACCTCCACTGCTGATTCTTTTACAGTCACTTGAACTTGCTGCAAGTCTTGGTTTGGTACATAGGGCGGCGGCCTTACTGAGTGTAAATCCGGATATAAGCTTAGAGGCGGGGCAAACGCTGTCTGATCAGAAGTACTACCCTGTATACTTCCTGACTTCTTTGTCACTTCTTTCTCTGCCTTCACATGCTCCCCCCCACCCTTTTTAGCAGGACTCAGGGCGGTTGCAGTAAGTGCAATTCTTGTTCACAACCTGACCTCAGTTCTATATTCTTCTTCTTGGTTGGAATATTTACTCTTACTCAACCAATTTATACTGTTTTTCCCTTCTACATGTCTTTTTAGTCTTACATGAGCTCTTTTTTCCATATCTCTGATTTTTGGTGCTAATGCAACCGACATTTTGTCGGGATTATCCCACCCGTTTTCAGTACATATCTGACTCCATTTATTTTCCCAAATTTTCTTCTCTTTTTTATGATTTTTAGGCTCCGATTGAGCCAGTAACATATCTACTACATTGCCCCACTGTGTTGTTGTCGGGGGACATCCATACTCCTCACACTCTCTCTCAAATTCAGACATTTTACACAACACACACAATACACATCAATAATCTAACACTCTATATTCAAAAAATGCTGTAGGACTTTAACCCACAGTCTTTCTAAAATGCTGTGCGGACTTTAACCCACAGTCTTTCTAAAATGCTGTGCGGACTTTAACCCACAGTCTTTCTAAAATGCTGTAGGACTTTAACCCACAGTCTTTCTAAACCCTACTTGCGATGGGACTCTAACCCAACGTCTTCTAGTTGCTGTGGGACTTTAACCCACAGTCTTCTAATTGCTGTGGGACTTCAACCCACAGTCTTCTAAACCCTGGTTGCTGTGGGACTTTAACCCACAGTCTTCCCTAATTGCAATGGGACTTTAACCCATCGTCTTCTAATTGCTGTGGGACTTTAACCCACAGTCTTCCCAAAATATGCACACTTTTATCCTTGCGATGGGACTCTAACCCACCGTCTTACAATGTTATCTGATCAACAATCATCAATTCTTTCTAATCAATGGAACGGAATATACATCAAATTCAACACATGAAATTTAGTATGCCCAATCTGCAGAGATTTGAGTTTAACAGGTTTCTGCTTACCTTTTTTGATTAGCCGGCTTTGTGTTGAACCCAATATCGTTCCGTCCCGAAACTTCGGTTTTTGCCTGGATTTCTACGATGTCCTTTACTGCCTTTTCTCCGATCACGTCGGGGTCACCAATTGATGGACTTCAAAATGTCCTGCATGTTCAAAATTGAAGAGAGGCACTTTTCAATTTAAGATTGAAATTTATTGATCAGATATCACCAAAGTTACAGCGCTGGGTTGTCTCAGACACAACGTCTTACAAAGAACCAACCCAGAAATCCAGTTTCACACAATATTTATAGTTATGTGTCGACGTGTCTCTTCTTCTCATTGGATGGGGATCCGTCCTTAGACTCTCCAATCCGCTTCCACTCCTTTGTCTCTTGGTCTCTGCAAAACATGCTGTGATAGAACCCCCACCAGTTTCTGCCTAGCAACTAGCTTTTCTAAGTAATCTGATCTTGTTATGTGTGTGTGTGCACATTCCACCGCGCCCCACTTTAGTTGCTGACCTCCTATCCTGCACTCACATACCTTGAGGCAAAACTGCCGTTCAGCTGCTTCCTCTTTCTTTGCACACTAGGCTGCACACCCACACATCAGCACTTAGCCATTACACTTTTAACCTGCAACACATCTAAAACATCTTAATAAGAAATCCCATGAAAAATTGATTACACACATAAACAGGTTATTTGAAACTGATTATTAATATAAATGATTAAAAATGATTAAAATCCCTCACATACTAACATTGTAACATTGCGATCTAAAAACAAACATAATGCTTTTAATGCAAAGTTAAATTTACTAAACTAAAAATAAAAAAGCACAGACTAGACTAATTGAGTAATACGGCTATTTTGATTACCCCATTACAGTCACTTTACAGTTAGTGCTATCATACAAATACACTTTACACACAGGTTTAAAATGTCCAACTACAAACATAAATGTATATTTTAGTCCGAGTTATTGCTCATATTTCATTGCGCTCTGTCTGTTTGGCGCGCATGCGTTCAGAACCAAGTCTGTGAGTTTAGCGGAGAATCTCAAAGCAAAAGCTCATGCACTTCTGACAGCAAAATGAAAATATTTCCATGGCTTTCTAACATTTACAGATGGAGAATATACCTGTGAAATATAAGTTATGCATTTATGAAAAGAGCACATAGCTCAAAACAGCGCGGCCTTTCTGTCAGAGCTGCTTTAAACTCACAGATTTATCATTGCTGATACACCTAATTAACATTTAATCATACGATCGCCAGGTTCACGATTACACTGTTAATTCGGTTGAGAAAGTGTTTCTGATTCCTTCACTCATGCACTTTGAATGATTTCTTTGTTTGTTGGTTTGGCTCATGTGAGTAGTTTTCTTTCTGTAGCCTTGCTTTTATTGACTGAATAAACAGTATTTATCGACTAACGCAAAACTCATATTGACGCAGTACCGACCGCTCCGACCTTTCCGGGCAGAAGCAGCTGTGTTTCTCCTCCCTCTCGTGTTTTTCTCCAGTGATCTTGATCACAGTGGTCTTATTTTCAAGTAAATATAAAGGATTGCAAAAGATATCGCACAATAAACAGCGTGATCGGGATCAGTTCTAATATCGCACACTTATTACATGGCAGCTTATTAGATAAATATAAAACATGCATGTGGAAAATTACTTTTTTCTTCTCCTGGCAGCCGGAGGAAACGGCTTTTAAATTTGCCAAAAATAAAACTACTTATATTAAAAACAAACATGCAAGCCGCTGCCACATGATAAACCCTGATGAACTTTATTGAATCCTCACTTCGACCTGATCTTCTTGTAGTCAATGAACCAAGAAAGTGTGCTTAAAATTGTCCAGATGCCCTTAAAATAACTTTTGTCTGTCTGCATGTGTGTGAAAGAAATATACCAGCTAACTGGGAGCTTTCTCAGGTTCTCTCAAAGTTAAAAACAAAGATTGTGTATAACTTCGTTTAACACACATTCTCCCAGTAACATTAATAGACCATTGTTTAACGTTAGCTGGTCTTTTGTAATGCTCTCAAAACATTGGATGTTCGTTAAACATTCAGGGAACATTCAAAAGTAACGTTCATGTAATACTTTGCATACAATTTCGCCATAACTTAAATATAGTACGTTTCTACAATATCTAAATACACTATATTGCCAAAAGTATTGGCACCCCTTCTAATGAAAAGTTTGACTACTTTAGTAATTTTCATGAGTACAACTTTTAATGTTTAAGCATATAATGATATTCTAGGGAATTGTGTGCTTCTAATTGTATAGCAACAGTTTGGACTCTTTTCTATTCATCACCAAACACCAATGACTTGTGCATATGGATACAGTCATTTCATACACTTCAAAACTGTTGCAACAGAGGTGGAAATACAATTTTTAAGTACATGAATTATGTTTCCATCTTTGTTGGCACAGTGTGTAAGTGCTTTTTCTCTTCTAAAGAAGGGGTGCCAGTACTTTTGTCCATATAATGAATGTACAAGTCATTGGTGTCTGGTGATGAGTTTGTGGCTCATTTAAAGTCACACCAGAGGTGTTCAGCTGCTTTCTGCAGACCAGTCAAGTTCTTCCACACTGACTGAATCATCATTTCTCTTTGATTCTTGTCTTATACACAGAGACACTGTCATGCTAGAATAGAAAAGGGTCCTGTCCAAACTGTTGCTATAACATTAGATTCCCTAGAATATCATTATATGTTTAAACATTAAGATTTGTACTCATATAAATTACTAAAGTAGTCAAACCTTTCATTGAAAGGGGGGTGCCAATACTTTTGGCAATATAGTGTATATTGTAGAAACCTAATTTCCTGTAAAGCTGCTTTGCAACGATTTATATCGTAAAAAGCGCAGTACAAATAAACCTAAATTGAACTTTAATTTTCAATAGAACGTTCCCTTATTTTGAATGTTTTCTCGACATTCGAAATAACCAAGAGAATAAGTTCTGAAAACATTTAGAAATAAGTTTTAATGGGAAAGCATTCTTTGTTGGAACATGTTTTTGTCAGCTGGGTAGAATTGTTAAATAACTACTAAACTACAGTTGGCTTGACCTGTTTTTTAAATTTAATCTCAGGCCTGTGATGACAGAATACAAAAACACTTGTTTACATTTGCAAGGTAAATGTACAATCTCCAGCTTTTGCAAATCTAATCTTAAAGGCATTTATATGTGGTTTAAAATCAGATTTCACATCAAAAGTGTCTGCAGTGTGAATGCAACATGAAACTGGTTTGATTTCTGAAAGGCACCACAAAGACACTTTGAAACAAAAAAACATGTAGGACCAAGCTTTTAAATTGCATGATAATCCGCATTTTAATAGCAACATACAAATAGCAAATTTAGTAACATCAAGAGCAAATGTGAAGTGGTCTGTTCCTTCATTCACTGGTTAAATTTGGTAACGGCCGGCCAGCCTGTGTTGGAGCGGATCCAGTCGAAGTAATGCGCCACTTTAGTGTAGACGCCAGGTTGATCGGGTTCACCACATTTATCACTATAGCTCACTATTCCCCACACATACGATAAACCAGATCTGTCTGTGCACACCAGCGGCCCTCCGGAGTCGCCCTGACACGAGTCCACCTTCCCCTCCAGGTCACCTGACACGGAGAACAACCAATGACAGCACAGGAACAGGTGAACAAAGAGTCACTGAGCACATGCTACTGTTTCTTTAAACGGAGTGTCTATTTACTCTAAGTGCAAATAAAAGGCCTCCTGTTACGAATCCATGCGCTTTTGTAAAAACAAAAATGCATATTTAAACTGTTTTGTGAAACTTTCACTATCTGTCGTACAATGAGGCACGTTTTTATGGATTCGTGCACTTAATTTGTGTAACAGTAACACCCGCTGACTTCAATGATAAAGCTTTAAAGAGCCAGGACAATTTTTAATATAACTCCGATTGGATTCGTCTGAAAGAAGAAAGTCATATACACCAAGGATGGTTTGAGGGTGAGTAAATAACAGGATCATTTTCCTTTTTGGGTGAACTAACCCTTTAATTAAACTAAAGCTTAACCATTAAATTACCCTCAATGCATTGCAATTTATCTGCTCATTTAGCAGACTCGTTTTATCCAAACTTATTTTTTATTCCCAAAATTTCTTTCCCTTTGGCTCGCTGGAGTTTGTAAGGTACTAATTCTCTTGAAAATAAAACTTTGAAAATGTATTGTGGAAAATAGCTATACAAATAAACGTCCCATTTTTATGATTAATTTGTTTATTAAAGTTTTATTGCTTTTTGCAGCTTCCCGCCACTGTTTGTGCCCATTTCCACCATGGTATAAAAAACAAAAAAGGTAATTGCACGTTTTTTAATCTCACAGTTCGTTTTCTAGCTTGTCAGTGAACTACGGCTCTGTGTATTAACTGCCACTCCATTAATTGCACAGCCCTAATCTGGGGGTATTATTCCAGAAAGCAGCTTATGTGACATACCCGTGTATGTGTAAGTAAGCGGTTTCGGTTCCAAAAACTGAGGTAACTTTTAGGGTATGTACCTAAAAGTATGTACCTAAAAGTTTTCTATTATATATTTCAATAATAAAATATATATCTTATATGACTTATTATATAATTAGCATCAAACAAACAATATAATTCTTATTCTTAAGGATTAAAGATTAAACGAAAAATGATTGCACAATCACCAGGTAGGTGGCGATATGAACCAAGTATGCAAATGGCCTTTGAACAGAAGAAGAAAGCAGCAGCATGGTGCGCTTTTTGTTAGTGTCCGTTTCCATAGTGACTCATTGATTCGTTGCACTGTTGAGAATGTCTTGTGTATTAACCAGGAACATACTCTGGGTTGAATGAACTTACTCCCAGATGGAAACCAGCATACCTCGAGTAAGCAAGGTTTGGGTTAATCAACCGAGAATTCAGAGTTTAGCAGATGGTAAGTTAACCTTGCTTTCTGGAATACACCCCAGAAGGTATGTTGTGTCAACTACAGAAAGACGTCAATACACACCATTTTTTTCAGTTCAAGTCGACCAACGTTAATCTATGAACTCTCTTGTCTTGTTTGTTAGCTGGAAAAAATGGTGGATTCGGCTTTATGATTGGTCAGATCACCTGTCAATCAAACTCCCAGTGAAGGGTGAATTACGAATTCCCGACTGGGAAATTTGTATTTATGATAATTCCAACAGCACGTGAAGGCAGCATTATATGTTGTGTATAATCATGTAGATTTCTATAAACACATTCAGTACCTGCACACTCCATTCCAGGGAGGAAACGGTCCTTGTAATAATTCTGGCAATCGCCGATAATCGTCACATTTGCCCATTTTAGAGTCGTTGCCGATTTCCCCTCTTCAAATAAACAGACAGAGACACAATAAGACCTCAACTTTAACACAATTGGAGTTAAAGAACTCAATCTAAGGCCAGTTCATACAACAAACACTAATATTATAAACTTGACAGTTGAATGTAGTTCGATTTAGAATGTTGGGATACAGAATTGTCCAATTTCTCTCAAGGCTAAAATACATTACACAACTTTTGCAGTCAGAATGGGTTGATGAAAGTTGCTCAGAATTAAAAAAATCATAATTTTTAGCCTCAGACTATGATTCCAGAAGATTTCAAATGTGTTTAATATTTTGGGACAATTTCAAAACATTGTTTTCATTTGTCATTATTTTTCATTATTGCATGGCACACTGTTAATTTGTATACAGTATTTTATGCAGTTTTCAAAAAATGTGACATCCACACTCCCTAAAGAGAGCAGCCCGGAAAATGGAGTGTAGCTGGAAAAAACAAAACTAGAGGTATTTCGTATTGCTTGGAGGGAAAGTACCCTACCCTACAGAAAAGCATTAAAAACTGCTAGATCTGATTACTTTTCGTCTCTTTTAGAAGAAAACAAGCATAACCCTAGGTATTTATTCAATACAGTAGCAAAATAAAGCATCAACATGTGTTGACATTTCCCAACAGCACAGCAGTCATGACTTTATGAACTATTTTACTTACAAAATCAATACTATTAGAGATCAAACTGTAACCATGCAGCCGTCAGCTACAGTATCACATCAAATTGTGCACTATAGATCCCCTGAGGAACAATTCCACTCATTCTCTACTATAGGAGAGGAAGAATTGTATAAAGTTGTTAAATCAACTAAACCAACAACATGTATGTTAGACCCTATTCCATCTAAACTACTAAAAGAGGTGCTTCCAGAAGTCATAGATCCTCTTTTGGCTATTATTAATTCGTCAATGTCATTAGGATATTTTCCCCAAACCTTTACATTTGCTGTTATTAAGCCGCTCATTAAAAAACCACAACTTGACCCCAAAGATCTAGTTAAATACAGACCGATCTCGAATCTCCCTTTTCTGTCAAAGATACTAGAAAACGTAGTCCAGGACACGTAGATGAGCCACAGAGACAGATCTCCAGCGAGGACCCGTCACCTAGACAGCCATCGGGGAAAAGACCACTGGAACCAGTTGACCCCTTACAATCTGACTTTGCTGCAGTTGGAACAAACTACTGATTCGTCTGGCCGGAGGGGAACTGGCCCCCCGACTGAGCCTGGTTTCTCCCAAGGTCTTTTCTCCATTCTGTCACCGATGGAGTTTTGGTTCCTTGCCGCTGTCGCCTCTGGCTTGCTTAGTTGGGGACACTTCATTTCCAGCGATATCACCGACTTGATTGCACAGATACTATTTATACTGAACTGAGCTGGACAATGCCATCACTAAATTCAATAATGAAATGCCTTTAACTGAAAATTGAGTGTTAAATCTTGTCATTTTACATTATTGACACACTATTTTCCTATTTCGATATTGTGCAGTTGCTTTGTTAGAATTTGTATTGTTTAAAGCGCTATATAAATAAAGGTGACTTGACTTGAGGTTTTCTGTCTCACTGTGTCACCAGATGCAAATATATGAATGCAAATCCAGTGCTAGAGTTCATGTTAATCATTATTTCCTTAGTGAATCTACCGGAACAACAAATAAACAATATTATCAGATGGTGATTTTGATTTTTCTGCATTATTTAACATGTAGAGCCGAACCTTTGTCGCTACCCCAGCCGGAGATGGTGCAGGTGTCGTTGGGCTGGAACTGTTGGGTGGACCAGGGAACGCAGACGGCTCGGACCGCGGGATTGTCCGGCATGCACTTGTCTGAAAGATTCAGCTCCTCAAGTTGCACCAAAGCGATGTTGTTGGCGTAGGTTTGTGGGTTATAGTCATGATGGATGATGATGTTCTTCACCGGAATGGTAACGGTGGTCGACTGCTTGCGATACTTCTTCCAGAGAGAGAACGTGATTCGGAAGGACTTCAGTTTGGGCCTAGAGACACACAAATGCATAACTGTTATCAGTGGCAGTTCTGTACGGATAGAACATAACACGTGGTGATTGGTTGTACCTGACGCAGTGGGCGGCGGTCAGAACCCAGCATCCGCCCAAATATGCCCCTCCGCAGTGGATCGAACCTTCATCCAGAATGGCCACCTGCCACTGTATCTGAGTCTGTAAAAGTTACACACAGAGGTCATTCCTTACCTGTTGGCATGAAATGTCCTTTAAAAACCAAAACAAATGCTCTTTATGTGCTGCCTAGTGAAATTCATGTTCTGACCGTTGATGACAGAACAAAGCGTTTGAGCTGTTTTTCACTTTAATTGAAATCTTTGCTGATCACATGTCACGGATTGTTGTGTTTTTGTTTGTTGTGACGAATTGACACTTGAATGTTTTCTTTGGGACTAACCTTTCTTTGGTGATATGGCCAAAACCTTATTTCGCAATTGTATTGATTGTGTAGACCTTATATGTGACCCTTGACCACAGTCATAAGGGTAAATGTTTTCGAAATTGAGATTTATGCATAATCTGAAAGATGAATAAATATGATTTCCATTGATGCGTGGTTTGTTAGTATATTTGGCCGAGATACAACTTTTTACAAATCTAGATTCTGAGGGTGCAAAAAAATCTAACTATTGAGTAAATCATCTTTAAAGTTGTTCAAATTAAGTTCTTAGAAATGCATATTACTAATCAAAAATTACGTTTTGATATTTACAGTAGGAAATTTACTAAATATCTTCATGGAACATGATCTCAATATCCTAATGATTTATGGCATAAAAACAATAATTTTGACCTATACAGTGTAATTTTGGCTATTGCTACAAATATACCCCAGCGACTTAAGACTGGTTTTGTGCTCCAGGGTCACATATAGCCCCGTCCCTTTTCAGCTCTGCACTCGTTGTCTTCTGTGTATTTCCACTGCGTGAAGGTAAGGTTGTATGAAATCTACATTGATCGTTATTATAACGCTTAAAGTTATTCAGCAAAGAGCAATGGGTGCTCTTTCTTAACTACTATCTAAAACTAGGATCAGCTACTGAATATAATAACTTTCATATATGAAAATTACTTGTGCCTCAGAGCGAGCAGACGAAACGCAATAAAGGCTGTCAATGCTTTCGGAGAAGGATGCTGCTGTTTGTGAACGACAATTATACAGAAATACTTTGATAACACGTTTCAGAACGACCAGAACAACATTTCAGATACCGTGGAACGAGATCGGTCCGCTGCTAGTTAAGTTATTCCATCTCAGCGCAAAGACTTTTTTGATACACTTGGAGGAATTTATTCGCAAAATGCATTTTTCCATCTCCCATGATTCGCATTAACCCTTTTTCGCACAAGTCAAAAACCACCAAATTTGGCATTTCCATCACTTGTTTCTCATGTGATACTTCAAAATGTGCATTAAAACAGGGTGATGGAAACCCAGCTATTGACTCGAAAACTTTATGCATTCTTCGATATACACTATATATAGTCATGTCTGGTGTTTCAGTAGTTTTGATATTTCAAGACTGACCGGTAACGCCTCTTCCCCTCCTACTAAGCGTTTTCTGCGCTGATGGAAGGTCGCGCTGTCCTCTTGTTTGAACACATAGTGTATATTGGGAACGCCACACTGCAGCTGGCTCTCAGTAGACGAGCGTATATCTCGGATCTCTGGAACAACATGATGTTGATTCAGAACTAAACACATCAAGAAGATCCTCCAGAGGTTTGTTTGCTGAGGTGACAGGCATTAGATTAGTTTGCGCTTACCTGACATTGGATCAGAAAAAAGACCTGGTTTGTTTGTATTTGTTGTATTGGATTCTGTAACACAAAGGAAAGAACAGAAATGCATTTACTGTGTAACAAAACTACTGATTTGTTTAAAGTTCGCAAGTTCCTTCTTACAATTATTAACATTCATTATTACTGGATTCTCCTATTTATTTACAATGTACATTTATTGGTTTTTCCATTTTTTTGTTCTTTCTTTCCCTTATTTTTTCTTTTCTTCTTGTTATTTCTCTCCTTTGTTCTTTCTTTCTTTCTCTTATTCTTTCTTTCTCTCTCTTATTCTTTCTTTCTTTCTTTCGGATTCCAGCAGCAATCAAACCTCACGTTGAACTAAATTGTGTTTCACTAATAAAATTGGCGTAACGAAGGCATGATGAATGAAACTCTTAATGGACTATCAGAAAAGTTAGTGCAAGCATTGTGAGAAAAAAATATATCTCAATCACAGATGATTGTATTCAGATGAGTTCTGGTCTCTCGAAGGATGGAAGAGCTGAAAAACAAGAGGTAATATTCACTATAACTTTACAGTTTTTTCCAATCGCTATGACAATTTTTCCAATACTTTAAACCATTTTCCTAAACTCTTAACACAGTTAGCAAAAAATCCGTCTGTGTAAACTATACAATTAACACATTTCTTGTTGCTTTGACACAAAATGCATACAATTAAAACAAATTTAAAATGCTTGAACTTCTTTTACACACAAGCTCAACCAAGACCAAAACATAGAAAATTTTCTAATGCTTTCACACTGTATGTCAGAACAGATAACATCATGTTCTAAAACTAAATTATAGGCAAAAGTCAAAGTGAACAGCTGTTCATATTGTGAATTGAAATACAAATATGTCTCCTGTATTTTATTTCATTGCTAATGAGAAACAGCTGATCAAAGTTATACAAATATATACATTACAGCTGATTCCCATATAGGAAACACACTCAGGTGTTGAGGTTCTTTCAATTACATGAGCATATGGTATAAAGTAAAAGAGGACCTCTTTGGGCTGATTTTGTGTGGAAAAGGAACAATACAGAGCAACACACACAAAAAAAGAAAAATGCCTGCACGAAGGAGGGGAAGACAAGTACCAGGACAAGGGAGAGGAGTGGGGCAAGGGAGAGGAGTGGGACAAGGGAGAGGAGTGGGACAAGGGAGAGGAAGACAAGTACCAGGACAAGGGAGAGGAGTGGGGCAAGGGAGAGGAGTGGGACAAGGGAGAGGAAGACAAGTACCAGGACAAGGGAGAGGAGTGGGACAAGGGCAAGGGAGAGGAGTGGGACAAGGGAGAGGAGAGGGACAAGGGAGAGGAAGACAAGTACCAGGACAAGGGAGAGGAGTGGGACAAGGGAGAGGAAGACAAGTACCAGGACAAGGGAGAGGAGTGGGACAAGGGAGAGGAAGACAAGTACCAGGACAAGGGAGAGGAGTGGGACAAGGGAGAGAAAGACAAGTACCAGGACAAGGGAGAGGAGTGGGACAAGGGAGAGGAAGACAAGTACCAGGACAAGGGAGAGGAGTGGGACAAGGGAGAGGAAGACAAGTACCAGGACAAGGGAGAGGAGTGGGACAAGGGAGAGGAAGACAAGTACCAGGACAAGGGAGAGGAGTGGGACAAGGGAGAGGAAGACAAGTACCAGGACAAGGGAGAGGAGTGGGACAAGGGCAAGGGAGAGGAGAGGGACAAGGGAGAGGAAGACAAGTACCAGGACAAGGGCAAGGGAGAGGAGTGGGACAAGGACAAGGTAGAGGGAGAGGAGTTAGAATGTGTGTTGGCGCTCAAAGAAGAGCCAGAGCTAGAGTAACTGATGAAATAAGAGCTACTATAATAGATCATGTCATAAACCATGGGCTATCAGACAGAGAGTCTGGTGAACGAGTACAGCCAAATCTCAGCCGGGACACAGTGGCATCCATTGTTCTGATTTTTCGATAAACCAACAGGTAGGATATTGTATGAGAGCTTCTCCTACTGCGAGTGTACATTTTACCATGTATTACAGTGACTGTATGCCTCCTGTCTCTAATATGTAACACTATATTGTCTCTGTAAGGATTCAACGTCTACCTCCCTCAGGGGGCAGAGGAAAGGTCCTAAATGAAGAACAGGAACTTGCAATTGTCAACATGGTGATTGCTGACAATGAAGTTAAATTGAAGGACATTCAATCGAGAGTTGTAGAAAATAACCTTGTCTTTGGGAACATTGCAGCAATCAGCATATCATCCATTTCTCTGACTCTAGCTAAACACAGAGTGCAAATGAAACAACTATACAAAGTTCCTTTTGAAAGGAACAGTGAGCGCATCAAAGAACTCCGTCGCCAATATGTCCAAGTAAGGTTATGCAATACAGTCATTACTGTACACTACATAGTGTGTTTTGCTGTAAACTTCTCTATAAACCTGGAGTACAGTAGGACATACAGTAAAGCATTTACACACACTGTGTCTGATTACTTTCAGAGAGTCATGGAGTTGGAGGCCAATCAAGTCCCACATGAAATGATCTACGTTGATGAGGCTGGCTTCAACTTGGCGAAAAGGCGTCGGCGTGGAAGAAACATAATTGGCAAAAGGGCCACAGTTACCGAGCCGGGCCAGAGAGGAGCCAACATCACCATGTGCGCCGCAATCTCCATCAATGGTGCACTCCTGAATAAATGTGTGATTGGCCCATACAACACCGACCGCCTTCTCCTGTTTTTAGAAGACTTGCACGAAAGACTTGTGCCAGAGGTAGAAAGGGGACAGGTGGGAGACCTGTCAATATATGTGATCACATGGAACAATGTGGCATCCCACCATTCCCGTGCAGTCACAGCCTGGTTTGATGCCCATCCGAGGATGATGTCCCTTTTCGTTGCCCCTTACTCCCCTTTCCTCAACTTCTCAGCCTGGAGATGGAAGGTTTTTGACCATCGTCCACAGGACCAAATGTCCCTCCTGGATGCAATGGATGCTGCATGCCAAGACATCACAGCTGAACACTGCCAGGGGTGGATAAGGCATACCAAAAGATTCTTCCCAAGATGCCTTGCCAGAGAAGATATCAGATGTGATGTGGATGAGAACATGTGGCCAAACGCAGAAGACCGGGCCGATTAGATTACATTTATTATTACTGTATTACTGTATTATGTTTTACAATTCTTCGGTGGGTTTTTCTGTTTGTATATTCATATAATACAGTAAATGACAGCTATCTTGCACATTTTGTTTTCTTTCTTGTTTTACTAATGCAAATAAAGCCTTTACTGCAGCAATTCTGTCTCTGTCTCTTTTTTCCCCACATAAACCGTTCATTCTATAAAGCTACTCTGAGATGGGTCATTCAACTTTTGTATAACATTTCTGCAGCAAAAAAAATAATAAATAAACCCAAATAGAAAAAGAAACTTTAGTGTAAAACACAACCTCTGATCAATGCTATAAACTGTCTATTGTATATGGTCAGACCTGACACCTAAAACAATGCAGTTTCTGTAATTCCATTTGATGTTAGTGCTTTTATGATATTGTGCTATGATTGATTAAATGTTACTGTTGGAAGAGAACATGTGTTAGTGTTTTGGACTAATAATTTGATTTTGAGACATGTTTGCAGTGTTTTGGTAGGTGTAGTGTATTGTGTTAGTATATTATTGTAATTTGAAAATTAGTTTTGGAGTTTAGTTTGCAATGTGTGATTTTGAGCATGAAATTAACTGTTTTGTCAATTGTGTGTTGTAGGTGTGTTGGTGCGTTAAGAGTTTAGAAAAATTGTTAGAAGTATTGGAAAAAATGTCATAGCGATTGTAAAAAACTGTAAAGAGGTTGTGTGAAGAAAACAGATGTGGTTGATTTTTGGAATTAAATTCACAGTTTTATCCCCTCAGGAAATATTAGTCCTGTCTGAATAAGACCTTTGATGAACCTGAAGATTTCTTCAGTGAAAGGAAAATATAAGCTGTTTCTGCTTTTAGAAACCGAATCCTGAATCTCTTGAGCAGTAATGAGATCTCAAATGAATTCACTGACCATGGACTTCATCTTCTCCTCCCAGACAGTCCCTGATCCCATCTTTGACGGCGTGTTGGGGAATACAGACACCTGATCTACAGTGGAACGCCTGGTTTTGACATTCTTCACACAAGAGAAACAGTAACATCAGCATTATCAGTCTGCGTCATGCCAGCAATGTATGCGAAACGGTGTTTTAAATTGATTTCTTTGTTTATGAAGGGAACAATAGAGGACTGATGATGTCATACTCACTTTGGCAGCACATCTCATCGCTGTTGTCTCCACAGTCATCAACACCATTGCAGGGTATTCCATTGATTAAACACTTCCCATTCGCACAGAGAAACTTCTTACATTCATCTACACTGAGAAAACCCATCCGTGTGAGTGAAGGAAGAGTCAAGACAACAGATTAATTCATGATGACTGCATTTCAGAGCAAACGGCACCTTTAGGTTCCTCATAACACTTTAAAGCGGCCACGCCAGCTTTTGTGATTGGCTCTGGATCATAGATCGTACACTCAGCCAATGAGAGCTCAGATCCCGTGCAGCGAACCCTCATACACTGATCTTCATCAAGAGACTCATATGTGATTTTAGACACATTCATCGCTCCTCTGAGAGACAGAACGAATCAGATAAACAGTCGGTACATGTTAAGTTGAGAGAAAAGACATCTTGTGTTCAGGTGTGTTTACCTCTCGACTCCCTTAATGTTTCGGCAAACGACATTTGCTGCAGCCATATTCCAGCCGTTGCCACATACCGGCATTTTTCCAAACTTAGTTTTTATCTCCACCACATTATCAGAGCCAGAGACCGATTCTTCCACCGTGTCTGTCGCTGTACACAAATATTAAGGTTTATTTAAAAATTATTTAAAGAACCAAGACACTGTTATGAAGAGTCTTTAATGAAACAATTCAGATTTGGAGAAATGCAGCGTTGCTTCAGTGTCTCAGCAATGGATGCTCTGCAGTGAATGGGTGCCGTCAGAATGAGAGCTGATAAAGACATCACAATAATCCACACTGCTCTCTTGTTGTTCTGATTGATTCTTTTGTTCTCTTCATTTGTAAGTCACTTTGGATAAAAGTGTCTGCTAAATGACTGAATGTAAAATATAAATGTCAAACATTCACTTCCGGTATGAAGTTCAAAACGTCTTAATGATGGATTTGTTTCAGCTTTTGTCTTCTCCAGATGTTAACTGATGGACTGATGGATTATTGTGATGTTTTTATCAGCCTCTCATTCTGATGGCACCCATTCACTGCAGAGCATTAATTGCTGAGACTGATGGAACGATTCTTCACGAGTATTTAATTAAATTTTATAGTGTTTTAATATTATTAATTTAATTAGGTGTTGTTTTAAAAGTTAAATCACAAAAGGTATACCCTGAATAAGGTCAAAGACTATAGAAATATACGAATTCACTCCTATACTTATGAATGGGAGAAAGTTCAATACGCAAAATAGCGGGATAGTCCCGCTTTCTAAACGAAAGAGCCCATTGTTGATTGGTGAAGTCATTAGCTGTGTCTGAAATCGCTCACTCATTCAATAATCCCTATATAGTGTATGGCAGTTGAGTGCACTATATCAGAAGGAGTGAACGAAATGAAGTGAATCGATTCGGACGGTGACGTATACACTGCGTGTGAGACTTGGCTATTGCAAAAACATCTTCGTCACATTTATAATGTTATATTACATGCACCTCATTTTAGAAAATAATATTAATAGCAATAACACTCAAAATGACTTTATAATTTTATGTATTTTTTGTTTGTAGTATCTTGAAACTCTCCCGAGCAGCGTTTTTGCTCTCATATAAGATGACAATGGTCATAGAGCGCACTCAGGCGACCGTTAATTTGACATAAGATTGAATACGCTAACGTTACCAATGAACATTTATAAATATCAACCAAATTATAATCATTTTTGTAAATTAAACGGCATCTCTCATTCAAACTCACTCGCTGCCGCTCTTTCTTCCAGCTCGTCGCTTCTCCGCGTTGGATTCTGGGAAATAGAATGTATTGTAGGTAAAAAGTAGGGAATGAATGTAGGGAATGAAGTCGTTCACTCAGAATTCGGACAGCTCTACAAAATAGCTGACACCGATATAGTGCACTATATAGTGGATAGGGAGCAGATTCGGACACAGCTATTGCTTCACTGCAGTGGCCGTTAGAAGCTCCCATAGAAATCTGAGGCTGGAACAGCAGCTGTGCATGATTTGAAATATGTAATTTTAATCGCGAGTTCAGCGAGCCGTTTTTGAGATTTCAGGATTCTCCCATTCATTTAGATAGGACTTGGTCTTGTTTGAGCTGCCCGGAGGTGATGCAAATATGGCCGCCGTGTGAACGGACTTTCCTTGAAAGGGACTTTGATAAAGTTCAAGTCTCACCTTTGCAGGATTGGCTGAAGTGTGAGAAAGTGGGCTTCTTGGTTCTGCAGGCGATGGCGTTGGCCTGACACATGGAGTAATACACGGCTCCGTCCAGCGTACAGGCGTTTATTTGCTGCCGTGGACATTTGTACGGCATCTTACAGACACACTGTCCTGCGATGCATCGTCTCCACGGAGGACAGAACACTTTAGAGCAGGACAAGCGAGTGTATTTCTGATCCAGACATTGGGCCGGACCCAAGAAATCCTCATCAGATATTCTTGGGTGATTGAGCTGTGAGTAAACAATGGTTTTAATGCTTTTGAGGCAGTTTGGGGATTTAAAGTTGACTGAGGAATATTTATAGGGAAATTATTTAGAGTGTTTCAGAGAGAAAAAAATTAACAGTAAAAACAACCGTTAGATTTGTCTATAGCAGTCGAGTACATTTATGATGTCAATACAATACAAGTCAGTCATACAAGTTTAGAAGGACACGAGGGTGAGTTAATGATGTGAGTTTTCATTTTTGAGTGAACTGTCCCTTTAAATTAGAGGAAGACAAGTCACATAGGTTAAAGATATGATTAATAATAGTACACAAAATAATGGTTGTATTTTTTTCTTATAGCTACACTAAGTGCAGAGGCTTTTTTTCTTACCTGTATTGTAAAATATTCATTATTCACGTTTTTTTTTTGTGGTTAAAATGATTAACAACAACAACAACAACAACAACAACCATATTTTGTGTCTGGGAGTGCAACTAATTTTTTTTTATCATTTTTGTAAAGAATTCTCAAAGTCATTAAGCTGTTTGAGTGTATTGAGACTAACATCATTTGTAAATTAACCGTAAGTTCATTAATACAATTTGCAATCTATTTAATCTCGTCCTGGTAATCGAGTCCAAAGCATGTTAACTTCATTTATATATATATTTTTTTTAAATACAGTGCTTTAGTGTGAAATTTAGTTTTCTTCGATGCGTTTCCTACACTGCAAAAAAAAATATGTTCTTAGTATTTTTGTCTTGTTTTCTAGTATAAATATAGTCTCGGTTACGTAACACTCGTTCCCTGAAGGAGGGAATGGAGACGTCACGTCGGGATCTCATCTGAGAGACCTATCCACTTTGAGTGTTACTAACAAGCCAATGGACATTGGCATGAAGTAATTCGCATCCAGCTGCCGCTGATCACAGCATGAGTATAAGAGGCAGCAGGTGCACCGCATTAATTCATGCTTTCGCTGAGGAGCCGAGCCGGTGATCCGGCAGCTCAGCGGTGGTACAGCAACTGTGGCGACGGGATGTGACGTCTCCGTTCCCTCCTTCAGGGAACGAGGGTTACATACGTAACCAAGACGTTCCCTATCAGTCGGTCACTCTGAGTCACGTCGGATGACCAACGAATTGGGATCCCTACCAAAGCGCCACAGGAGCTGCCCCCTCCAGCGCCCTGTGTAGGCCTCCTGATCCTTCCTATAAGGCAGTCGATAGGATCGGGCTCTACACAGAGAAGATCAACTACTGCTGTTCCTAGAGCAACACAAACAGTAGGACTTGAATAACACTGGGAAAGCGTGCCCTTCCACTTGGAAGAGGCACACTGCGGAGTCACCTTCTCCCAGAGGGGGTTAAGTGACATTACTCATGTGAAGTAACCCCATTGCACATGGAAGTCTCTGAGATGGCTTAGGCTGCATCATAGAGATGGCAGAACGTGGTCTGCCAGGGGAAACACGGCTCTAGTAGGAATACATATGTGGAAAACACATGTGGAATCCAAACAGGGTCACTCATATGGGCACTAGCCTCACACCAGATTTCAAGAATTCATTGGTTTGCTTGGTTAAGGAACTCTCTGGAGAATTGGGCATTAAGGATGCCACAAGCCAACTCTGAACAGGGCCTCTCAATGCCACTACCCATTTGAGGTGAGAACACAGGAGGAAACCGGTTCGACACGTAGGCTACAAAACCTAGCGAACGTGTTGGGAGTCGCCCAACCCGCAGCTCTACAGATGTCTGCTAGCGAGGCACCACAAGCCAGCACCCAGGATGATGCGACACCCCTAGTGGAGTGAGCACGCAGCCTGAGCGGGCAGGGCGCACCTTGTGCTTCATAGGCCAAGGTGATAGCATCCACTATCCAGTGGGCCATCCTCTGCTTGGAGACAGACTTGCCCTTCTGCTGTCCTCCATAACAGACAAAGAGCTGTTCTGAGGTCCTGAAGTTCTGAGTTCTATCCACGTATTGTCGCAGTGCGTGTACAGGACAGAGCAAAGCTAGCACTGGGTCTGCCTCCTCCAGGGGCAGCGCTTGCAGGTTCACTACCTGGCCATTTAAGGGAGTGGTAGGAACCTTGGGCACATAGCTGGGCCAGGGCCTCAGTGTTGCAATGGAGTCAGTCGGCCCAAACTCCAACCAAACCTCCGACCGAAAATGCCTGCAGGTCCCCCACACTCGAGGCCAATGCAGTCAGGAGTAGGGTTTTCATAGAGAGAAACTTCAACTCACCTGACTGCAAAGGGGCAGTCTGTAGGGCTCTTAGCACCAATACAAAATCCCAAGGGGGTAGGGAGGAAGGCCTAGGCGGATTTAACCTCCTGGCCCCCCTAATAAACCTGACAACACGACCGTGCCCCTCTATGGGGTCATGGTGGGAGGAATAGCAGCCATGTAAACCTTTAAGGATGGAGGGGGCAGCCTTTCTGCTGCAGAAAGGACAGCACAGCTCTCATTGAACATCTTCGGGGGTCCTCACGGTGAGAGGAACACCATTCGACGAACAGGTACCACTTTAGCGCATAGGTCCGTCTTGTGGACTGTGCTCGTGGTGAAGCGATAGTGAGAGCTACCTCCTGGGGTAGGTCAATTAGAACCTCCGCGTCCTGTCCAGGGCACAGGTGCCAGAGGGTGCCCCGTTTCTGAGAAAGCAAATCCTTCCTCAGAGGAATCGGCCAGGGCGGGGCTGTCGCGAGGAGCATGAGTTCCCAGGAACCAGGTCTTACTGGGCTAATATGGAGCCACTAACACGACCTGCGCCTCGTCCTCCCTGATCTTGCATAGTGTTTGTGCAGGTAGGCTCACTGGGGGAACGCATATTGAAGAAGAGTTTTTCTAATCAAAATATAAATTATTTTAATATAATCAATGTGAATATAGACAGTTATGTATCAACTCATCATACTATTTTAATCATGTGTTTGCCTGCGTGTATAGAAATCTGTATGAGAAGTGCAGATATAAGGGAAAGCTGCTTGTCATGTTTTTTTCCTTTAGGCAAAGTATATAATGGCACTCTTGTTTTCCCGGAACATAAAATTAAGGCCTCCTGACTGCATCGTGATCCCATAACAAACATGTATACAATGCATTGAACACGCCTAGAGAAAGAACTGTATATAATAGAATGCAGAATATCATTCTGGAGAGGTTCTGCAGGATTTCTCTGCCTTATTGTCTAATGATAATAAAGTCTCTCTTCTGACATCAAAACCCCAAGACTTTAAGAGTGATTCTTCATAGAAAAGGCGGAAACCGCCACAAATTGGCATCAGGAACAGGATTGGAAAGGAGGGTGGACGACCACTTTGGACGGACTTTGACGAGCAGCACAAATGGTGGCCACTAAAGAAATAGGTAAGCAGTTTTTGCTTATATAATTAATTTGTGCTGTTTGCTGGTCTGCCCTTAGTGGTAAGGACACTTAAAATTGCTCTTCCAAATTTAAAGAACAAAAAGAAAAAAGGGGGTTTTGATTCCAGAATAACTAATTGCATGCAATGGTCTGTGTTTATTGTTAAGTGGGCCTTGAAGGTTAACAATAAATGTTAAGCAGATAAAGGATAAGGAAGCGCGCAAAGTCCTATGGCTACTGCTCTGTTTATTAAAAAAATAAGGTTACAGAGGTCTGCAAGGGTAGGCAAGAATACGTTCAAAGTCCTACGGCTACCGCTCTTTTTATTTTAAAAAATAAGGTTACAGAGGTCTGCACAGGTAGGCAAAAATTCCTGCAGGGTGCTTTTTACTGTTTTCAGGAAGTGTATCAGTGAAAAAGCAGGAGAACTGACAGGTAGTGACAGAGTGTAGTGTAGTCTGTTTTAGTGTCTGTCTCAGTGTCTGTGTGAATGACTGTGTTTGTATGAGAAAATAAATACATTCCGTATCAGGTGGGCAAAACCTCCGCACCCCTCCTGAATCGTCCCTTTAGTGGGGCTTGGCAGAGGCGGACGTAGGTGTTGCTGCACCTGAGAGGGATAAATGCGTGTATTAGCCCTATAAACAAAGGGACAAAGGATGAGTGTATGAGTCCCAAGAAGGGACTAGATGGAGTGAATGTGTTTAGGACATTTTTCGATAAAGACTGGATCAAGCTATTTGGCATTGTGAATTTATTTTTGTACAAATTATACCGCATATATTGTACTACTTAGGGAGAGAATATTTAGGATAAATAGGAGACTAATGCAGGACAAATAGTAGAGTATAATTTAAGTAAATGTGTTAAGTTAAATAATTGTATTAATAAAATATTGCTGACAAAATAACTTTTAATGATAGAAACGAAGGAAAAATAAATATAATAATTATTTTTTTGTATTTCCTGGATACTGAGTGTTCACAAAATAAAATAAAATATAAATTCACATTATTACTGGAATTTGGAATAACACATGCATGTGGTATAATAATTACTAGGTTTAAATGTGCAAGTTAAAGAAGAAAATATTAGAAATTGATTAAAATAATTAAATTAAGTAGGTGATAATATATTAGTAAAAAAAAAAAAAAATAGTAATTCAAATTTTAGTTTAAAAATATATATTAAACTTTAAATATAGGATTGTCTAATAGGAAAAATAATGGCAGCCACTCCGGTGGAAATATTAGGATTAAAATATCCATCGTGTAAAGGCCTAATAGACAAGATCTCAAACAAATGGCAGCAGAGAACTAAAAAAAATTATGACAAAATGGCCAAAGGAAGGGACATTTGATGTAGCACTGTGTGAGGAAATGGAAACTCTGATAAAAAACCATAAAACCAAAGGCAACAGTAAAAAGAGAGAAGCAAAAATGGAAAAAGGGAAAGAAGTGCTAGCCTTATTCAAAAAGGAAGGAGAAAACTCATTCAAAAGTATAAAACGGGCAAGAAAAATACTAAAAGAGGCAGACAAAGAAACAAAGAAAAAAGAAGAGTTGTTTTCTAAACCACCCCCATATCTGCCCCCAGAAGGACAGTTCCCAATACGTAAGGGTACTGTAGAAGTTTATGGAGAAATGCAAATGGAAGGACAAATAGAGTTGGACAAAAAAAAAAAGAACCAGATGTAAGACCAAAGAGGCAACAAAATAAAAATGGTGAAGGGTATTTACCTTTAGATTGTTATAATTAGGCCCGCATAGCATAAGAGATGATGAAAGCAAACTATGAAGGAAAAACAGGAAATGTGGAACGTTAGAGCAAATGAGGAGAGGAGATAAGGAAATTGAAGCACAGGCAGAGGCTATGAAAGCAGAAATAGGAAGAAAAATTTAAGAAACCGAAAAATGTATCGAAGATGCAAGTAGAATACTGAGAGATAGAAGTAAACTATTAGAAAGCAGAGAGGAAGTGAGTGAAGGGGCGGAGTCATCATTTGATAAAGGAACATGGGAACAAGGAAGATAAAAAGGAAGACTTAGGGCACTGGGTGCACAACTGCCAATTGCAATTAAGGGTACTGTTGAAAACTCTGTTCTTCTAAAGTGTAGAAAACTCAGAAGAGAAGACCAGGAGACTTCGGATTGGATTGTCAGCAGAATTTCTTTATTCTATGACATGTCATTGGTATCTGTGGTCATCGAAATCTCATCTAAATTAAACATTTAAATACAATTTGTAATCTCACAATTCCCTCTTATTGTGAGATTACAAATTGTATTTAAATGTTTAATTTAGATACACTTCCTGACCATTTGAGCTCGAGACAGCTGTGCCTTTTTTCTCTATGATAATGGTAAGATCAATGAGTCAGACTACTGAGAGATTTAACCTTTGTTCTGCAAATGGCTTTGTCCTGGCCAGACGTGGATTCGTTAGGTTTATTGCCCTCAGAGGCTTGCTTTGTTTGATGTTTGTCTCCACCTCCAAAAAGTCCCTCCTCCAAAAATACCTATAAGACACCCTGTAAATTACTTAAGAATGAGATTTCGATGACCACAGATACCAATGACATGTCATAGAATAAAGAAATTCTGCTGACAATCCAATCCGAAGTCTCCTGGTCTTCTCTTCTGAGTTTTCTACACTTTAGAAGAACAGAGTTTTCAACAGATGGTGCCGTGACCCGGATAGAGTTCCAGCTTCCTCACCTGAAAAAACTTTCAAGCTCAAACAAAGATCTGCATCTTTTGGAATCCAGCGAAACTTCAAGCTGAACAAAGATTCCCAGACTGAATTTTTCTCTCAACCAAGGGTTGTGGTGAGTGGCTGTCTCTAATCCAAAAGAACCTAAGACCAGTACAAATGTGTATCCTCTGTGCCGTCAGAGAAGAGTTAACATACATCTGTAGGGTTTGTTTAACTAAATGTATCCTCTGTTTCAGGCAGGGAAGAGTTTATCCTCTGTTCTTGTAGGCAGGGAAGTTTATCCTCTGTTTCAGGCAGGGAAGAGTTTATCCTCTAAAGTGTTTTATTTTAGAGATGAAAGTTTATCCTCTGTTTCAGGCAGGGAAGAGTTTATCCTCTAAAGTTTTTATTTTAGAGATGAAAGTTTATCCTCTGTTCTTTCAGGCAGGGAAGATTTTGGCATTACGTGCTAAAAATGAGTTATCCTCTGTTTCAGGCAGGGAAGGTTAGCATTACGTGCTAATTTTTGGTTTATCCTCTGTTTCAGGCAGGGAAGGTTAGCATTACGTGCTAATTTTTGGTTTATCCTCTGTTCTTTCAGGCAGGGAAGATTTTGGCATTACGTGTTAAAAAACAAGTGTACCCTCTGTTGATCAGAGAAGTGTTTGTTTTGTTTGTGTGGTACCGAAGAAACTTACAAAATGGTTAGAATGAATGCTAGACTGATTCCAACCACAGAAAAGAGTGGTCTTGCGACTCCTTTGTGGGCAGATAGTCAATTCAAAACACTGTTAGGGGAACAAATGGACCTAATAGTCACTGAAAAAGTTAGACAAAAACTAACGCAGAAATATGAGATTCATCCAGACAAGACTTGGACGGTAGATGAGTGTAAAAAGGTACTAGGAGCAAGTATTCGTAAGAACAATGTGAAAGGCATTATCTGTTGTTACAGAGAATTCAGTGTAACGCTAGCGACACAACAGTCTCAGCGTAACTCAGAGCTAGAGAAACAGAACAATGAACTCCGTGCTAGAGGGTCCACTTTGACTAAGAAATTGAACCTCAAGAAAGCTGCAGCAAAAACTGATGTGGGAGTTAGTCAGCCTGATAACATTTACCCTGATTTACAAGCGGTCTTTGAAACAGATGTAGCTCTCCAATCAGTAACTGATGTGCCTGTAAATTCAGTCAATGTTGAGGAAACTGATAGTGTTCCTCCCAATTCTTCTGTTGTGCAAATACAAACTGTTGCCAACGCTTTATGTCCTAAAGATATAGAGAGACTATCTCAGAGTTTACCGGCAGCACACACACATTTAACTGAATTTAGAAGAACATTGATCTCAAGATGGGTAGAAGCTTATCCAACAGGGCGTGCTACAGCTGCACATACTGCTAAATGTATGTAAGGGACTTTTTGGAGGTGGAGACAAACATCAAACAAAGCAAGCCTCTGAGGGCAATAAACCTAACGAATCCACGTCTGGCCAGGACAAAGCCATTTGCAGAACAAAGGTTAAATCTCTCAGTAGTCTGACTCATTGATCTTACCATTATCATAGAGAAAAAAGGAACAGCTGTCTCGAGCTCAAATGGTCAGGAAGTGTATCTAAATTAAACATTTAAATACAATTTGTAATCTCACAATTCCTTCTTTGAGAGTTCTAATTTCTAATTACTGCTAAATGTCTTGTCACTGATTTCATTCCCAGATGGGGATTACCAGATTGCATTGACTCAGATCAAGGTACCCACTTCACAGGACAGGTAGTCAAGGAAGTGTCTAGAATGTTGAAGATTAAGTGGAACCTTCACTGTCCCTATAGGCCACAAGCATCAGGACAGGTTGATCTTAGAAATGCTGATGTGCACATTGTTTCAGATGCCCTGATCGCTTACTGTGAAAACCTCACAAAGGCAGTGCAGAGTGCCAAAGAGAGAGTTGAGTCGTGTTGGCAGACTCCACCAGAAGGTGGACAAACAATCGTCCCAGGTCAATGGGTCATGATAAAGGCATTCAAAAACAAGCCATTAGAGCCTAAGTGGTACGGACCACATCAAGTGATGTTGATTACAGCAGCTGCAGTATTGTGTCAGGGAAGAAAAACTTGGACTCATGTGTCACACTGTAGGGTTGTTCCTCCCCCTGCAGGGATAGGATAGGGCAGACACAAGAACCAGTGAGGAGCCCAGGGAAGAACCGAAAGCAACAGGCTTCGGGGGCCAACCCTGAGGTGAAGATTTCCTCATAGGCCTTTCCCCTCCATTAGTCCATCCTTTCCTCACTGTTCTTTAGGTGTCGCAGGAATTAAGAAATAGGGAAAGAAGGAACAACCATAGCAGACTATATTTTGAACAGAGGATACAACCCTAATGTATGCAGACTCTACAAATACTGCTCTGTGCCGTTGGTCTCTCTTGTTTGTGTTTCTTTCTTCCTCTGTGCAGATACCACCTGATGGCTGTCCTGAGATCCATATGCACCACCCTTCTCACCTGCGGATGAAGCCACAACCTCTAGAAAACAACTAGACCCATTGCCGAGCCAACTATCACACAAGAAAGAGAAAAGAAAGAAGAAAGAAGAAAAAAAAATACACAACGCAGAGACTCACATACGGGAACTTCAGTCATCCATCAACATGATCAAGATTTTCGTACTCTTGATCTTTCATCAAAATTACACCAGATGACTGAAGATAATTCTTCATGGTTCGGAAACTTGTTAGCAAATGACGCCTGCCTCTCACGAGGAAATGACAGTTCCAACCAGAAAAGATTATTACCCGTAAGAACTTCACGGACCCTAATTGCATGTTTTGTTTCTGTGTCAGCATGCAATTACATATAAGCAACACAGAACATGTACAATGTGCCTGTAACTATTACAAGTTACAAGAATTAACTTTTAAGTGTCTAAATTTGTATTTTGTGAGAGTTATTAGAACTCTCAAAGAGGGAATTGTGAGATTACAAATTGTATTTAAATGTTTAATTTAGATACACTTCCTGACCATTTGAGCTCGAGACAGCTGTGCCTTTTTTCTCTATGATAATGGTAAGATCAATGAGTCAGACTACTGAGAGATTTAACCTTTGTTCTGCAAATGGCTTTGTCCTGGCCAGATGTGGATTCGTTAGGTTTATTGCCCTCAGAGGCTTGCTTTGTTTGATGTTTGTCTCCACCTCCAAAAAGTCCCTCCTCCAAAAATACCTATAAGACACCCTGTAAATTACTTAAGAATGAGATTTCGATGACCACAGATACCAATGACATGTCATAGAATAAAGAAATTCTGCTGACAATCCAATCCGAAGTCTCCTGGTCTTCTCTTCTGAGTTTTCTACACTTTAGAAGAACAGAGTTTTCAACAGTACATAGGGACAGTATGTCCCATGGGCCTCACAGGAACTTGAGGGGCTTGTCACTTGCCTCCCAGACATCTATGAGAGGGCTGGAAAGTGGATTAAGTTGTTCAAAGAAGAAACTTTGGGTAAACTTTTAGCTGTGGGGGACATTAAAGCACTTCTGGTAAAGACTATAGGAGGGGCAAAGATGAAGCAAAATCTTCAAGCATCCAATATGGATGGAACTGTGTTCAATGCATTCCGTCCAGCAGTGGCTGACACTACGTGGTGAGTAGTCTGACCCGATCAGACTAAACCCTAAATCATTACAGGGAGAACAGCAGGAGGAAACAGAAAATCCACCCACATATTTCCAGAGACAGCTGAAAAGATGGAAACAAGAAATTGAAGGGAATCCAGAAGGAGACCCATTAATGGCAACATTGTTTAGAAATGCTGTGATTGATGCCATGACTCAAGCTGTAAAGAGCAGGCTGGAGGACGTGGTAGGCTTAAACTCTAAAACACACAAAGTGTTATGTGACCATGTGTCTCATGCAGTGGTGCAACACAGAAATAATGAACAGAAACTCAAGAGCCAAGAGAAAGAGATACAGAGAAAATTAACTCAATTACAACTTGAAGAGCTGACAAAAAGAAACAAGAAAATTATT
Source organism: Schizopygopsis pylzovi (assembly GCA_027422435.1). NCBI lineage: Eukaryota > Metazoa > Chordata > Actinopteri > Cypriniformes > Cyprinidae > Schizopygopsis > Schizopygopsis pylzovi. The sequence goes on from CM049816.1 coordinate 62,869,739, forward strand.
CAAGCTCCAATAAAGAAAGCCAAGCCAACCCGCAGCAGTCCCTCTAAAGGTACACCAGATCCCTGTACCCATCATTAATGTCTATAGTCAACAACCAGAGCCAATGGGATGGAAAGAAAACCAGTACAAAGAGGAAGTAGCAAGCCTTATACTGGTCCTCCAAGAATGTGCTGGAGGTGTGGACAACTCGGACATAACAAAATTGACTGTCCCACGAATCCATGGCAATAGCCACCTCAGGGGGGAAGGGGGAGAGTTGGCAGCAGCCCACCCAGGGTCCATTACAAGGCCCAGTAAACCCTTGGGGAGGTCCAAATCAAGGATATTAGGGTGCCCAGATAATCCTACATGGGAGAGTCAGCTTCCAACTTCAACAAATAAAGCTGATCAAGAACCTATTCTTCAAATTTAAATAGAGGAAAAGACCACACCTATGATGGTAGACACAGGAGCTGTTTATACTTGTGTAAATTCAAATTATGCCTCACATCTCCTCTTGTCTGGAAAATTCGCAAAGACAGTAGGATTCTCAGGACAAATGCAGCTTATCCCAATGACAGCTCCAGTGTGTCTACAAATGAAAAATGTAACAATGCCCATTCTTGTGTCAAATCAGACTCCTGTTAATTTGTTAGGAAGAGATGCATTACGTAATAGGGGGTTACAAATTTGGTGCTCTCCAGAAGAAGTGTATATAGACACAATAGGAATAGAAACTCAAATTATGGTTTTGGAGCCAAAAGCAAATGTTTATTGGATAGGACAGATGGAATCAGATGTGAGACAGACAAATAATAAATGGGAAAAGTTTATTGAAGCACAGATTCCAGAAGCACAGTTACCAAGATCAGAATTTCATTGTACAATGATATATGATCTCGAAAGAGATGAAAAAATGGAAAAGAAATGGCAAAAATTGAAATAATTTCACAGCACTTTATAATAGGTAAACAGGGAGCAGCTTTGAGGATACCTGAATGTGAATTCTTGAAAAGATGGTTTAATGTAACAGATTCTGTGCCACATGTGTCTTTATATGTAGGAAAAAATTGGGAAGCAAAAGATCTAGGATCAATGATGAAAACGGCAGAACAAAGCAAATGGGAACCAACAGAAAATCCGTTGATTTTTCACTCAGCTGACAAAAACTACATCAAAGTTTGATGGGAATTCCTCAGGAAGTAGTTAGTCAAAAAAAAACTGACGCAGATGACTACAGCATCCGAATTAATAGACACTAATGACACTAAACTATTTCAGGAAGTAGAGCGTCAAGTACCAAATGAACTATGGTCTCAACATGACTCCGATGTAGGAATAATAAAATCAACAATCCCAGTGAGAGTACAACTTAAGCCAGATGCTCGTCTGCCCAGAAAATCTCAATACCCTTTGCATCCTGACACTTAGGCAGGTATAAGAACCACTGTTGAAGGTTTACTGAAGGCAGGAGTATTAACAGAAACATCTAGTTGTTGTATTAGGAGCAGTATGGAAACAAAGAGGTTTCAAAAAGAGTGACAGGACTCCCATACAACATTCTGAACAAATATGTCAATTCATTTATGCTATGATGCTACCAAAAGGACTAGTGTAACAGAGTTATTTTGGTTATATTATTTTCACTCAAAATCTCCTTTTCTTTCTATTAAATATAAATGTAATTTTGTTTATTTGATATGGTTGTATCTATAATTGTATTGATATGAGTTAAGATGTGTATCATTTTCAAGATTTGTTCAGGAAGTGCATTGTCACTTTAAGAGTATATACTTGTTCTCGCACCACGCGTGCTGTGCTCGCTCAGTTCACTTCCTTCTGAGCCGAGAGAAGGTTGTCTCGTAGTTCATCGAGGCATAAATTCTAAATTGAAGCTGTTGCTTTGTCAAACATACTTTGCGACGTGGGATTATGAAATTGTTTTTGTGAATGATTGTGACTGTTTGAGTGAGTGAGATTAGCTCATATTAGCCTGCTGTATTTACTCCTCGTTTGTCAACAGGTGTTGTTTAATGGAGAGTGTCACAGAATTCATGTTTTCAACATATTTCCCATTTATGCAGGTATGTTGTCATTTTGCGTGCAATTTGTGATTTAATTTCATGTTATAGTTATTCATCTTGTTTTATGTTAGCTTATGCTAAGCAGATTAACTCAATGTATTTTCCTTTATGAACTCGCTCGCTCAGTTCACTTCCTTCTGAGCCGAGAGAAGGTTGTCTCGTAGTTCATCGAGGCATTAAACGGTGTTGTTTAATGGAGAGTGTCACAGAATTCATGTTTTCAACATATTTCCCATTTATGCAGAAAGTAAAGACAGTGCCAAGCAGTGAAAGGTCTGAAGTTTCTTTACTGAGTGATTTCAACACAACGCAGAGTGGATTCCCCTTACCTGGGACCCGTTACAATGGTGCCGTGACCTTTTAAGGATCCATCCGAAGATCGACGCCTGTTCGTTCGCCGTGGGAAGCTGTAGTGACTGATTTTAGGTATTTTCTCGAGTACGAAAAGGCTGTCTTTATGTGAAGTAAAGTGGACTATATATTTTTTTTCTTCAGAAGACACATCAACTTGAATTGAGACTTTCAACTGATTAAATTGCAGCCTTAATACTTTTGCTAAATTTTGTTGCTCAGAACGATATTTCTGTTTGTTTATTTTTCTAAAATTCAAGTTAATTGAAAGCTACAATACAGAAACATGGCAGAGGGTATTAGTAACTTTACTGAAGAAGTGAATGACAATGGAATGTTTGACCAAAGTAGACAGTTTGGTAGGGGAAGGGGTCTTTTCACAATACCTTCTGAGCCTAGGATGCCAGGGTCTACTAGCAGGGCATTTGATACACCCATTTTGACTTCCACAAGATATGTTGACTGTGCCATGGCAAGTCCAGTTGACCAAAATCCAGATTTGAGTTCACTCATCAGTGAATTAGCTGAAAAATTGGGACAGTCTATTACTGCTCAGCTACGATCTGACAGAAATACACAGTGTGGTAACTCTGAACAGCCAACTGAGATGACACTGTCTAATGTCAAACTAGTGATGCAATCAGATGTAAAAGAACCGCCAATATTTAGGGGCGATGGCTCGGATAAGCTCACTGTACAAGAGTGGGAAAATCTCATGTCCCTGTATCTGAGAAAACGTGCTATTCCAATTCATGAGCAGTCGCAAGAAATATTGGATAGGCTAATGGGTAAAGCAGGGGATGTAGTGAGAATTAAACTGCGTAATTACACATCTGTTGACTGCACCAATTACCCACACTTGATTTTTGACATTTTAAAACAGCATTTCAGCGCAATCACCTACTCTAGTATGCCCCTAGCAGATTTTTATAATACTTTACCGATGCCATCCGAAGACACAATGGAGTATTGGATCAGGCTGAACAAGACGATGGATGTCGCGAAGGAATGCTTAGAGAGGCAAGGTCGAAGCATTTGTGATCCAAGTCATGAGATCAGTATGATGTTCATTAAGCATTGTCCAGATCAGTCTCTTTCTAATGTCTTCAAATTCAAATCAGCAGAGAAATGGTCTGCTTGTGAGATACAAGAGAGACTTGATGAGCACATGCAGGAGAGGAAAGCCCGGACCTTCTTTAATTCACGCAGTTTGAATACGACAGAGCGTAGAGTTTGCACTCAGATCCCAAATTTTGTTGAGACATCTGCACCCAACCCCACCTTGTCTGTTCCACCTTCTCCCATGACACAGTCTGGCAGTGACACTGACTGCATGAAAAGTCTGGTGAGTTTATTGGACCATCTTGTCACTCAGCAGACCCAATTCCAAGCTAGCCCTCATCATCAAGCTACAACATTTCAGACTTACCGCAAACCATGCAGGGTTTGTAGATCTTTGGATCATTCAACAATGTCTCATTGTAGACAGGATAACAGGTGTCTGAAGTGCTTAACTCCTGGGCATTGGAAAAAGGACTGCCCTCAGCGTGCTGATCGTCAACAACATCATTTGAACAGTGATGCTAGCAGACCACCTCACCTGTTAAACTAGATAGCCCACATCATGGAAGGGGTGATGTGGGTATGGATGCTAAATCCCTTCATAAAGAGTGCAATCTTGCTCAGCTGTATGAAGCAAAGTGTAATAGTGCTCCTAAGGGGACCAGGATAGTTGTACAATCCAGTCAAAAAGTTGAAGCTTTCAGTAGCCTTTTTTATGTTCCTGTTCGTGTCAATGGCCATGTTCAAATTAACGGGATGCTTGATTCCGGTTCTATGGCATGTACAATCAGCAAAATTGCTGAAGAGAAAATTGGATCTGCTGGCGTCTTGCCTGAAAAGAAATATTCTGAGGAAAATATAATCTTGGTCGGCTGTGGAGGTCAGCATACCCAGCCTGAGGGTTTCTATGATTTAGAGATCCAGTTCTTTGGTATTCAGTGTGTTGTCCCTTGTTTGGTCGTGCCTGGCCAACGTGATGATCTTATTCTGGGCTCTAATATCATCAAACACTTGATTCATGAATTGAAGAGTGACAGTGATTATTGGGACATTGCTTCTAGACCCGACAATCAATTTGACGGAGACATTCAGCAGTTCTTGTCAATGTTTACAGGTGTTGAACGTTGGAAAGGAGAAGCTGTCCCTGATAAAATAGGCACTGTCAAACTCACTCGAGCAGTAGTACTTTTGCCAGAGCATGAACATTTGGTCTGGGGCCGTCTGCCACCTAACGTGCCCATGTCACCTGGTAGCACAGTAATTGTTGAGCCGACCAATTCCAAAGCTATGCCCCGAGATATTCTGGTTGGTCGCCTTGTCACACCACTCTGGGGTGACAGATGGGTACCTATGACAGTTGTGAATCCAACAAACAAAGTGATCACATTGAAAAGAAACTGCAAAATAGCTGATGTGTTTCCGTGTATTGCATCTGAGGATTTTGAGATTTTTCAGGGCCTACACGTTACTCCAGTGGACGGCAAGCCAGATGTCTCCCGTGATTCCTGCCCTGTTAATCACATTGACAAAAGTCTACTGAACTTGGGCCTTGGGGATATTGATATCAACTGGAGTCAGATCAGTGATGATTGTAAATCTAAACTAACCCAGTTAGTAACTGACTATCAAGACATCTTCTCCAAACACCCATTGGACTGTGGTGAAGCCAAGGGATGTGTGCACCGTATACGACTGACTGATGATCGACCCTTTCGCTTGCCATATAGGCGAGTGCCTCCTGCCCACTATGATAAATTAAGGCAAGTTCTCACTGACATGGAAGAAAGAGGTATTATCCGGAAGTCTTCAAGTGAGTATGCATCACCATTAGTGATGGTGTGGAAGAAGGACGGTGGGTTGCGTATTTGCACAGACTTCAGATGGTTAAACGCCAGAACCATAAAAGATGCACACCCCTTGCCTCACCAGGCTGACTGCCTTGCTGCGCTTGGAGGAAATTGCTTCTTCAGCACAATGGACCTCACGTCAGGGTTTTATAATATCCCAATGAACGAAGATGACAAGAAATATACGGCTTTCACAACACCTCTGGGCCTTCATGAATATAATCGTTTGCCGCAAGGGCTTTGTAATAGTCCAGCTTCCTTCATGAGGATGATGCTTGGAATTTTCGGAGACATGAATTTTTCAAAGCTTTTGTGCTACCTTGATGATCTTCTTGTCTTTGCACCATCAGAAAATGAGGCTCTGTCCAGACTACACACTGTGTTTCAGAGGCTGAGGGAGAACAATCTGAAACTTTCCCCTAAAAAGTGTCATCTTCTTCAAAGACGAGTCAAATTTCTTGGCCATATCATTGACAGTGGAGGTGTGTCTGTTGATCCAGCAAAAGTGGAGGTCATCACGAGGATAACAGCACAGGACCTGATGGACAATGATGGCTGCACACCGTCTGTCAAAAGAATAAAATCTTTCCTTGGCATGGTATTTTATTACCAACACTTTATTCCCAACTGCTCATCTATTTCTAAACCACTTTTCGGTCTTACAGCTGGACAGAAAAGAAGAGGGAAGTTGTCCAAGGATAGGAAATTTCAAGGCACTTACCGTAAACTTGGCCCTTCAGATTGGACAACAGAGTGTCAGGTTGCTTTTGACCAACTCAAGGCTGCTTTGCTGGAGAGTGTCATGCTTGCTCATCCGGATTTCGATGAGCCCTTCATTCTTTCTGTTGATGCCTCATTGGATGGCTTAGGGGCTGTGTTGTCACAAGTGCCCAAAGGGGAACTCCGAGCCAGACCGATTGCTTTCGCAAGCAAGACCCTCAGTGCATCACAGCGCAAATATCCAGCTCACAGACTGGAATTTATGGCTTTAAAGTGGAGTGTATGTGAGAAGTTCAGCCATTGGCTGAGAGGCCACAAATTCACCATCTGGACAGATAATAACCCTCTCACTTACCTCCTAACTAAACCGAAACCTGATGCATATGAGTTGAGATGGGTTTCGAAACTTGCATCATACACGTTTGACCTGAAACACTTGCCTGGAAAAGCAAATGTGGTAGCAGACGCTTTGAGCCGCGAACCCTTTGTTAAGCCGATTGGGCGGAGACTGTTGGATGAGCCGTATTCTTCCTTAATAGAGGAGTGCAGTGGGGTGAGCAAAGACTGTGTTCACGATGTTTTCAGGCTCAGTAGCCAAGCTCAGTCCAATCAGCCCATGAAGAGTCTTTCACAAGGAACATGCTTTGACATGGATGAAATCAGAGCTCTTTGTCAGTCTTACTGCAGTTGGACGGATGGAGCAGAGTCCAGAGCCCTTCATTTAGTCCACCATGTTCAGACAATTTCGGTTTGCCGGGAAACTTTACCAGCCTTCTCTGTCCAGGAGCTTAGGCGAAGCCAACAGGAAGACCCAACAATAGCCAAAGTGTTGTCATTTCTGATTAAACAGAGACGTCCATCAAGAAGGGACCGACATGGTGCCAGTGCGCAAGTGCTGAGACTATTAAAACAGTGGAATAAGCTGGAAGTTAGAGATGATGTGATGTACAGAGTGACAAAAGATCCTTTGTCTAAGAAGAAAAGATTCCAGTATGTGCTGCCTGGTAGTCTGATGAACAAAGCTCTATCTGGTATCCATGATCTAGCTGGCCATCAAGGGCAGGACCGCACTCTTTCACTTGCAAGACAGCGGTTTTATTGGCCTGATATGGAAAAGAACATCAAAGATTATGTGAAATGCTGTCAGAGGTGTGTCTTTGCAAAGACACCAGAACCTGCAGCTCGTGCCCCTTTGGAGAGCATTAAGAGCTCAGCCCCGATGGAGTTGGTGTGCATAGATTTCTGGTCGGCAGAAAATGATAAACAGTGTTCAGTGGATGTCCTCGTAGTTACTGACCACTTCACCAAACTTGCTCACGCATTCCCTTGCACCAATCAAACAGCAAAGCAAGTTGCGAGAAAGCTTTGGGACAGCGTGTTTTGTATCTATGGGTTCCCAGAGCGAATACACTCTGACCAGGGCACCAATTTTGAGAGCAACCTCATAGCCGAGCTTCTTCATTTGGCTGGTGTTGCGAAATCTCACACAACAGCTTACCACCCAATGGGCAATGGTGGCACTGAGCGTTTTAATAGAACATTGGGTAACATGCATCGAGCACTCCCCTTGAAAGCAAAGCACCAATGGCCACAGCAGATCCAAACCCTCACATTTGCCTACAATGCGACCGTGCACGAAACCACGGGTTATGCACCCTTCTTTCTGATGTTCGGCCGCATACCCAGGCTTCCAGTTGACATCATGTTCAACCAGGTACTTGATAACCCTGAAGTTGCCGACTATGACTCTTATGCAAGGTCTTTGCTGTCCTACTTGAAAAATGCTATGCATATTGCGCAGAAGCATTCATCTGTCGAGCAACAACATCAAGCTCATCAGTACAACAAGCGTGTGAAAGGCACTCACTTGTCAGTGGGAGATCGAGTATTGGTCGCTAACTAGTCAGAACGGGGAAAAAGGAAGTTGGCCGATAAATGGGAGGATGGGGTGTTCACTGTTGTTGATGTGAATCCTGGTATCCATGTTTATAAGATAAAGGATGCAACAGGCCGCATGAAAGTTGTACATAGGAACCTTTTGCTGGAAGTGAACTTCTTGCCGATTTCTGGTATTGATGAAGGGTCGAGTTCCAGTGAACCTGATCAGCCGTTGATCGTTGTAGAGTCTGATCAGAATGAGGTGGATCAGACAACAATGCCAAGTCAGCCAAACAAACCAGACTTGTACGATTCAAGTGTAGAGACTTCAACTGTTTCATCCACTGAGAGTTCATATCAGTCTTCCTTTGATTCAGACGAAACAGCACTCAGTCCTGTAGCTGACACGACTGTACTTGGTGACTTAGTACCTTCTCTTCATTCAGATGTGGTAGACACAGCGGATACTGACACCACACATTATCCTGGTACTGCCGATAAATTGTCTTCAGACGACAGACATGCACAACATTCAGATGACATTGCACAAAACTTACCTCCCTCTCCTGACTTACTCCGCACTGATGCGTCGCTGCAGGCTGATGCACATGCATATGCAGGGCTTGTTAAACCTATTAAAACAAGAGTTGGGAGAATAGTTAAATCTGTAAACAGGTTGATTGAATCTATGGTACACATACCAGTTTTAAGAGTTCAAGAGGTTTAAACTGAGTGTTGATTGCAGAAGTTTTAGCAATTTGATGTACCGACAATGGTTGTGACAAATGTCAAATTTAAGGCCAAGTGCTGTGTGGCGTATAAGGCGTCACATTAATTTAAGGGAAATATGAAACTTGATCAACCTCCTGTTTTCCTGAACCTTGAAATTGAGGTAACTCCTATGTTGGTTGCGTGGATTAGATCTACGTTTCACTTGGGCCAGTAAAGTGTGTTAATTGAAAATGTCTTAATGGTACATTGAAGGATTTTGATGAAAATAAGGAGGGGTGAATGTAACAGAGTTATTTTGGTTATATTATTTTCACTCAAAATCTCCTTTTCTTTCTATTAAATATAAATGTAATTTTGTTTATTTGATATGGTTGTATCTATAATTGTATTGATATGAGTTAAGATGTGTATCATTTTCAAGATTTGTTCAGGAAGTGCATTGTCACTTTAAGAGTATATACTTGTTCTCGCACCACGCGTGCTGTGCTCGCTCAGTTCACTTCCTTCTGAGCCGAGAGAAGGTTGTCTCGTAGTTCATCGAGGCATAAATTCTAAATTGAAGCTGTTGCTTTGTCAAACATACTTTGCGACGTGGGATTATGAAATTGTTTTTGTGAATGATTGTGACTGTTTGAGTGAGTGAGATTAGCTCATATTAGCCTGCTGTATTTACTCCTCGTTTGTCAACAGGTGTTGTTTAATGGAGAGTGTCACAGAATTCATGTTTTCAACATATTTCCCATTTATGCAGGTATGTTGTCATTTTGCGTGCAATTTGTGATTTAATTTCATGTTATAGTTATTCATCTTGTTTTATGTTAGCTTATGCTAAGCAGATTAACTCAATGTATTTTCCTTTATGAACTCGCTCGCTCAGTTCACTTACTTCTGAGCCGAGAGAAGGTTGTCTCGTAGTTCATCGAGGCATTAAACGGTGTTGTTTAATGGAGAGTGTCACAGAATTCATGTTTTCAACATATTTCCCATTTATGCAGAAAGTAAAGACAGTGCCAAGCAGTGAAAGGTCTGAAGTTTCTTTACTGAGTGATTTCAACACAACGCAGAGTGGATTCCCCTTACCTGGGACCCGTTACACTAGCGATAATCAAATGTCAGGCTCATAAAAAAGTAAATGATTTTGTCATTAAAGGGAACAATGCAGCAGATTTAGATGCTAAAAAAGCCTCACAATATCAGGTAGCAGTATTAGCATATGTAGTACTTATAGAACCTCAACACTCAATGTGGCACCAAAGGGAATCCAAAAAAGACACGCAAAATATTTGGTGTACACATGAAGGACTAATTTTTGCACCAACTTCACTTTTGAATATTCTCATTTTAGATGCGCATGGTTTTGACCATTGTGCAAGGGGGGAAGAGATAAGGAAAATTAAACAGCAAGGATATTGGTTTGCTTATTTACATGCAATGGTAGATGAATATCTGGCCACATGTGAAGTTTGTGCCAAAAACAATGTGAGGAAAGGAATAACGACACTAATAAGCCATATACCAGAATCAGAAGGGTTGTAGAGAAATTAAATGGAACCCTCAAGGTCCAACTAAACAAGATGTGAAAGTACTAAACTTAACTGGATTGACGCGTTACCTCTTGCACTAATGAGCTATCGCATGCAAACTAACAGAAACACGCATTTAACACCGCATGAAATGTGGCAAATTGTGGAGGATTCCACACAAGCACGACATTCTCGGCGGCCCGGGAAAGCATAGCCGTCATTCTCTGGGTCTGGCTTGGACAACGCTACCACACCCTAAGAGGGCAACTCAGCCGAGTCGTCATCCCCGGAGAGAGAGAGCTCGCCCTCCGATGCAGTGATCGACATCTGGTCGTCGGGGGGAGCACCGAAGGAAACAGGTGGTGTACCCCACTCTGCAGAAGTCCCAGCCCGATCCAACGGCACCCCTGCCGGCTGCAAAGTGCTTGAGAGGTGAGGAACTCCACTTGGTGAAGCCCTCACTGTAATCCTCAAATCGCCTCTGCCTTTCTTTTTTTACCGGACGCAGTGTTGCCCCGGGTGCCGGGATCGCAGCAGTGGGACCCCGCCATGTTTGACATCGCGGAGTCTATTATGCAACTCCAGGATGGTCATGTCTCCTTTTTACAAGAAGAATATGAACCATCCATGAAAGCTTCCTCAGTGTGCTGAATGCCCAGGTGTAACCCCCCCGACACGGGTCCGCACCAGCTCACCGAGCGGGTCGCGAACCCGGGACTCCGGCGCGGGAGGCGGGCGCTCTAACAAGGAACGCCAAAGGCTACAGCCTCTAGCATCAGTCGCTAGAGCGCCTCTTTTTGAGGTCAGGAGAGTGAGGTTTACACACAGCCCTTACTGGCATAGCTACATCTGTTACACTCACCCCCCTAAACCTCACTCCCGTCCTGGTCACGGCACCAATGTAACCCCCCCCGACACGGGTCCGCACCAGCTCACCGAGCGGGTCGCGAACCCGGGACTCCGGCGCGGGAGGCGGGCGCTCTAACAAGGAACGCCAAAGGCTACAGCCTCTAGCGCGCCTCTTTTTGAGGTCAGGAGAGTGAGGTTTACACACAGCCCTTACTGGCATAGCTACATCTGTTACACTCACCCCCCTAAACCTCACTACCGTCCTGGTCACGGCACCAATGTAACCCCCCCCGACACGGGTCCGCACCAGCTCACCGAGCGGGTCGCGAACCCGGGACTCCGGCGCGGGAGGCGGGCGCTCTAACAAGGAACGCCAAAGGCTACAGCCTCTAGCGTCAGTCGCTAGAGCGCCTCTTTTTGAGGTCAGGAGAGTGAGGTTTACACACAGCCCTTACTGGCATAGCTACATCTGTTACACAGGCACGTGAGGCAGCAATCGTGACCATACTGAGCGCCAGATAACAACCACATCCAGAAACGCACGGGTGATAAGACATCTTTAAAAACACGCGATCACCCGTGTTGCTCTTTTAGAGAAATGCTCTTTTAGTGCTGAAGCATGCAGGGGAGCTGGCTACCGCACACTCCTGGTGTGGCTCTCAGCAGGAAGATTCTCTCCCGTGTGACCGTGACCACCACTGCTGTGCCGTAATGCCTGCACTCGTTTTCCAGAACACTCTTATGTGGAAAGGAGAGCAGTAGCTTCAACCACTACCGCTCGTCTCCGAAGCGAAATGATGAATTAATTAGGTGCACCTGCTGCCTCTTATACTCACCACATGCCAATGTCCATTGGCTTCTTTAGTTGCACTCGAAGTGGATAGGTCTCTCTGGCGAGATCCCAATTCGTCGGTCATCCGACGTGACTTCGAGTGACCGACTGATAGGGAACTAAACATTCTTGAATCAAGATGTACTTACTTTACAATTAAACGACTTAATATATTATGTCTTGCTTTATGGAAAAAAAAAACAATACTTTGTTAAAACAAGCTAAAATATCTGCCAATGGGGTAAGAAAAATAATCTCAATTCAAAGCTTAAACAAGATTTTTCTTGCCCCATTGGCAGATATTTTTGCTTTTTTAACAAAATATTTTTTTTTTCTTAAAGCAAGACATAATATCTCAAGTCATTTTACTTGTAAAGTAAATGCATCTTGATTCAATAATGTTTAGATATTTATACTAGAAAACAAGACAAAATATGAATAAGAAAAAAAATGTTTTGCAGTGATTTAAGCAAATCTTCTAAAGTAATTTTAGCTCAAATCAAAGTTTCTCATGCATGTTTTGTATTTATTTAATAAGCTACCATGTAATAAGTGTGTGATATTAGAACTGATGCTGATCACGCTGTTTATGTTGTGATATCTTTTGCAATCCTTTATATTTACTGGAAAACAAGACCACTGTGATCAAGATCACGCAGTGTACTCATTCCCAGAGTTAATGAGATTAATTACTCCATTAATCACTGAATGATTCATTTAATTTGATCAGATACACAGAAACTCACGGCGGTCTGGATGAGAAGACATGTGAAGAAAGAAACAGCCTTCATGATTCCTTCTCTTCGTCCTTTTCCCGATAACTTCTCAGTCTGATAGACAAATGATTAACCCTGTCAACAGATGCCTGATATCAAACTGAACCAGACAGAAGGGAGGAGAAAAACACGAGAGGGAGGAGAAATGCAGCAGCTTCTGCCCGGAAAGGTCAGAGCGGTCGGTACTGCGTCAATATGAGTTTTGCGTTAGTCGATAAAAACAGTTTATTCAGTCAATAAAAGCAAGGCTACAGAAAGAAAACTACTCAAATGAGCCAAACCAACAAAAAAAGAAATCATTAGCAAGTGCATGAGTGAAGGAATCAGAAACACTTTCTCAACCATATAAACTTTATTGAATCCTCACTTCGACCTGATCTTCTTGTAGTCAATGAACCAAGAAAGTGTGCTTAAAATTGTCTAGATGCCCTTAAAATAACTTTTGTCTGTCTGCATGTGTGTGAAAGAAATATACCAGCTAACTGGGAGCTTTCTCAGGTTCTCTCAAAGTTAAAAACAAAGATTGTGTATAACTGTGTTTAACACACATTCTCCCAGTAACATTAATAGACCATTGTTTAACGTTAGCTGGTCTTTCGTAATGCTCTCAAAACATTGGATGTTCGTTAAACATTCAGGGAACATTCAAAAGTAACGTTCATGTAATACTTTGCATACAATTTCGCCATAACTTAAATATAGTAAGTTTCTACAATATCTAAATACACTATATTGCCAAACGTTTTGGGTCACCCCCTTCCAATGAAAGGTTTGACTACTTTAGTCATTTCCGTGAGTACAAATCTTAATGTTTAAGCATATAATGATATTCTAGGGAATCTAATTGTATAGCAACAGTTTGGACTCTTTTCTATTCATCACCAAACACCAATGACTTGTGCATATGGATACAGTCATTTTATACACTTCAAAACTGTTGCAACAGAGGTGGAAATACCATTTTTAAGTACGTGAATTATGTTTCCATCTTTGTTGCCACAGTTTGGGAGTGTCTTTTTCTCTTCTAAAGAAGGGGTGCCAGTACTTTTGTCCATATAATGAATGTACAAGTCATTAGTGTTTGGTGATGAGTTTTTGGCTCATTTAAAGTCACACCAGAGGTGTTCAGCTGCTTTCTGCAGAACAGTCAAGTTCTTCCACACTGACTGAATCATCATTTCTCTTTGATTCTTGTCTTATACACAGAGACACTGTCATGTTAGAATAGAAAAGGGTTCTGTCCAAACTGTTGCTATAACATTAGTTCCCTATCAGTCAATCACGTTCGACGTAACGTCAGAGTGACTGACTAATGGGATCTCGCCGGAGAGCCCAATCACCTTCGAGTGAAAACAAGCCAATGACAGTTGGCGTGCGTGTTTCGCCACGCGCACTCCGCCCCGCGGTGCGGGTATAAAAGGAGAGCGCGTGCAAACGCACATCAGCTTTTCGCTTCGGAGCCGAGCCATTGCAAGTCTCCAGAGTGTTCGCAAGACGAAACGGAAGAGCGTTGGTGTTACGGCGCGTCAGCGGAGGTCGCTGTCCAGTGCTGCTTTTCTTTTCGGTCACGCTGCTACCTCCCCTCGGCGCTTCAGCGCTCCTAAAAGAGAGTTTTTCAACTAAAAGAGCAAATCTAAAAGAGCTCCACGAGCGACGGGCGTCTTTTTAAAGATGGCTTCCCACTCGTGCGTTTCTGGATGTGGTCGGTTCCTGACTTCATCTGATGGTCACGATCGCTGCCCCTCGTGCTTGGGCTTTAGGCACGCTGAGGCAGCGCTCGTGGATGAGTCATGTTCTCACTGTGGGAACATGACCATGGCGATGTTGCGCTCCAGATACCTCCTCGCTAGACGTGGGGGTATCCCCCTTGCTCTGCCCCGTTCTAGTTCCTCCGGACGGAGGAATACTTCGGCTCAGGGCCAGGGTGATTTGAGGATCACAGTGAGAGCTTCCCCGTCGAGTACGTCTCCGCGGGCCTCTCACTCCTCGAGCACATCGCACCGTCTGGGGTTCCCGGATGAGTATGCGGGGTCCTCGGACAGGGCGGGGCCCAGCATCTCATTCGGTGCCCCAGCAGATGACGGGGTTTCGATCGCTGCATCGGGGGATGAGCTAGGTTCTGGAGAGGACGATTCGGCTGCGCTGCCTCCGTCAGGAAGAGTAGCGTTGCCCGAGTCAGATCCAGAACTGACCGCTATGCTTTCCCGGGCCGCTGAGAGCATCGGGCTGCACTATAGGCGTCCACCTTCTCCCGAGCACTCGAGGCTGGATGATTGGTTCCTGGGGGCGCAGGCCGAACGTCGGCAACCGCCCCCGGTTCCGTTCTTCCCGGAAGTGCATGAGGAGGTGACTAGGTCTTGGAAGGCACCTTTTTCTGCCCGAAACAGGCCTAGTGCCTCCTCCGTCCTCACCACCCTCGACGGCGGAGCGGCCCAAGGGTATGTGGAGGTCCCCCCAGTCGAGCGCGCCATTGCCATGCAGCTTTGCCCGCAAGGCGCTGCCGCCTGGAGGGGTAATCCACGCCTTCCGTCCAGGGCCTGTAAGTTCTCGTCCGCTCTAACGGCCAAGGCTTACGGCGCTGCTGGACAGGCCGCTTCCGCCCTGCACGCCATGGCCCTCCTGCAGGTCCACCAAGCCAAGGCGTTGAAACAGCTGCACGAGGGTGATGCTGACCCAGGTGTGTTGCAGGAACTGCGCACAGCGACGGACCTCGCACTAAGGGCGACGAAAGTCACGGCGCGGGCCCTGGGTCAGACGATGTCCACATTAGTGGTCCAGGAGCGCCACCTGTGGCTGACCTTGGCGGATATGAGGGAGTCCGACAAGCACCGCTTCCTGGACTCCCCGATCTCCCAGGCCGGCCTATTCGGCGAAGCGGTGGAGGACTTTGCCCAACAGTTCTCCGCCGCACAGAAGCAGACGGAGGCGTTTCGTCACATCCTGCCCCGGCGGTCCACTGCTGTCTCCACCCCACCGCCGGCTGCAGCCCCTCCGTCTGCTCGTCGCCGAGGGCGCCCTCCTGCTGCCTCGACCTCCGCTCCAGCTCGGCCACAACAGCAGCCTGCACTACGGCCGCAGCGTGGAGCTGGCCGCAGGAGACCGGCGCAGCCCGCCTCCGCCCCTGCCAAGCCCGTGAAGCGCCAGGGCAGGCGGCATCCCTGAGACGGGCGACCCGGAGCCTTTGGATCCTGCTCTTCAGGAGATGGTGACCGCACCACTCCTTCCCCCGGAGGAGGGCCGGGTGGAGAATCTTTGTTTCCTTTTTGTTCTGTTCCGCCACTGACCCCCGGGTCTCGAGCACTGTTGTGCGAACACAGGGATATGGTGCTCAGTCACCTCAGCCGGTTGGGACTTCAGGTCAACCGGGAAAAGAGCAAACTCTCCCCTACGCAGAGGATCTCTTTTCTCGGCATGGAGTTGGACTCGGTCAACCTCACAGCACGTCTCTCAGAGGAGCGTGCTCAGTCAATGCTGAGATGCCTGGAGTCTCTCCAGTGCAAGAGGGCGGTTCCACTGAAACATTTTCAGAGGCTCCTGGGGCATATGGCATCCTCAGCCGCTATCACGCCGCTCGGATTGCTTCATATGAGACCGCTTCAGCGTTGGCTTCACGACCGGGTCCCGAGATGGGCATGGCGCCACGGCACATACCGGGTCTCACTCACCCCGTCCTGCCGTCGCACCTTCAGCCCTTGGTCGGACCTTGCGTTTCTTCGGGCAGGAGTGCCCCTAGAGCAAGTATCCAGGCATGTTGTTGTTTCAACAGACGCCTCTGCCACGGGCTGGGGGGCCATGTGCAATGGGCACGCAGTCGCGGGGCTCTGGACAGGGCCCCAGCTGCAGTGGCATATCAATTGCCTCGAGTTGCTGGCAGTATGGCTTGCTCTGCGCCGCTTCAGAACGCTGCTACACGAGAAGCATGTACTGGTCCGCTCGGACAACACTGCGACCGTCGCGTACATCAACCACAAGGGCGGTCTACGCTCCCATCGCCTTGTCGCAACTCGCCCGCCATCTCCTCCTTTGGAGTCAGAAGCATCTGAGGTCGCTTCGCGCCGTTCATGTCCCAGGCGAGCTCAACCGTGCAGCCGACGAGCTCTCACGTCAGCACGCCCTTCCGGGAGAATGGCGACTCCACCCCGAGGTACTCCAGCTGATTTGGAGACGCTTCGGGGACGCTCAGGTAGACCTGTTTGCCTCCCCGGACACGTCTCACTGCCAGTTGTTTTTCTCCCTGTCCGAGGGGACCCTCGGTACAGATGCGCTGGCATGCAGCTGGCCTCGGGGCTTACGCAAATATGCGTTTCCCCCAGTGAGCCTTCTCGCACAGACCCTGTGCAAGGTCAGGGAGGACGAGGAGCAAGTCCTCTTGGTGGCGCCTTACTGGCCCAACCGGACATGGTTTCCAGAACTGATGCTCCTCGCGACAGCCCCTCCTTGGCAAATTCCTCTGAGGAGGGATCTACTTTCTCAGAGAGGGGGCACCCTCTGGCACCCGCGCCCAGACTTGTGGAATCTCCACGTATGGTCCTTGGACGGGACGCGGAGGTTCTAAGTGGGCTACCTCCAGCGGTAGTAAACACTATCGCTTCTGCCAGGGCTCTGTCTACGAGACAAGCTTACAGGCTGAAGTGGAACCTGTTCGTCGAGTGGTGTTCTCCCCGCCGGGAGGACCCCCGTAGATGCCCGATCGCAGTCGTGCTTTCTTTCCTGCAGGATGGGTTGGAGCGAAGGCTGTCTCCCTCCACCCTCAAAGTGTATGTCGCCGCTATCGCCGCACACCACGATGCAGTAGACGGTAAGTCTCTGGGGAAACACGACCTGGTCATCAGGTTCCTCAGAGGGGCAAGGAGGCTAAATCCTCCGCGCCCTCACCTGGTACCCTCTTGGGATCTCCCCTCGGTCCTGTCGGTCTTGAGGGGGGCCCGCTTTGAGCCTCTGCAGTCAGTAGAGCTTAAGTTTCTGTCTCTAAAGACAGTGCTCCTCTCGGCATTGGCCACAGTCAAGAGGGTAGGGGACCTGCAAGCATTTTCGGTCGACGATTCGTGCCTAGAATTCGGGCCGGCTGACTCTCACGTTGTCCTGAGACCCCGGCCTGGATATGTGCCCAAAGTTCCCACCATGCCCTTCAGGGACCAGGTGGTGAACTTGCAAGCGCTGCCCCGGGAGGAGGCAGACCCAGCCATTGCTCTGCTCTGTCCCGTTCGTGCCTTGCGCATCTATGTAGACCGCACGCAGAGCTTCAGGACCTCAGACCAGCTCTTTGTCTGCTTCGGAGGACAGCAGAAGGGAAGAGCTGTCTCCAAACAAAGACTCGCCCACTGGATAGTGGAGGCTATAGTCTTGGCCTATCAGGCCCGGCGCTTACCGTGCCCCCTTGGTGTGAGAGCACACTCTACTAGAGGCATTGCTTCCTCTTGGGCTTTGGCACGAGGCGCCTCAATAGCAGACATTTGTAAAGCTGCCGGCTGGGCGACACCTAATACGTTTGCGAGGTTTTACAATCTCCGTATAGAGCCAGTGTCCTCCCGTGTACTCGTCTCGGATGGCCAGTAACACTGGAACCCGCTCGGTGTCAATCACGCTTGCTGCGCCATTCCCCTCTACGGACCGGATACGTGCGCCCTGTTGCTTCTCAGTTCAGTTCCCCACGGTAAACCCTGTTGAAGTTCCTCCCGCACCCTCGGCAGTCAGGTGTGGCGGAGCACCAGACGCCAGGTCCAGTACTCGTACGTTGCCCAAGGTCAACCCTTGTGCTGGGCTAGGTGCCCATGTGTAGTGATTCCCCATTGATGATCCCACATGCGTATTCTTCCACGGTACGGCTCCCCCCCTTGGTGAGCCCGTGTCTTCCCTGGCAGAACCCTCTGCCTTCTTTGCTGTGTAGCTATCTCACCCCAGGCGGGCTGGGTCTACCTCAGAGACTCCCGTATGTGGTACTGCCCTTGGCCAGTCCATACGTGTAATCTCCACATGATACCTCCTTATGCGGGATGTGGCTCCGTAGCGTTTCCCCCTACTTGGGGTACGCTTTCCCAGTGTTATTCTACCCACTGAGCGGAACAGCAGTGCGGTTATCTCTGCCTAAACCCTGTCCTATCTTCCATCCCAACTGGTGTGGGGGGACTTGCCGGCTTCTGCAGAGCACTGGAGGGGGTCAGCAATAGTGGCGTTTTCCAAGGGATCCCATTAGTCAGTCACTCTGACGTTACGTCGAACGTGACTGACTGATAGGGAACGTCTCGGTTACTTGCGTAACCCCCGTTCCCTGAAGGAGGGAACGGAGACGTAACATCCCGTCGCCATAGTTGCTGTACCACCGCTGTACGGCCGGGGCACACAGTCTCGGCTCCTCAGCGAAAAGCTGATGTGCGTTTGCACGCGCTCTCCTTTTATACCCGCACCGTGGGGTGGAGTGCGCGTGGCGAAACACGCACGCCAACTGTCATTGGCTTGTTTTGTTAACACTCGAAGGTGATTGGGCTCTCCGGCGAGATCCCATTAGTCAGTCACTCTGACGTTACGTCTCCGTTCCCTCCTTCAGGGAACGGGGGTTACGCAAGTAACCGAGACGATTCCCTAGAATATCATTATATGCTTAAACATTAAGATTTGTACTCATATAAATTACTAAAGTAGTCAAACCTTTCATTGAAAGGGGGGTGCCAATACTTTTTGGCAATATAATGTATATTGTAGAAACCCAATTTCCTGTAAAGCTGCTTTGCAACGATTTATATCGTAAAAAGCGCAGTACAAATAAACCTAAATTGAACTTTAATTTTCAATAGAACGTTCCCTTATTTTGAATGTTTTCTGGACATTCGAAATAACCAAGAGAATAAGTTCTGAAAACATTTAGAAATAAGTTTTAATGGGAAAGCATTCTTTGTTGGAACATGTTTTTGTCAGCTGGGTAGAAACGTTAAATAACTACTAAACTACAGTTGGCTTGACGAGTTTTTAAAATGTTATCTCAGGTTTAAAACAGGCCTGTGATGACCGAATACAAAAACACTTGTTTGCATTTGCAAGGTAATTGTACAATCTCCAGCTTTTGCTAATCTAATCTTAAAGGCATTTATATGTTTTGATTTCACATCAAAAGTGTCTGCAGTGTGAATGCAACATGAAACTGGTTTGATTTCTGAAAGACAGTTTGAAACAAAAAACATGTAGGACTTTTAAATTGCATGATAATCTGCATTTTAATAGCAACATACAAATAGCAATAACATCAGTCAGCAAATGTGAAGTGGTCTGTTCCTTCATTCACTGGTTAAATTTGGTAACGGCCGGCCAGCCCATGTTGAAGCGGATCCAGTCGAAGTAATGTGCCACTTTAGTGTAGACGCCGGGATGATCGGGTTCGCCACATTTATCACCCCAGCTCACTATTCCCCACACATACGATAAACCAGATCTGTCTGTGCACACCAGCGGCCCTCCGGAGTCGCCCTGACACGAGTCCACCTTCCCCTCCAGGTCACCTGACACGGAGAACAACCAATGACAGCACAGGCATTTTTTCAGTTCAAGTCGACCAACGTTAATCTATGAACTCTCTTGTCTTGTTTGTTAGCCGGAAAAAATGGTGGATTCGGCTTTATGATTGGTCAGATTGCCTGTCAATCAAACTCCCAGCGAATGGTGAATTACGAATTCCCGACTGGGAAATTTGCATTTACGATAATAACGACAGCACGTGAAGGCAGCATTGTATGTTGTGTATAATCATGTAGATTTCTATAAATACATTCAGTACCTGCACACTCCATTCCAGGGAGGAAACGGTCCTTGTAATACTTCTGGCAATCGTCGATAATCGTCACATTTGCCCATTTTAGAGTCATTGCTGATTTCCCCTCTTCAAATAAACAGACAGAGACACAATAAGACCTCAACTTTAAGGCCAGTTCATACAACAAACGCCAACATTATAAACTTGACAGAACCCAGACAGAATTGTCCAATTTCTCTCAAGGATAAAATACATGACACAACGTTTGCAGTCAGAATGAGTTGATGAAAGACTAAAATTAATATTTAAAAAAAAAGTCTTAAACTATCATTCCAGAGGATTTAAAATGTGTTTAATATTTTGGGCCAATTTTAAAACGTTGTTTTCATTTGTCATGATTTTTCATTATTGCATGGCACACTTTTATGCATTTTTCCAAAAATGTGACTTCCACACTCTTTTGGTTTTCTGTCACCAGATGCAAATATATGAACGCAAATCCAGTGCTAGAGTTATTATTATAATTCATTATTTCCTTAGTGAATTTACCGGAACAACATTATCAGATGGTGATTTAGATTGTTCTGCATTATTTAACATGTAGAGCCGAACCTTTGTCGCGACCCCAGCCGGAGATGGTGCAGGTGTCGTTGGGCTGGAACTGTTGGGTGGACCAGGGAACGCAGATGGCTCGGACCGCGGGATTGTCCACCATGCACTTGTCTGAAAGATTCAGCTCCTCCAGTTTCACCAAAGCGATGTCGTTGGCGTAGGTTTGTGGGTTATAGTCCTGATGGATGATGATGTTCTTCACCGGAATATTGTCGGTGGTCGTCTGCTTGCGATGCTTCTTCCAGAGAGAGAACTTGATTCGGAAGGACTTCGGTTTGGGCCTAGAGACACACAAATGCATAACTGTTATCAGTGGCAGTTCTGTACGGATAGAACGTAACACGTGGTGATTGGTTGTACCTGACGCAGTGGGCGGCGGTCAGAACCCAGCATCCGCCCAAATATGCCCCTCCGCAGTGGATCGAACCTTCATCCTGAATGGCCACCTGCCACTGTATCTGAGTCTGCAAAAGTTACACACAGAGGTAATTCCTTACCTGTTGGCATGAAATGTCCTTTAAAAACCAAAACAAATGCTCTTTATGTGCTGCCTAGTGAAATTCATGTTCTGACCGTTGATGACAGAACAAAGCGTTTGAGCTGTTTTTCACTTTAAATTAAATCTTTGCCACGGATTGTTGTGTTTTCCTGACACTTGAATGTTTTTCTTTGGGACTAACCTTTCTTTGGTGATTTGGCCAAAACCGTATTTCTCAATTGTATTGATTGTGTAGACCTTATATGTGACCCTTGACCACAAAACCGGTCATAAGGGTCAATTTTTCGAAATTGAGATTTATGCATAATCTGAAAGATGAATAAATAATATTTCCATTGATGTATGGTTTGTTATGATAGGACAATATTTGTAAATCTGGAATCTGAGGGTGCAAAATATATTGAGATAAATATTGAGATAATCGCCTTCAAAGTTGTCCAAAGGAAGTTCTTAGCAATGCATATTAATAATCAAAAATTAAATTTTGATATATTTACAGTAGTAAATGTACTAAATATCTTCATGGAACATGGACTTTACTTAATATCCTAATGATTTATGGCATAAAAACAATAATTTTGACCCATACAGTGTAATTTTGGCTATTGCTACAAATATACCCCAGCGACTTAAGACTGGTTTCGTCCCTTTTCAGCTCTGCACTCGTTGTCTTCTGTGTATTTCCACTGCGTGAAGGTAAGGTTGTATGAAATCTACATTGATCGTTATATAGCCCTTAAAGTTATTCAGCAAAGAGCAATGGGTGCTCTTTCTTAACTACACCTATTTAATTAACTGTAAGGATGCATGCATGTGTTTTTACACGAATACTCGCCAAGACTGGCATTTTGACCGTTAAAGTGCAAAAAGGCGCAAAAGAGATCTGTGCTCTGATAATCCGGGTTTCCATCCAAAGCTGCGAATTTAACTTATGCGCAAAATTGGAATATCGCATTAAAACATTTACGAGCGAGCACCGTTTCCATCCAACGAGTCAAAGAGAACAAAATCGTGACTTCCTGGTAAACTGGCACTATATAAAACTAGGATAAGCTACTGAATATAATAACTTTCATATATGAAAATGACTTGCGCCTCAGAGCGAGCAGACGAAACGCAATAAAGGCTGTCAATGCTTTCGGAGAAGGATGCTGCTGTTTGTGTACGACAATTATACAGAAATACTTTGATAACACGTCTCAGAACGACCAGAACAACATTTCAGATACCGTGGAATGAGATCGGTCCGCTGCTAGTCAAGTTATTCCATCTCAGCGCAAAGACTTTTTTGATACGCTTGGAGGAATTTATTCGCAAAATGCATTTTTCCATCTCCCATGATTCGCATTAACCCTTTTTCACACAAGTCAAAAAACACCAAATTTGGCGTTTCCATCACTCGTTCGATTTTCATGCGATACTTCAAAATGTGCATTAAAACAGGGTGATGGAAACCCAGCTATTGACTCGAAAACTTTATGCATTCTTCGATATACACTATATATTGTCATGTCTGGTGTTTCAGTAGTTTTGATATTTCAAGACTGACCGGTAACGCCTCTTCCCCTCCTACTAAGCGTTTTCTGCGCTGATGGGGAGTCGCGCTGTCCTCTTCTTTGAACACATAGTGTATATTGGGAACGCCACACTGCAGCTGGCTCTCAGCAGACGAGCGTATATCTCGGATCTCTGGAACAACATGATGTTGATTCAGAACTAAACACATCAAGAAGATCCTCCAGAGGTTTGTTTGCTGAAGTGACAGACATTAGATTAGTTTGCGCTTACCTGACTTTGGATCAGAAAAAAGACCTGGTTTGTTTGTATTTGTTGTATTGGATTCTGTAACACAAAGGAAAGAACAGAAATGCATTTACTGTGTAACTAAACTACTGATTTGTTTAAAGTTCGCAAGTTCCTTCTTACAATTATTAACATTCATTATCAGTGGATTCTCCTATTTATTTACAATGTACATTTATTGGTTTTTCCATTTTTTTGTTCTTTCTTTCCCTTATTTTTTCTTTTCTTCTTGTTATTTCTCTCCTTTGTTCTTTCTTTCTTTCTCTTATTCTTTCTTTCTCTCTCTTATTCTTTCTCTCTTTCTTTTTCTTTCTTTCTTTCGGATTCCAGCAGCAATCAAACCTCACGTTGAACCAAATAGTGTTTCACTAATAACATTGGCGTAACGAAGGCATGATGAATTAAACTCTTAATGGACTATCAGAAAAGTTAGTGCAAGCATTGTGAGAAAAAAATATATCTCAATCACAGATGATTGTATTCGGATGAGTTCTGATCTCTCGAAGGATGGAAGAGCTGAAAAACAGGAGGTCATTTTCACTTTAACTTTAAAGATGTTGTGTGAAGAAAACAGATGTGGTTGATTTTTGGAATTAAATTCACAAACTTTTCTCCCCTCAGGAAATATTAGTCCTGTCTGAATAAGACCTTTGATGAACCTGTTCAGTGAAAGAAAAATATATGCTGTTTCTGCTTTTAGAAACCGAATCCTGAAT
Source organism: Schizopygopsis pylzovi (assembly GCA_027422435.1). Classification (NCBI taxonomy): domain Eukaryota; kingdom Metazoa; phylum Chordata; class Actinopteri; order Cypriniformes; family Cyprinidae; genus Schizopygopsis; species Schizopygopsis pylzovi. The sequence goes on from CM049816.1 coordinate 62,893,743, forward strand.
CTCTTGAGTAGTAACGAGATCTCAAATGAATTCACTGACCATGGACTTCATCTTCTCCTCCCAGACAGTCCCTGATCCCATCGTTGACGGCGTGTTGGGGAATACAGACACCTGATTTACAGTGGAACGCCTGGTTTTGACATTCTTCACACAAGAGAAACAGTAACATCAGCATTATCAGTCTGCGTCATGCCAGCAATGTATGCGAAACAGTGTTTTAAATTGATTTCTTTGTTTATGAAGGGAACAATAGAGGACTGATAATGCCATACTCACTTTGGCAGCACATCTCGTCGCTGTTGTCTCCACAGTCATCAACACCATTGCAGGGTTTTCCAGTGATTAAACACTTCCCATTCGCACAGAGAAACTTCTTACATTCATCTACACAGAGAAAACCCATCCGTGTGAGTGAAGGAAGAGTCAAGACAACAGATGAATGCATGATGACTGCATTTCAGAGCAAACGGCACCTTTAGGTTCCTCATAACACTTTAAAGCGGCCACGCCAACTTTTGTGATTGGCTCTGGATCATAGATCGTACACTCAGCCAATGAGAGCTCAGATCCCGTGCAGCGAACCCTCATACACTGATCTTCATCAAGAGACTCATATGTGATTTTAGACACCTTCTTCGCTCCTCTGAGAGACAGAACGAATCAGATAAACAGTCGGTACATGTTAAGTTGAGAGAAAAGACATCTTGTGTTCAGGTGTGTTTACCTCTCGACTCCCTTAATGTTTCGGCAAACGACATTTGCTGCAGCCATATTCCAGCCGTTGCCACATACCGGCATTTTCCCAAACTTAGTTTTTATCTCCACCACATTATCAGAGCCAGAGACGGATTCTTCCACCGTGTCTGTCGCTGGACACAAACATATATGGACAATAACTTTATAATCGCAAAACAAATCATTCGGCACTCTTAACCCTTTTGACCCAAACACTTTTTTGAGTTGTCATAAGTACTGGTTAACCTGTTACTCCTGAAACTGCGTGATTATTTCTCATTTAGGGTCATGTGTTAGGGTCAGCCTGCAAAGTTTCATCACTCTGTGGTGTTGTGGAGTGTGCGTACGACTTTTCTATTACGATTGCGACGTTAGTGTGTCATTTTGTCCCATACATTTCATGGCTAAAGGCAGCTGCAAAGGCCTACAATCATTTAAAAAAAATTAGTATTTTACACACACAAAAATGTTTCATGCAATTGGCTGGTCATTTTATTTGAAGGAATGTACTCTGCGTTTAATTTTGTAATGGGTTCATGTATGTGAAATCTACTGGGAATCAAACCCATGATCTTGGCCCTGCTAATGCCATGCTCATTTTATGCGCTTAATAGTCATTAAATATAGTTCCCTTTAAGTCAAAATTGGGATCTCGCCAGAGAGACCAATCCACTTCGAGTGTAACTAAACGAGCCACTGGACATTAGCATACAATTATTGCATCCAGCTGCCGCTGATCACAGCATGAGTATAAGAGGCAGCAGGTGCACCGCATTAATTCATCCTTTCGCTGAGGAGCCGAGCGGTGGTCGTATCACTACTAGCGGTGGTCGCGGACGCATGGGAGAGAAGAAAAGATTGTCTTCATGCAGACATCCACACCAGGAGTGTGCCGTGGCCAGCTCCCCGGCGTGCTTCAGCACTAAAAGAGCAACACGGGTGATCGCGTCTTTCTAAAGATGTCTTATCACCGTGTGTTTCTGGGTGTGGTCGTTTCCTGCCACCTCAGGACAGTCACTGAGGAAGCTTTCGTGGATGGTTCATGTTCTTCTTGTGGGGACATGACCATCTCTGAGTTGCGTAATAGACTCTGCTATGTCCTACATGGCGGAGTCGCTCTGTCGCAATCCAGCGTTCGTCCCGGCACTGCATCCGGTGGAGTCAGAGGTGATTTGAGGATCACGGTGAGGGCTTCCCCAAGTGGAGCTCCTTACCCCTCAAGCACTCCGCAGCCGGTGGGACAGGGTGCACCACATGTTCCCTTCGGTGCCCCATCTGATGTCCAGATTCGATCGTCACATCGGAGGGCGAGCCCTCTCTCTCCGTGGATGATGACCCTGCTGCGTTGCCCCCTTCGGGTGTGGTAGCGTTGTCCAAGCCAGACCCAGAGATGATGGTCATGCTTTCCCGGGTTGCCGAGAATGTCGGGCTTGTGTGGAATCCTCCTCCACGTCCCGTCCCTTCGAGGCTGGATGAGTGGTTTCTCGGTAGGGGTGGGGCTGGTTCTCAGCGGAAGTGCATGAGGAGCTTACAAGATTGTGGAAGGCACCTTTCACTGCCCGAAACAAATCTTATAGCACCTCCTCCCTCACCACCCTCGATGATGGGGCTGCTTTAGGGTTACACGGGCATCCCCTCGGTGGAGCAGACTGTGATTCGTTTAGAATCAAGTATTTGGCCCGTGCTGCATTCATATTTCATTCGAACCACACCAGAGTTCGTTTTGAAGTGGACCGAGCCCTATCTTTTTAGCGGTCTTGGTTCACTTGTTTGGTGCGCACCAGGGTTCAGATGGCATTTACTCAAATGAACCGCACTAAGAGTTTGTATTAATCGAACTGAACATGACAAGTGTGACTGAACACAACCTAAAGCACCTAGAAACCAATGCACTGATCTGAAGAACTTAAAGAAAATTAAGAACTTTTGTAGCGACTTGCACAGGAAAATGGAAATGTTTAATATATTCATACAATATTTTTGCATTCATGCATGTCTTCACGTCTCACCTTTGCAGGATTGGCTGAAGTGTGAGAAAATGGGCTTCTTGGATCTGCAGGCGATGGCGTTGGCCTGACACATGGAGTAATACACGGCTCCGTCCAGCGTACAGGTGTTTATTTGCTGCCGTGGACATTTGTACGGCATCTTACAGACACACTGTCCTGCGATGCATCGCCTCCACGGAGGACAGAACACTTTAGAGCAGGACAAGCGAGTGTATTTCTGATCCAGACATTGGGCCGGACCCAATAAATCATCATCAGATACTCTTGGGTGATTGAGCTGTGAGTCAGGTTTGGGGTTTGAGTCAGGTTTGGGGTATGAGTCAGGTTTGGGGTTTGAGTCAGGTTTGGGGTATGAGTCAGGTTTGGGGTATGAGTCAGGTTTGGGGTTTGAGTCAGGTTTGGGGTATGAGTCAGGTTTGGGGTATGAGTCAGGTTTGGGGTTCGAGTCTGTGTTTGGTGACTCTGTTTGGTTGGACACTAGTTCAGTGTTTAATGGTCCTTCTTCTCCCGTTTCTTTCATTGGCTGCTTCATTGGATCCAAGTCTGAATCTGCAATTTTACCTGGATTTGTTTTGTTCTCCAAAACTTTGTCTGTTTCATCTCCCAAGGCTGGATTTGTTTTGTTCTCCAAACCTTTGTCTGTTTCTTCTCCCAAGGCTGGATTTGTTTTGTTCTCCAAACCTTTGTCTGTTTCTTCTCCCAAGGCTGGATTTGTTTTGCTCTCCAAAACTTTGGCTGTTTCTTCTCCCAAGGCTGGATTTGTTTTGTTCTTGTAGTCTGGACATTTGCATCTACACGAATCTAGGTTTTGCTCCAAGTTTGAATTTGGTTTTTCCAATCCTTCGGTCGTTTGGGGCATATCCAGACGCTAATAGGAGGAAATAAACTTTAATCAAATGGCAAATACATATCAAACCTTTATCATATTACTGTAGTTGAATAAGTAATAACAGCATTTTTGCAGGTCTTAAAAAGACTTAATTCATCTTTCCACAAATTAAGGCCTAAAAATCAGAGCAGAAAGTCTTAAATTCATAAAGTCATGGCAGTAAAAACTCATCACCAAACACCAATGGCTTGTACATATGGGTGCAGTCATTTCATACACAGTTTGTCACGATTCTCTCACTAATGCTGGGTACACATCACAAGATATTCGGCCAATTTCTCCTCTTCCGACAATCCAAGGTAGTGTCCCGATTATCTTGGTGGATCTAAAGATTATCTCGTCGGATTTTCCTGTGGTGTGAGGTGGGGGGGGGGGCGATATGACCAAAATCTTATATCACGATGTGACAAATTTTATATCACAAAATATATCACGATATAGTAAAAAAATGTATTATATTAAAATATTTGAGTATTTGGGGTTGAAGAATTTTATAATTTTCATAATCCTTGTCACCAATGTCAATATCAAACTAATACAAGCCTAAAGAGAGAGAGAAAAAAATTCAACCTCACTGAAGATAATAAACAGTCAGTGATGAAATAAAGATAAGAAACTAATTACAAGCAATAGAACTAAAAACTACAATAAATAAGAAACGCTACATACATTGTGTAAATGAATTAGTCTTCACTGTGTTAAACATCTATCTATATGTGATGGATATAATTAACACGTGTATCATGTATAGATTGTATACATATTATAAATATATCATTGTTATTGTTATTTTTATTTATTCTCATTAAAGTTATCAAAGGTGATTTAGTCGAGAGCAGTGAGAGAACAGTGTGCTATGATTGACATGAATGAATATTGGAACGCTTCCCCTTTAAGAGCGAAGTCTGGATCAATATTGGAACGCTTCCCCTTTAAGAGCGAAGTCCGGATCAATATTGGAACGCTTCCCCTTTAAGAGCGAAGTCCGGATCAATATTGGAACGCTTGCCCTTTAAGAGCGAAGTCCGGATCAATATTGGAACACTTCCCCTTTAAGACCGAAGTCTGGATCAATATTGGAACGCTTCCCCTTTAAGACGAAGTCCGGATCCAATATAGCTCAGTTACTGTTACATATGCGTTTTCTCTTTCTGCCGTTTACTCGCTCTTAAGACCTAAATCACTGTGTTTATGAGGATACTTGCAAAGATGGGGATTCTGATGCATATAAGTGTGTTTATGTAATTGTTCAAAGTCGGCGGAAAAGAAAAAGCGCTCCTCTCACACAGAAAGAGACGGCGCACGCATATAGCTCTGTTGTTTGTGTTTCAACGGCTTGTTTTAAACTGCAGTGCTTAAAAACGCGTGTCCATGCTACAGATGTAGTCCTCGTTTAGTAACGAGCTCCTGGTTTTGTGCTCGTTCTGTCTCTCGTCACGTTTCGTGGTGGGCGGCGTGTAAAGATCACAGTCACTCAAGGTTTTACCGTAAACAATGTATTTTGCGACACCACGAAATAAACGACAGAACATAATATGAAACGATAGACTTTTTATTTCGTCCATCCGATATATATCATCATATCGCACAGCACTAATGTGAGGTGTGTTACGAGTGACTGAATCCACTCAGAAGGACGTCGGAGCCGCCCTGATCTCGAATCGTAAATAGTCAACATGTTGAGTATTTAGATCCACCAAGATAATCAGGACATTACCTTGGATTGACGATTATCTTGTGATGTGTGCCCGGCATTAGTGAGAGACTCGTGACAAACTAAGCGCAGGTAAAAGAAACACAGAGCTGTACAGAGCTGCATAACTGAGTCAAGATGGCGCCGAGGATGGCAGCCGTGTTGCGAGCTCCGGGAAAACTTTGCAGTTTTTCGTATGTTTTATTTGTTTTTTTGTTGTTTTACGTGTTAGATGTTGTTAGTATAACTGTCTACGATAGAGACACGCTTTTGAACATTGGTTCCTCCGTCGCGCAACGCAAACCGGACTTTGAGTTTTTGAATGCCGGTGGACTGTTCACAGACACGGTATCGGAGCCCTTTGTGTGGGTTGCGAAATCGGCACGCCGCCGCCGACGCCGAAAAAGTGGAATAAGAGCTGGCGTTCTCGTCAAACTGAGACGCTGAGCTTTCCGACCTCCTCTTCCAACCATTTTACTGGCCAACGTTCAGTCACTGGATAACAAACTCTGTGAACTGCGTGCGCGCATCTCATACCAACGAGAAACAAGGGACTGCTGTGTTATTTGCCTCACAGAAACCTGGATGTCTGCTATTGTTCCAGACTCAGCCATCGAGCTCACGGGCTTCTCCGTGCACCGCTCGGATAGAACAAAGGAGCTCACAGGGAAAAGCAGAGGCGGGGGTGTTTGTTTCTATATCAACAACTCATGGTGTAATGAAAGGAACATACACTCTATTAAATCCTTCTGCTCCCCTGATCTGGAATTTCATACGCTTCTGTGTCGACCGTTCTGGCTACCGAGGGAATTTACAGCGATCATAATCACAGCTGTTTATATCCCCCCCCAAGCCAACACAGACCAGGCACTCAAGGAACTGTACAGGAATATAAGTGAGCAGGAAACCGTGCACCCAGATGCAGCTTTTGTTATCACGGGGGACTTTAACAAAGCCAACTTCAGAACAATAGCTCCAAAATACTTTCAACACGTCACCATCAACACGCGTGGAGATCGTACACTCGACCATTGTTACTCCCCCTTCCGGGACGCATACAAGTCCCTCCCCCGCCCACCTTTCGGCAAATCGGATCACTCTTCCGTTCTGCTCCTGCCTGCTTATAGGCAGAAACTGAAACGTGAAGCACCCGCTCTCAGGACAGTTCATTGCTGGTCCGACCAATCGGACGCTATACTACAGGACTGTTTTGATCCCGTGGACTGGGACATGTTCCGGGCAGCGTCTGAAGACGACATAGAGGCGTATTCAGATACGGTCACGTGTTTCATCAGGAAGTGTATAGATGATGTAGTTCCGACCAAAACCATCTGCATCTACCCCAACCAAAAACCGTGGATTAACAGCGATGTTCGATCAGCCTTGTCAGCGCGGACATCTGCCTTTAAATCCGGAAACACTGACGATCGGAAACAAGCCAGTTACGATCTCAGGAGATCCATCAAAGCAGCCAAATGAACATATAAAAACAAAGTTGAAGAACACTTCAACAACAATAACCCAAGAAGCATGTGGCAGGGCATCAACAACATCACAGGCTTTAAAGGAAATAAACCAGCTACTGTGAACATTGCCTCCTCTCTACCGGACGAGCTCAACACCTTTTATGCTCGGTTCGAGGCTGACACCACCGCACACACAGAGAGCGCTGCCGCGGCTGCCGCAGAAGCGGTCAGTCCACTCACGCTTTCTGTCGCGGACGTAACCCGATCCTTCAAACGGGTGAACATCCGTAAAGCCGTAGGCCCAGATGGTATACCAGGCCGTGTGCTCAAAGCATGCGCTTTCCAGCTAGCCGGGGTTTTTACAGATATTTTCAATCTGTCCCTCTCTCTGTCTGTGGTTCCCTCGTGCTTCAAAAAATCCATCATTGTACCCATACCGAAGATAAATAAAATCACATGCTTGAACGACTGGAGGCCCGTTGCTCTGACCCCCATCTTCAGCAAGTGTTTTGAGAAGCTCGTCAGAGACTACATCTGCTCTGTGCTGCCTGCTTCACTGGACCCACTACAATTTGCATACCGCAGTAACCGTTCCACAGACGATGCTATTGCCTTCACCCTGCACACTGCTCTCACCCACCTGGAAAATAAGAACACCTATGTGAGGATGCTGTTCGTGGATTATAGTTCGGCATTTAACACCATAGTGCCTGCCACACTGGTTGCGAAGCTCCAGACTCTAGGACTGAACAGATCTCTGTGCAGCTGGATCCTGGACTTCCTGACAGGCAGAAGTCAGGTGGTCAGAATGGGCAACAACACATCATCTCCCCTGATCCTCAACACTGGTGCACCGCAGGGTTGCGTCCTCAGCCCACTCCTGTACTCCCTGTACACACACGACTGTACAGCAACACACAGCTCCAATGTCATCGTCAAATTTGCTGATGACACAACGGTGATAGGCCTGATCACCGACAACGATGAGACGGCCTACAGAGAGGAGGTGAGTACCCTGACTAAATGGTGTCAGGAGAACCAACTCTCACTCAACATCGACAAGACCAAGGAGCTGGTGGTGGATTACAGGAGACAGAGCAGAGAACACACACCCATCACCATCGACAAGACACCTGTGGAGCGGGTGAGCAGCTTTAAGTTCCTCGGCGTTCACATCACCGAGGATCTCACATGGTCTGCTCACACAGATGCAGTGCTGAAGAAGGCACATCAGCGTCTCTTCTTCCTGAGACGGCTGAGGAAGTTTGAAACGAGCCCCAGAATCCTCAGGTCCTTCTACACCTGCACTGTGGAGAGCATCCTGACCGGCTGTATCACCGCCTGGTTTGGAAACAGCACCGCTGGCAACCGCAGGGCTCTGCAAAGGGTCGTGCGAACTGCCCGCCACATTGTTGGAGGTGAGCTTCCCTCCCTCCAGGATATCTACACCAGGCGGTGTACAAGGAAAGCCCGGAGGATTATCAAAGACTCCAGTCACCGTCCCACAGACTGCTCTCTCTGCTGCCCTCAGGGCGATGTTTCCGCAGCATCCGATCGCGCACTAGCCGACTGAGGGACAGCTTTTTCCCTCAGGCTATCAGGCTAATGAACAGTCAGAAATAACTCACCTACATCACACTCCCTCTCACACAACATGCCATGCACTGCACTTTAACACAGTTCAACTGGACTACACACACACACTGCACTAACACAACCTATCTGCTATCACTGGACACCATACAATGCACATCCACGACACTGCATATGAATAATCTGTTGCACCTTTGCACATCTATCTGCTGCTCAACCAATCTGCTGTTAATTTATAATCTGTTGCACCTTCACATTATTACTATGTATAGACTACATTATGTATAGATAGTGTACATAATGTAGATGTGCCCATACGGTGTATAATGTGTCGCTGATAATTGAGTGTGTCTTTATAGTACACTATGTGTACTGAGTATATGTATGTGTATTTTGCACATTGTCTTCTGTATAGTCTGTAAATATGTACTGTCCATATGTAAATTGTTGTTGTTTTTTTTGCACTGTCTGGAGCACTGTAAATGCTCCAGTGCAGCTTTTTTGCACTGTCTGTCCATATGTAAATTGTTTGTTGTTTTTTTTGCACTGTCTGTCCATATGTAAATTGTTGTTGTTGTTTTTTTGCACTGTCTGTCCATATGTAAATTGTCTGTTGTTTTTTTTGCACTGTCTGTCCATATGTAAATTGTTGTTGTTTTTTTGCACTGTCTGTCCATATGTAAATTGTCTGTTGTTTTTTTTGCACTGTCTGTCCATATGTAAATTGTTTGCAGTTTTTTTGCACTGTCTGTCCATATGTAAATTGTTTGCTGTTTTTTTTGCACTGTCTGTCCATAGGTAAATTGTCTGTTGTTGTTTTTTTGCACTGTCTGTCCATATGTAAATTGTTGTTGTTGTTTTTTTGCACTGTCTGTCCATATGTAAATTGTCTGTTGTTTTTTTTGCACTGTCTGTCCATATGTAAATTGTTTGCTGTTTTTTTGCACTGTCTGTCCATATGTAAATTGTTTGCTGTTTTTTTGCACTGTCTGTCCATAGGTAAATTGTCTGTTGTTGTTTTTTTGCACTGTCTGTCCATATGTAAATTGTTGTTGTTTTTTTGCACTGTCTGTCCATATGTAAATTGTCTGTTGTTATTTTTGCACTGTCTGTCCATATGTAAATTGTTTGCTGTTTTTTTGCACTGTCTGTCCATATGTAAATTGTTTGCTGTTTTTTTGCACTGTCTGTCCATAGGTAAATTGTCTGTTGTTGTTTTTTTGCACTGTCTGTCCATATGTAAATTGTTTGTTGTTTTTTTGCACTGTCTGTCCATATGTAAATTGTTTGCTGTTTTTTTGCACTGTCTGTCCATATGTAAATTGTTTGCTGTTTTTTTGCACTGTCTGTCCATATGTAAATTGTTGTTGTTGTTTTTTTTGCACTGTCTGTCCATATGTAAACTGTTGTTGTTGTTGTTTTTTTTTGCACTGTCTGGAGCACGCTCATAAGAATTTCACTCACCAAGGCACTTGTGCTGTGGTGATGTGACAATAAAAGTGATTTGATTTGATTTACATATGGGATTATCTCGGAAACTTTTTACCCTACATACACAACAAGTCATGTAGACATTTGACGGTCTGTTTTTTTACACATAGATTGGGTATACGTGTAACGGATGTAGCTATGCCAGTAAGGGCTGTGTGTAAAACCTCACTCTCCTGACCTCAAAAAGAGGCGTTCTAGTGACTGACGCTAGAGGCTGTAGCCTTTGGCGTGCCTTGTTAGAGTGCCCGCCTCCCGCACCGGAATCCCGGGTTCGAGACCCGCTCCGACGAGTTGTGGCAGTAAGTGGACCCGGGGGAGTTACATACGCGGTTCTGTAAACTGTTGTTTTCGCTTGCAAATCACCGGCTTGCAGTGCTTTTGACCGTATTTAGGCGAAAAAAACGTGCCAAAAGTGTAAGCGCGCAAAAAATGGAAGTCATAAAAATGCAGATCATATTTATTTTCCATTAGCATGAATTAGCATTACACTTACGATTAACAGTAAAATGCTGCAAATCATAATTTTTTGTGCTTGAAACGCGAATTACACCTTTACAAATCTTACCCTGCACATGCAAATCTTTATGGCATCAAATTACCGCCATAATTTTCACTCTTTTTATACTGTAGGAAAGTATGTGATAGATAAAGATGAACGCTAGATTGATTTAGTAGTTTGATAAACAAACAGTAGTCTGGAAATACGTCCGAATCAAAGCAGATGAAGTGTGAACATGAGAAGGTGAGCAAACCGATGACTTATCAAACTAAGAGGTGTCCACCCTGAAAACTTAACTCACGCTGAACTTTTATAGCAAATCACACTATCACATGACATTAAGAATAAGAATTATTAACGTAGGAGTTATATCGTCTATATATGTAATTATATCATTTATGCTCTATTAGCAACAGTAGATTTCTGCAACAACAAAAACGCCTGTTTTCATGCATGTTTCCAATAATGATCAAAACTTTGTTTGTTTTGTCTTTTAAATCGACGAATGATTAATTTGATCTGAAGTAAAGAGACTCACAGCGTTCTGGAAGAGAAGACACGTGAAGATGAAAACACTGAGCACCTTCATGACTCCTGCAGATCTTTCTGTGTGTGTGTGTGTGTGTGTGTGTTCACAGCCCTGAAACACTTCCAGCACACACACACACACACACACTCAGACGAGCAATGATTAACCGCAGACATCAGACTGAGGAGGAGGAGAAACAACAGCTTCTGCCCGGAAACAAGGTCACAACTCTTGCTTTATTGACACTTCACAATCATGTGTATATATACAGTGGGTACGGAAAGTATTCAGACCCCCTTAAATGTTTCACTCTTTGTTATATTGCAGCCATTTTCTAAAATCATTTAAGTTCATTTTTTGTCCTCATTAATGTACACACAGCACCCCATATTGACAGAAAAACACAGAATTGTTGACATTTTTGCAGATTTATTAAAAAAGAAAAACTGAAATATCACATGGTCCTAAGTATTGTAGTATATCAAGGACCGAATCAGACAAATCAAGATTCGATCAAAGCATGGTTGAAACACGAGGAGCCGAATTCCACAAGACAACAGCAGTAAGTCATAAATCAGTCCCTAGCTCCAGCCCGTCTGAATACACCCTGCAACAGGACAAAGGATCCGGATGAAATTCCTTGGGTCACAAAACTGTAAAATCATCTTAAAAGACTTTCATTCTCATCGTTAATGAAACTAATAATTTCCATGCGTAACTGCATATTATGTATGTGACCCACAAATTTGACTATCCTTGTTTTAATCATTGTGTTTGTCATGCTTTTAATTAGTATTGACTAGCGTAAGCCTTAAGGGTTAATGTCATGTTTGGTACGTATGAGTTTCATAATTCTAGCTTTAAACATTTCTTCAAAGTGATTCTCTGTCAAATGTATCATATTCTGGTTATAGAACTCACATCCAAAAGGATACTTTGCAAGAGTATGTAAAATGCGATCAATGTGACTGAGCATGACATGTTGATTTATTGATTGGGTGGAGCAACAAAGCAGCAGCCAGAGCCCAGCATAGGATCTAATTGGTCAAGACAACCATTGGGGAGGTGTCTGAAAGCCGAGTTTAAATACTAGGACACTCTCTACTAACTCTCTCTCTCTCTGGAAAAATGTTCTCTCTCTTGAATCTCTCTCTTGAAAAATGCGCTCTCTTGAAAATGCCATCTACTAACTCTCTCTTCAGCCATGTGCTCTGGACCACAACCCAGCCAGTTGCTACCATGATGAGAAGAAAACCCACCTAGTCTCTTTACATCCTTTTACTCTTTGACTTTAGTTTATTTTCTTTCCGTTGAGTCCGTGTGCTAAGTTACGTTTGCCAACGACAACCAGCCCAAAAACTCCCACTTCAACCAACGCCCACTTCAACGACTCCTGAACTCTAAGCCAATCAGCGCCTTCGGAGAAACCCTTTCCCGCAAAGATGGAGGCCAAAGGGGAATCCTTAAACACAAAAGCTGCAAGTACAAACCCCAAGATTCTTGCTGAGCTGGTGTCATTTTAAGATAGATTTTAGCCTCATTGAAAAAGTCAATGCAAGTGTTAAATATGTGATTGATGGTTCAGGTTTATGCAATTGCACATATTGCTGTAAACGTGGGATATCAAATTCTCATTCTCTTAATCTAATCCTTTCCTCACTTTCTCTCTTTCTGCAACGCGTGAATGTGTTCATGTGTAGATTAGTTTACATGTCTTAGCATTATATAAATAAAGTCTTGTTTATATTGAAAAATCTTGTGTTTTGTGCTCATAAGTTAATGCCTTAATCTGTCGATTTTGTTACCGTGCTATTTAATAGTGTTTTCACTATATTTTGGGATTTTAATATCCAGTGCAGAGTTTGTTATACGGCTTGTTCAGTGAATCGCCGTGAAACAGTGAGTCTGTTCAAATTCCCTATAAAATCATTAATGATTCCCTTTGAGCTAAATTGACCTGTTTCCCTTATAACAATATATAAATTATATGTTATCATTACAGTATTCAGACCCTTTGCTCAGTATTTAGTAGAAGCACCCTTTTGATTTAATACAACCATGAGTCTTTTTGGGAAAGATGCAACAAGTTTTTCACACCTGGATTTGGGGATCCTCTGCCATTCCTCCTTGCAGATCCTCTCCAGTTCTGTCAGGTTGGATGGTAAACGTTGGTGGACAGCCATTTTTAGGTCTCTCCAGAGATGCTCAATTGGGTTTAAGTCAGGGCTCTGGCTGGGCCATTCAAGAACAGTCACGGAGTTGTTGTGTAGCCACTCCTTCGTTATTTTAGCTGTGTGCTTAGGGTCATTGTCTTGTTGGAAGGTAAACCTTCGGCCCAGTCTGAGGTCCTGAGCACTCTGGAGAAGGTTTTCGTCCAGGATATCCCTGTACTTGGCCACATTCATCTTTCCCTCGATTGCAACCAGTCGTCCTGTCCCTGCAGCTGAAAAACACCCCCACAGCATGATGCTGCCACCACCATGCTTCACTGTTGGGACTGTATTGGACAGGTGATGAGCAGTGCCTGGTTTTCTCCACACATACCGCTTAGAATTAAGGCCAAAAAGTTCTATCTTGGTCTCATCAGACCAGAGAATCTTATTTGTCACCATCTTGGAGTCCTTCAGGTGTTTTTTCATGTGTCTTGCACTGAGGAGAGGCTTCCGTCGGGCCACTCTGCCATAAAGCCCTGACTGGTGGAGGGCTGCAGTGATGGTTGACTTTCTACAACTTTCTCCCATCTCTCGAATGCATCTCTGGAGCTCAGCCACAGTGATCTTTGGGTTCTTCTTTACCTCTCTCACCAAGGCTCTTCTCCCCCGATAGCTCAGTTTGGCCGGACGGCCAGCTCTAGGAAGGGTTCTGGTCGTCTCAAACGTCTTCCATTTAAGGATTATGGAGGCCACTGTGCTCTTAGGAACCTTAAGTGCAGCAGAAATGTTTTTGTAACCTTGGCCAGATCTGTGCCTTGCCACAATTCTGTCTCTGAGCTCTTCAGGCAGCTCCTTTGACCTCATGATTCTCATTTGCTCTGACATGCACTGTGAGCTGTAAGGTCTTATATAGACAGGTGTGTGGCTTTCCTACTCAAGTCCAATCAGTATAATCAAACACAGCTGGACTCAAATGAAGGTGTAGAACCATCTCAAGGATGATCAGAAGAAATGGACAGCACCTGAGTTAAATATATGAGTGTTTCCTATCCAAGATGGCGGCGCGTTCGGACGCAGCGGCTACTCCGGGTCCTAAAAACGGTGTAATTTATGTCTGTTAGTCTCGTCTCCTCGTCTTCAAACTGTCTGACTTTATTGGAAAATCAAAAGACAAACACCCGGAAACACATCTATGATCGCCAGAGCCTCCTGGATATCGACAATGTGTACAAACATCAGCTTTCACCGACGACTACTGAGAAGCTACAAGGCCTCTGTCTGCTGCTGAAGCCGGACCCCGAGACCGCGGCCTCGCCTACTGATGCTACCCGCACAAAGCGGCGACGCCGGCGGTGTGAGAGGGGACAGAAGCGCGGCAAGCGTGGAGGTATTCGAGCTAGGCTAAGGGCTAATCCAACTAGTCCAGCAATTCCATCACTCATGCTCTCAAACGTTCGCTCTCTGGAAAACAATCTGGACTTAATTCAACTCAGCCGGTCTACACAGCATGAGACAAGGGATTGTTGTGTGTTTGTTTTCACTGAAACATGGCTAAACAACAACATCCCGGACTCCGCCATTCAACTGCACGGACTAACCTGCTGCCGAGCGGACAGAGATTCATCACTGTCTGGTAAGACTCGCGGGGGTGGCTTGTGTGTGTATATCAACAAAGAATGGTGTAACAATGCAGCGGTATTATCAAAACACTGTTCATCGCTGGTGGAGTTTATGGTTGTGAAATGTCGACCGTTCTATCTGCCGCGGGAGTTCACGGCCATTGTTATTGTCGCGGTGTACATTCCCCCGTGTGCAAATGCTAAGGACGCGCTTCGTGAACTGTACAGCGCCATCAGCGAACAACAAACAAATAACCCCGACGGCTTTTTATCATAGCCGGCGACTTCAACCACGCTAACTTAAAGTCAGTTTTACCAAAGTTCTACCAACATGTGAACTTTGCAACAAGGGGAAATAACACACTGGACTTTGTTTACACGACAGTGAAAAACGCATACAAAGCCGAACCCCGCCCCCACCTCGGATACTCGGACCACATCTCTGTTATGCTAACCCCAGCATACAGACCGCTTCTCAAACTGGCCAAACCGGTTCAAAAGCAGATCACGGTATGGCCAGACAATGCTACCTCAGCACTGCAGGACTGCTTCCAGGACACAGACTGGAACATGTTTAAAGAGGCGGCCACCTACAATAACCATACAGACCTGCAGGAGTACACTGAAACTGTGACTGCTTACATCAAAAACTGCATTGATGATGTGACAGTCACCAAGACCATCACCACACGTGCAAACCGGAAGCCATGGATGACAGCAGAGGTTCGTGGGCTGCTAAAAACCAGAGATGAAGCGTTCAGATCAGGAGATAAAGCAGCCCTCAAAACAGCAAGAGCTAATCTGTCCCGTGGCATCAAAAATGCAAAACGGTCATATGGCAATAAAATCAATAATCATTTCACAAACAGCAGAGATACACGGAGCCTGTGGCAAGGCATTCAGACCATCACTGACTACAAGCCCCCGCCACAGGCCTGTGACGACGACACATCCCTCCCAGATGCACTCAACCACTTTTATTCACGGTTTGAAATGCAGAACAACACATCTGCACAAAAACTGCCCACACCTCCCAACGACCAGGCACTCTGTCTGTCTCCAGCCGATGTAAGGAAGACCCTATCTAGGATTAACCCACGCAAGGCTGCGGGTCCTGACAATATACCTGGCCGCGTACTGAAAGACTGTGCTGAACAGCTGAAAGATGTCCTAACAGATATCTTCAACACCTCGCTGAGCCAGGCAGTCATCCCCACATGTCTCAAATCCACAACGATCATACCGGTACCAAAAAAAATCACCTGTGTCCTGTCTAAATGACTACCGTCCCATAGCACTGACTCCAATCATAATGAAGTGCTTTGAGAGGCTAGTCATGCACAACATCAAAACCAGCATCCCCAACACACTCGATCCGCTCCAGTTTGCATACCGCCCAAACCGCTCTACGGATGATGCAATTTCCTCCACCCTCCACCTGGCTCTTACCCACCTAGAAATTAAAGACTCATATGTTAGAATGCTGTTCATCGACTTCAGCTCAGCATTCAACACAATAATCCCACAACAGCTCATCAATAAATTAAGCCTGCTGGACCTCTGCAATTGGATCCTGGACTTTTTAACCGGAAGACCTCAGTCAGTTCGGGTCGGCCGCAACACCTCGAGCACTACCACACTGAGCACAGGTGTCCCACAGGGCTGTGTGCTCAGCCCGCTGCTCTTCACGCTGCTGACCCACGACTGCACTGCCAAATTCAGCTCCAACCACATCATCAAGTTTGCCGATGACATCAGTGGTAGGTCTCATCAGCAACAATGATGAAACGCACTACAGAGAGGAAGTGGCACAGCTGGCTGAATGGTGTGGTGCTAACAACCTGTCCCTCAATGTGTAGAAGACAAAGGAGGTTGTGATGGACTTCAGGAGAAACTCTGTTGACCACCCCCCACTGACCATCGACACCTCGACTGTGGAGAGAGTCAGCAGCACTAAATTCCTGGGGGTGCACATCACAGAGGACCTCACCTGGACCACCAACACCAAGTCTATCTCAAAGAAGGCACAACAGCGCCTACACTTTCTCCGCCGGCTGAAAAGAGCAAGTCTCCCTCCACCCATCCTCACCACCTTCTACAGGGGTACCATTGAGAGCGTGCTGACCAGCTGCATCACTGTCTGGTACGGGAACTGCTGTGCAGCAGACCGCAAGACCCTCCAGCGGACAGTGAACACCGCTGCAAAAATCATTGGTGCCCCTCTCCCCTCCATCCTGGACATTTTCCTTACACGATGCTCCAGCAAAGCAAAAAGTATCGTGGAGGACCCCACCCACCCCTCCCACAGTCTCTTCCAGCTCCTACCCTCAGGTAGACGGTACCGGAGTATCAGAGCCCGCTCCGCCAGACTGCTCAACAGCTTTTTCCCCCAGGCTGTGAGAGCCCTGAACTCAAATCACACCGCCCCTCTCTGAAACCCCAAACAACACCCCCCCCCCCCACCTTACCACATCTCAGGAAAAAACTGTTAAACTTTTATCTCTGTGGAATTCAGGTGAGCGGGCCTGCACAAGCCACCTGTAGCAACACACTCTCCTCTTCATGCCACTTTCACACACCATTGTGTGTCCATAATCCCACAAAAGACTGACTGTAATATACGACTGTAATGTATGTTTGTTTACTGGCTCATGCACCACAAATCACCTTACACTGTTCCCCAGCCAGCTGCTTGAATGTCTCTCTTTTTGCACATGTACAGTATTTGAAGTCATCTGCACAGTTGTACAGTTTGTATTTTATTTAACTTTTTTAGTTTATGTATAGGTAACCACTTTTATATATAGCATATGTATAGTCAAAGCTGACAGTAGGTTAGTTTGTGTATAGGTTTATACTGTTTTACTTCGTGTTGTATATCTGTATTTATGTAGCACCGTGGTCCTGTGAGACACGACATCTCGTCCCGCTATATGTCCACACATGTAGCGGAATGACAATAAAGCTCAACTTGACTTGACTTGACTTGACTTGACTTGTCACAGCAAAGGGTCTGAATACTTAGGACCATGTGATATTTCAGTTTTTCTTTTTTAATAAATCTGCAAAAATGTCAACAATTCTGTGTTTTTCTGTCAATATGGGGTGCTGTGTGTACATTAATGAGGAAAAAAATGAACTTAAATGATTTTAGAAAATGGCTGCAATATAACAAAGAGTGAAAAATTTAAGGGGGTCTGAATACTTTCCGTACCCACTGTATATATATATATATATATATATTTAAAAATAAATTAAATAAAGAAATAAATTATTTCTTGCTTGCTCTATGCTTTTTCTCTGTTTTATTTATTATATAATTAAAATTAAACCTTGCTACGTGTCCTGCGTTAGGATAACTGAGACTTGTTATATATTATTGCTCTTTTGTTGGTTTTGATTGCTTCTGTTCTCCTCATCTGTAAGTTACTTTGGATAAAAGCATCTGCTAAATGACTAAATGTAAAAATAAATATGTATACATATACATTTTTTTGTGTTTTTATTGTGTTCGTTCGCTGTATTTGTTGTTGTTGTTATTTTTTTAACCTAATCAAAATAAACCCAACTGCAGTTAGATTGAGATTAATTGGAATGCATGATGAACATGATTCTGGAAAATTAAGAGTTATCTGTGTTTGCAAATTAACTAATATATATATATATATATATATATATAGAGAGAGAGAGAGAGAGAGAGAGAGCGAGAGAGAGAGAGCGAGAGAGAGAGAGAGAGCGAGAGAGAGAGCGAGACAGAGAGAGAGAGAGAGAGAGAGAGCGAGACAGAGAGAGAGAGAGAGAGAGAGAGAGAGAGAGAGAGAGAGAGAGAGAGAGAGAGAGAGCGAGACAGAGAGAGAGAGAGAGAGCGAGACAGAGAGAGAGAGAGAGAGAGAGAGAGAGAGCGAGACAGAGAGAGAGAGAGA
>CM049816.1:62917441-62919941 GCA_027422435.1 Schizopygopsis pylzovi
CGCACACACACACACGCAAGCACACACACACACACACAAACGCACACACAGACACAGACACGTACGCACACACACGCAAGCACACACACACATACACTCACGCACACACACAAAAACGCACACAGACACACACGCACACAAGCACACACACATACACTCACGCACACACACACACACACACACACACACGCACACAGACACACGCACACAGACACGTACGCACACACACGCAAGCACACACACACATAAACTCACGCACACACACACAAACGCACACAGACACACACGCACACAAGCACACACACATACACTCACGCACACACACACACACACACACACACACTCACAAACGCACACAGACAGACACACACGGACACAAGCACACACACATACACTCACGCACACACAAACGCACACAGACACAGACAAGCACAAAAGCACACACACATACACTCACACACACACACACACACACACACACACTCACAAACGCACACAGACAGACACACACGCACACAAGCACACACACATACACTCACGCACACACACACATACACAAACACTCACGCACACACACACAAACGCACACAGACACACACGCACACAAACATACACTCACGCACACACACACACGCACACGCACGCACACACACACGCACACACTCACAAACGCACACAGACAGACACACACGCACACAAGCACACACACATACACTCACGCACACGCACATAGAGAAACGTCTCGGGTTACTCGCTTAACCCTTGTTCTCTGAATAGGGAACAAGACGCTGCATAAGCTAAGACGCTTTGGGAACACCCCTTGGGTGTGCCGATGGTCTGAAGCGCAAAACAATCACGCCAATTCACTGGCTGATCGCGCGGATGCCGTCATCGACGTTCTTATGTTGCCTCCTTATACTGGTGAATGCATCATCTGCTCCTCAGATTTCTCCGCTGTCGGCAGCGTGAGGAGCTTGGCAGCAATCGCAGCTATGACGCTTTGGGAACAATACATCAAAAACCTCAAGCTAAAAACACCCGATTACGAACCAGACAGCATACACGGCTGGTTCAAGCAGAGAAAACCTGGGAACCCGGGGCCATGTCAAGATCCTAGTTATAGAACCTGATAAAAGTGTGCGGAGAGGACCCTCCTGCCGCTACACAAATATCCTCTAAGGGGACCCTCTGAAAAGAGCTTGAGAGGAAGCCATGAGTAGAGTGCGCCCGAGCGCTGAGAGGTGAAGAAAGACCACGCACCTCATAAGCCAGCGAAATAGCATCCCTCACCCAGTGAGAAAGTCTGTGCTTCAATGTGGCAAGCCCACGGCAACCAGCACCGAAACATACCAACAACTGGGGACATTTCCTCCAATGGGTGGAGCGGTCCACATAGATCTTCAGAGCTCCAACAGGACAAAGCACGTGAAGCCTTTCATCGTTTCCTGAAGCAAAGTGAGGAGGATGGAAAGAGTGAAGTGTGACCACCTGAGAGCGAAACGATGCGGATAAAAACTTAGGAACATAGCAAGGCCTAGGCCATAAGGTCACCTAGACCAGACCCGGGGCGAAGACCATACACATCTCGCTGACAGAGAGCACTTGCAAGTCGAACAAATCCCAAATCTGGGCTACTGTTTGACGGTTCAACATCCACTCTCCCGACCTGAGCTTCGGTCTCGAGACAAAGTCGGCTGCGAGGTTCAAGACTCCCAGGACGTGAACCGCTCTCAAGGAGAGGAACTTGTCCTGAGCCCAAAGGAGGAGATGGTGTGCATGCCTATTTAGTGTGCACGACCGTGAACCCCCATGGCGATGTATTTTGGATACTGACCGTCCTGACAATCACATGACACTCCCCGAGTGAGGGGAGAAAGTGAATCAGTGACGGAAAGACGGCTCTCAGCTCCAGGCAGTTTATGTCTGCCCTGTTAACTCCCCTGTCCAAACTCTGCACGCCGGTCTGCCCTCGAAAACAGCCCCCAGCCTGTCAGAGATGCGTCCGTCGTGACCATTTGGTGATGGTGAATCGCACCCATTTTGACTCCACTCTGGAGAAAAATTTGGTCTCATGGTGCGACACCCTTACTAGGCGAGTGGCTGTGGTGCGAACCCCTAAAAGTTTAATGCACCAAAGTAACGGCCTCATGTGGAGCAACCCCAGGGGCAGCACAGGGCAGGCTGCGGCCATGAGGCCTAAGAGCCTGCGACAAGTGCTCACGGAGACACGACATGGTCTAGCTTGAAGTGGGCCAAACATGCATTGAGGTTGGAAATCCGGGCAGGAGCCAGAAGGGCCTGCATTTGAACGGAATCCAAGTGAACTCCCAAAAACACAGTTTGTTGAGAAGGGGAGAGAACACTTTTCTTGGTGTTCATTCTGAGGCCAAGAGAACGAATGTAGCGGAGGACAACAACCCTTTGCCATCTCACTGACTCCCTGGAGTGGGCCAGAATGAGCCAATCGTCCAGGTAGTTGAGTACACGGATGCCCTGGAGC
>CM049816.1:62924941-62944941 GCA_027422435.1 Schizopygopsis pylzovi
CGCACACACAAACACAAACACATGCACGCACTCAAACACACACGCACGCACGCACAAACACAGGCACCCACTCAAACACACACGCACGCACTCAAACACACACGCACACACAAACACATGCACGCACTCAAACACACACGCACGCACAAACACATGCACGCACGCACGCAAACACACACGCACGCACACAAAAACACACGCACGCACACAAAAACACACGCACACAAACACACGCACGCACAAACACACACGCACGCACACAAACACAAACACACGCACGCACTCAAACACACACGCACGCACGCGCACACACACACACACACATACACACACACACAAAAAAACACACGCACACACAAACACACGCACGCACTCAAACACACCCGCACACACACACACACACACACACACGCACGCACTCAAACACACGCACGCACTCAAACACATACGCACACACACACACACACATACGCACACACGATACACACTCACACTAGGGGTGCGCTACATTGATAAAAAAAAAGATATCTCGATATTTTTGGGGATTTTTTCGATAACGATAATTAGACGATATTTTGCCGAGTGTGTTATTGTGCTGATATCGGACTACCGTGGACAGCGTCAGTTTTCGATATTCTTCATATTCTGTGTGCTCAGTTCACATCAGTGAACAACATCAACAAAATGAATCTTTGCAGAAGTTGCATCTGAAGGCGTTTAATATTTTAGCAGCACGACTGCTATGTGCTATTGGAATGTAATGTAGAGGATTTATGTGAGAAGACTGTAAGAAGTGTTAAAACGATCCATGTTAAATAAACGAAGAAACAAAAGGACCTCATGGACTCTTGACGTGAGTAAACGAGTTCAACAAGAAAGATACGCGTCAAAACTTGAGGATGAATTATAAGGAAATTACATGTCCCAAAAGTTAAGATATTATCGCTGGCGATATATATATTGCACAACCCTAATAACACACACACACACACACACACACACACACACACACACACACACACACACACACACACACACACACACACACACACACACACACACACACACACACACACACACACACACACAGAGAGAGAGAGAGAGTAATATCTGTGACCGATCAACAACGGGCAATTTGCAGTGGAAAAAACACAAGGTCTATAGTAACTGACCTGAAAGTAACTGGATCTGCTGCGCGCGCGCACACACACACACACACACACTCAGTGCCTCAGGTGTATATCAATAAATAAACCTCATTCAGCACTGAGAGACACAGACACACTCACACACACACACACACACACACACACACACACGCTTTACATTTACATTTAGCAGACGCTGTTATCCAAAGCGACTAACAGTGCATTCAGGTTATACATGTTTTGTCAGTACATGTGTTCTCTGGGAATCAAACCCACAACCTTTGCGCTGCTAACGCAATGCTCTACCACTGAGCCACAGGAACACTTAGGGCTTTAAAAGCCTTTCACCAGATGATCTCAAACACACAGCGCCGTTACGAGTAGTGATGCACCGATCATGATTTTTCGTGGCCGATTCCGATACCGATTTTTTTTGAGCAAATTGGCCGATTCCGATTTCGATACCGATTTATTTTCCTTTAAGCAACCAACAAGAAATAATGAAAGATTCTAACACAAATAAAGTGGTTATATATGAATATAGATTTTATTCAACATGTATAATATTTAATTGTTTAAAAAATATATATATTTAAGAAAAAAATTTCCCCCCAAATTCATGTCTGTGGTGTTGATCTTGAAATCATCATGATGGTAGCCTCCATTTTAGAAAAGTCTAAGCTGATTTGTATGTGGTGTTACTGTCTCTGGTGTTAATGTATTTTCTGGTAACACAGAGCCTTTAGTAACTTGCATTATAAGGTCTGTGGTGTTATAATTACGTCTGTGGTGTTACTTCAATATGACAGACATAAGTGGCTGTGTCACAAGTTTTTGATTAAAATTATTTAAAATTCAAAATGTTCTTAAGCTTTTATTTTAATGGATATAGCATATTAAACAAATTTTAAATGCCTATCAATATATTTTATTAGAAAAAACAAACAAGCATCTTTACAAATTCTGCCTCTCATGTTCAACTGGTCAACCCCAGTTGAAGATGGACCAAGATGGTTTTTAAATTGGGTTGAAACTACATAAAACTGGCCTTAAATAAAAACATTAACAGTAACCATGTGAAATTAAAGGCAACGTTTGCATAGTTACAATCTAAACCACACAACCAACACACATTCAACAGTCCAAACAAAGATGTTACTTAATCAACATTTGTTGTCATTTTTAAAATTGGTGTAAAAGAAAAAAGGTATTTACCAGTGAAACTAAATACAACCAAAGTAGGCTATATAAATAAATTATTCCAAAATGTTAAATCAAATAATGTTTAGTGCAACGAGCAAAAGCAAAGATGCTACAGCTCGTGCTTGTTAAATCGAATTAAGTCAATGTAATTTTAAGGTAAAATAAAAATAATCTTGTACAGAACTGACGTTTATACGTTTGAACGTTTTATTCTTTACAAAAAGTAGCATTTCAGCTTTGTCATAAGTTGGTCTGTTTCTTTTCTCATCCAACACGTGAGAAGCTGCGCTGAACAACTGTTCACGGTCTATTCTTGTGCAGGGCGTGGACAGATACGCTCGCGCAAATTCTAGTGATGGGAAGTTCGGATCATTTTACCGACTCGGACCTTTGAGTCTCGTTTAAGATGAACGAACGACTCGAAACACCCGAAGACTCGAAACAGGTGAACTAATTCCAGTACAGAACCTTTAGGATGGTGCGCATGCGCGACTGAACGAATCACTCCCCGAAACGACTCGTTCTTCTCGAGTCTCATTAAAGATCCGTTCAAAATGAATTAATCGTTCAAGACCGACCCATCACTAGCAACTTCAGCTAGAGCAGCAAAGGAAAGCGGCTCTTATTTGTGTGCCAGTAATGTTACACCAACGGCAGTTCGCTTCATTGTATCTGTTTTTCTGTGTGTGTTGTGTTTCTGCCGAATGTCTTCCACACAAATGACATGTTCGCACTTTCGGAAAAATCGGCCGAAAAAAAGACAAAAACCGGCCGGTTGCCGATCGCGCATTATAAGCAAAAACCGGCCGGTTCCGATCTTTGGCCGGTCAACCGGTGCATCCCTAGTTACGAGTGTGTGTGTGAGTGTGAATGTGTGTCTGTGTGTGTGTGTGTGTGTAAGTGTAAGTCTGTGTGTGTGTGTGTGCGTGTGTGTGTGTCTCTGTGTCTGTATCAGTGTGTGTGTGTGTGTGTGTGTGTGTGTGTCTCTGTGTCTGTATCAGTGTGTGTGTGCGTCTGTGTGAGTGTGAGTGTGAGTGTATGTGTGTGTCTGTATGTGTGTGTGTCTGTATGAGAGTGTGTGTGTGTGTGTCTGTATGAGTGTGTCTGTATGAGTGTGTGTGTCTGTATGAGTGTGTGTGTGTGTGTGTGTGTGTGTGTGTGTGTGTGTGTGTGTGTGTGTGTGTGTGTGTGTGTGTGTGTGTGTGTCTGTATGAGTGTGTGTGTGTGTGTGTCTGTGTCTGTGTGTGTGTGTGTGTGTGAGTGTGTGTGTGCGCGTCTGTGTGTGTGTTTCAGCATAAGTGGTTACCAACCCACGACGACAGCAGGCTGAAGCACCTGGTTGCACAGAAACATTTCAGTCAGGTGACAATATCAGACAAGAAACTCAGCGCTGATACACCGAGCGGTGATTACTCACAAACTGTAGTCCATCACTGATGACAGATTACATCAAACTACAGTTATTAACATAATCTCGGCTGCTCGTCTCAGGTCGTGTATTCTGAGCGTTTGATCTTATAATCACACACACCATTCTGATATAACCAATCACAGACAAAGAAAACATATTCAATGTTTGGATATCAACATTATTCAATTCATTACACCAAGGTTAGCCTAATGAAGAACTGCAGCGTGCTTATTGATAAAAACATAACGAGAAATACATTATTGAACTATTTAACCACTAAAAATAGAAATAATTCATGTGTTTACCGGCATTCAACTGTCTGTAAACATGCAATGTTTTATTAAAATATATTAATTTCCTATTTTATATTGTGAATATAGTAGAACACAGTATGATTATTAGAGATAAAAATTAAACAACAATAAGAATCAGAGGTCAATCAATAAATATAATCCATAAAATCAACTGTAATCAGAGTATGAGTATTAAAAAATATAATATACTCTAATTACGAGTGCTTGATTTTGGGATTCTGATTACATAATCCAGCTCTTTTACTTTTATTATTATCATAATCATAACAACATCCCATGCAAACTAGTTATTGAACTAGATTGAAATATGAATTATGATGATATGTGCCATGGAAACAAAGGTTTTAATGATAATCATGGTAATAATAACACTATGATATTCTTTGAAGCAGTCGTGTAGATACTGTATATTAATACTTTCGAGTTTTTGTATAAACCTCCTGTTATTATTATTATTTATTGGAATGATTTATGTCCATAAATGTCAATAAACTAAACATAAACCCCTTTTAATATCTTCAAACAAGAACTGGAGTTGTATTTAAATACAATATCAATGTATGTTAACAAGAAAGCTGTAAAAACATCTAGAACCATGATTAATATTCTTCCTAATTATGCTTGTATCTTTATTAGCTTTCGGTCTATTTTCAAGGTTTTTATATTATATTACTTTGTTAATTATTAACCAAACCATCATTTGTTTATTATTGAAAGTTGTTTTTGTATGTACTGTATTTTCTGTTTGTTTTGTACGTACGGTAATCTTTGTTTGTTATTAGTGTAATATAAAAATGATTACGTTACCACGGTACCGACGCAGCACGTTTTTATGAGTAAATGCGCGAGCTTTATGGCGTCACCACCGTCGCATAAATATGCTAATGACGTTACCTGAGCACACACGCACATCTGTTATTGACACCGAGCCACTATGTAATTAAATCACTGATTGACGAGTTTATGAAGCGATGTAGACAAACGGCCCTTCCGCGTCTGAGAGGAAAAGCGCCCTATGTAGTGTGTCAGCGTCTCAAGACCTTACGAGTTCCCTAAACAGCGCATCCTCGACGGCTTCGACCGGTCCGCAGCTCGCGGGGTTTGGAGATATCCGCCAGAAACACTCACCTCCTCCGGTTCCGCGCCGTCCGCTCCGTTACCGACCCGAGCCATGGCGCGTGATTCCCTGAGATAGGCGCGGAACGCTTGCCTGCATTAACAGCCACACATCTGGATCCTTCCGCGCGGCTGAAGAGACGGTGCTGCGCGGCGGACTCTCCTCGGTACTGACGCCGGCCGAACGTCGTCGGTTGGAGGAGTGACGTTTGGTTCCGCGGACACGCCCATCGACGCGTCACGCGCGCTCCTGGTCATTCGAAACCAGAAGGGACAGGATTAAATTATCACATTTTCATAAACAAGTACTTTTGGCGTGGCATCTGATTTATAAAGATCATTTTATTTGGAAGAATGGTGATATTCTTTTTAAAAGTAAATCCTTATTTTTCCCAAATTGGGTCAATAATAGCCTACTATTATTCTAGTTTCTCAGTTATTAAACTCTGATGGTCTGATTTCCTGAATTAATATAATATTCCTGTCCCTCCTCGTTCCCTGTGGGGACATACCTCTGTGTTGGGGAAAGTTACTTTTAAAAGTAATGCCTTACAATATTGCGTTACTCCCTAAAAAAGTAACTAATTACGTTACTTAGTAACTTTTTGTGGAAAGTAATGCGTCACGTTACTTTTTGCGTTACTTTTTAAATAAGAGCAGGGCTTGATTGTTTGTTTTTAATACAATAAGTTATATTTATATCAAATGTAAAAGCTCATATTCTGAGTTTGTATTTCACTGTTTTACTTCATTTTGATGAATACTGAATCTGTTTTTTGCGAGTGGGATGAATTAATACACATTCATATTTAGTCTAGATTAGATCTACAGTAAGATCATGTTCACACGGCGCACTCAGTCAATAAATGGAGAAAAATAACTCAGATATTTTCTAGTAAATTAAAAAGTAATGCGTTACTTTACTAGTTACTTTAAAAAGTAATAGTATTACGTAACTCGCGTTACCCCCGACACTGCTCCCATGTATTGTATCTGTACGAGGATCCTCAAACCTGTCACACCTGCAGAGTTTAGCTCCGCCCCTAATCAAACACACCTGAGCGTGCTCATCAGAGTCGTCAGGATCATTAGACGATCACAGACAGGTGAGATTGATCAGGAGCTGAACTCTGCAGCTGATTGGAGGATCCCTGGCCTATACGATAACACGCCATGAAGAAAGTGTGGACTGTCAACTAAATAATTAATAACTAATAAGGCTAAGGAGGTTTCTTACTAATTCTTCATATTTTTTACCCTGTCAAGCTTTATTTAAAAAAATATGTTTTTCCAGATATTGGTTATTTTTGTGAGGCTGGAGATGAATATGTCCCATCTTTTTTGGGGGATGTATATAGAGATGAATTACGGGTGATTGGGACAGTTTTATATTTAAAGGATCAGCCCAACACGTGATATATTTCTGTAATACTGAAGATGATAACTACACATCTGAAGAGGAAACTATATTATATCATAATGAACATATAGTGAACTTATAGTTGGTGAACATATTTATTGCAAAAGTTCATAGTTTAATGTTTTATAATATCATATTCAGATATTATTGGGACATTATTTTGGGGATATTATATCCCAATATGTTTATTTATTTTCAAATGCATTATAAACAATTTTTATCAAACTAATTTCATTGAACATTTCATTCTCATATTCATATTTCACCGAACAGTTCATTCTCATATTCATATTTCATCGAACAGTTCATTCTCATATTCATATTTCATTGAACAGTTCATTCTCATATTCATATTTCATCGAACATTTCATTCTCATATTCATATTTCACCGAACAGTTCATTCTCATATTCATATTTCATCGAACAGTTCATTCTCATATTCATATTTCATTGAACAGTTCATTCTCATATTCATATTTCATCGAACATTTCATTCTCATATTCATATTTCACCGAACAGTTCATTCTCATATTCATATTTCATTGAACAGTTCATTCTCATATTCATATTTCATCGAACATTTCATTCTCATATTCATATTTCACCGAACAGTTCATTCTCATATTCATATTTCATCGAACAGTTCATTCTCATATTCATATTTCATTGAACAGTTCATTCTCATATTCATATTTCACCGAACATTTCATTCTCATATTCATATTTCATCGAACAGTTCATTTTCATATTCATATTTCATTGAACAGTTCATTCTCATATTCATATTTCACCGAACAGTTCATTCTCATATTCATATTTCATTGAACAGTTCATTCTCATATTCATATTTCATCGAACAGTTCATTCTCATATTCATATTTCATCTAACAGTTCATTCTCATATTCATATTTCATTGAACAGTTCATTCTCATATTCATATGTCATCGAACAGTTCATTCTCATATTCATATTTCATCGAACAGTTCATTCTCATATTCATATTTCATCGAACAGTTCATTCTCATATTCATATTTCATTGAACAGTTCATTCTCATATTCATATTTCATTCGCATATTCATATTTCATCGAACAGTTCATTCTCATATTCATATTTCATTGAACATTTCATTCTCATATTTCATTGAACAGTTCATTCTCATATTCATATTTCATTGAACAGTTCATTCTCATATTCATATTTCATTGAACAGTTCATTCTCATATTCATATTTCATCGAACAGTTCATTCTCATATTCATATTTCATCGAACAGTTCATTCTCATATTCATATTTCATTGAACAGTTCATTCTCATATTCATATTTCATTCGCATATTCATATTTCATCGAACAGTTCATTCTCATATTCATATTTCATTGAACATTTCATTCTCATATTTCATTGAACAGTTCATTCTCATATTCATATTTCACCAAACAGTTCATTCTCATATTCATATTTCATCGAACAGTTCATTCTCATATTCATATTTCATCGAACAGTTCATTCTCATATTCATATTTCATCGAACAGTTCATTCTCATATTCATATTTCATTGAACAGTTCATTCTCATATTCATATTTCATTCGCATATTCATATTTCATCGAACAGTTCATTTTCATATTCATATTTCATTGAACATTTCATTCTCATATTCATATTTCATTCGCATATTCATATTTCATCGAACAGTTCATTTTCATATTCATATTTCATTGAACAGTTCATTCTCATATTCATATTTCATTCGCATATTCATATTTCATCGAACAGTTCATTTTCATATTCATATTTCATTGAACATTTCATTCTCATATTTCATTGAACAGTTCATTCTCATATTCATATTTCACCGAACAGTTCATTCTCATATTCATATTTCATCGAACAGTTCATTCTCATATTCATATTTCATTCTCATATTCATATTTCATCGAACAGTTCATTCTCATATTCATATTTCATCGAACAGTTCATTCTCATATTCATATTTCATCGAACAGTTCATTCTCATATTCATATTTCATCGAACAGTTCATTCTCATATTCATATTTCATCGAACAGTTCATTCTCATATTCATATTTCATTCTCATATTCATATTTCATCGAACAGTTCATTCTCATATTCATATTTCATCGAACAGTTCATTCTCATATTCATATTTCATCGAACAGTTCATTCTCATATTCATATTTCACCGAACAGTTCATTCTCATATTCATATTTCACCGAACAGTTCATTCTCATATTCATATTCCATCGAACAGTTCATTCTCATATTCATATTTCATTCGCATATTCATATTTCATCGAACAGTTCATTCTCATATTCATATTTCATCGAACAGTTCATTTTCATATTCATATTTCATTGAACATTTCATTCTCATATTTCATTGAACAGTTCATTCTCATATTCATATTTCATCGAACAGTTCATTCTCATATTCATATTTCATCGAACAGTTCATTCTCATATTCATATTTCATTCTCATATTCATATTTCATCGAACAGTTCATTCTCATATTCATATTTCATCGAACAGTTCATTTTCATATTCATATTTCATTGAACATTTCATTCTCATATTTCATCGAACAGTTCATTCTCATATTCATATTTCATCGAACAGTTCATTCTCATATTCATATTTCATTCTCATATTCATATTTCATCGAACAGTTCATTCTCATATTCATATTTCATCGAACAGTTCATTCTCATATTCATATTTCATCGAACAGTTCATTCTCATATTCATATTTCACCGAACAGTTCATTCTCATATTCATATTTCACCGAACAGTTCATTCTCATATTCATATTTCACCGAACAGTTCATTCTCATATTCATATTTCATCGAACAGTTCATTCTCATATTCATATTTCATTCGCATATTCATATTTCATCGAACAGTTCATTCTCATATTCATATTTCATCGAACAGTTCATTTTCATATTCATATTTCATTGAACATTTCATTCTCATATTTCATTGAACAGTTCATTCTCATATTCATATTTCATCGAACAGTTCATTCTCATATTCATATTTCATCGAACAGTTCATTCTCATATTCATATTTCATTCTCATATTCATATTTCATCGAACAGTTCATTCTCATATTCATATTTCATCGAACAGTTCATTTTCATATTCATATTTCATTGAACATTTCATTCTCATATTTCATCGAACAGTTCATTCTCATATTCATATTTCATCGAACAGTTCATTCTCATATTCATATTTCACCGAACAGTTCATTCTCGTATTCATATTTCACCGAACATTTCATTCTCATATTCATATTTCATCGAACAGTTCATTCTCATATTCATATTTCACCGAACAGTTCATTCTCATATTCATATGTCATCGAACAGTTCATTCTCATATTCATATTTCATCGAACATTTCATTCTCATATTCATATTTCATCGAACAGTTCATTCTCATATTCATATTTCATCGAACAGTTCATTCTCATATTCATATTTCATCGAACAGTTCATTCTCATATTCATATTTCATCGAACAGTTCATTCTCATATTCATATTTCATCGAACAGTTCATTCTCATATTCATATTTCATCGAACATTTCATTCTCATATTCATATTTCACCGAACATTTCATTCTCATATTCATATTTCATCGAACATTTCATTCTCATATTCATATTTCATCGAACATTTCATTCTCATATTCATATTTCATCGAACAGTTCATTCTCATATTCATATTTCACCGAACAGTTCATTCTCATATTCATATTTCACCAAACAGTTCATTCTCATATTCATATTTCATCGAACATTTCATTCTCATATTCATATTTCATCGAACAGTTCATTCTCACATTCATATTTCATTGAACAGTTCATTCTCATATTTATATTTCATTGAACAGTTCATTCTCATATTAATATTTCATCGAACATTTCATTCTCATATTCATATTTCATTGAACAGTTCATTCTCATATTCATATTTCACCGAACAGTTCATTCTCATATTCATATTTCATCGAACAGTTCATTCTCATATTCATATTTCATCGAACAGTTCATTCTCATATTCATATTTCATCGAACAGTGCATTCTCATATTCATATTTCATTGAACAGTTCATTCTCATATTCATATTTCATCAAACAGTTCATTCTCATATTCATATTTCATCAAACAGTTCATTCTCATATTCATATTTCATCGAACAGTTCATTCTCATATTCATATTCCACCGAACAGTTCATTCTCATATTCATATTTCACCGAACAGTTCATTCTCATATTCATATTTCATTGAACAGTTCATTCTCATATTCATATTTCATCGAACAGTTCATTCTCATATTCATATTCCACCGAACAGTTCATTCTCATATTCATATTTCATCGAACAGTTCATTCTCATATTAATATTTCATCGAACAGTTCATTCTCATATTCATATTTCATCGAAC
Source organism: Schizopygopsis pylzovi (assembly GCA_027422435.1). Lineage (NCBI taxonomy): Eukaryota > Metazoa > Chordata > Actinopteri > Cypriniformes > Cyprinidae > Schizopygopsis > Schizopygopsis pylzovi. The sequence continues at coordinate 62,936,041 of CM049816.1, forward strand.
AGTTCATTCTCATATTCATATTTCACCGAACAGTTCATTCTCATATTCATATTTCATCGAACAGTTCATTCTCATATTCATATTTCACCGAACAGTTCATTCTCATATTCATATTTCATCGAACAGTTCATTCTCATATTCATATTTCATCGAACAGTTCATTCTCATATTCATATTTCACCCCACATTTATTTAGGAAGGATTTCTTTATTTTTTTGTACATGTTTTTCTTCAGAGTTTCTTTTTGTTTTATAAAGATGTCTTATTTGGTTGTCATAACTTTGTTAAAGAAGACAACGACAAATATTATCTGATAAACGTATTAATTTTCCTGTTTTTCTGTAAGGACCTTAAATCCTACCTGGATACTCGTCTTACCAACATATTTTCATGATTATGTAACTAATAACTGTATTACTAATTGCACTCACCCCTGGCATTGGATGTGTATGATCTTTTTGGTATTTAATTAAAATAATACCAGTCCCTCCAGGATCTCATGGGACTTTTTTCAGATTTGTCCGGCCTAAAATGACTGATTTTACTGCGGCTTTTCTCAAATTTTGCGGTGATATTTGCGGTATTTCTTATTGTTTTGCAGTGAAAATATACCATGGACAACATTGTTATACCTTTTCTGACTTGGAGAACCATCATAGGGCTCCAGACTAACTGTAACGGGTCGACAAGACGAGAGGCGTGCGGATCCATTAACAAAGCTTTATTAGACAGAGGTCATAACAGGCCCGGTTCAAACAGGTGTATAGAGGACGAGACAGAGGAGTACTCAAGACAACAGTTCGATCGGCGAACAATATCCAGAGGGCTTGACGAGGGGGCGGGTAATCTGATAACGTGAGCAATAACTCAGGCGATGTGCGAACAGAGTCCGAAACAGCAGGCAAAGGGTTAATCCAAGAAAACAGACAACACAAAAAGACTAGACTTCTAAACGGAAACTAGGAAAGGCTCTGTAAAGCAGTGAACACACACACACACACACACACACACACACTCTCTCTCTCACTCACACACACACACACACACACACACACACACACACACACACACACACACCACACACACACACACACACACACACACACACACACACACACAGAGTGCTAAACAATACTCGGCGAGAGGAAGTCCATGGTTTAAGTAGGGTGTGTGATGTGTGATAATTCTCAGGTGTGAGCGTGTGATTGAGACAGCTGTGTGTACTTAGTGCAATGAATGATTAATGAAATTAAGTTCTACAGAACCAGCACCTGACAGTAAAGCACTCACCCTAATCGCTCATGTACATCTCAGAGAGGTCTATTTGATGTCTGCATGTACACATGTAAGACCTATTTTTAGGGTGTTTGCTCATCTACAATACGTCTCTAAGACGTTTCCGGTCAGATATCAAATAGAGATTTATTAGAAAGCATGTAAAACTGCTTCTGAGACGTTTATTACACAGCAGATGTTTCCCAGATCTTTAGCAGACGTCTTACAGATGTACTTGTGCTGTCTGGGTAGTTGAGATGCAGATAAAATTCACTTTTAGAAATTCATAATGTCTAAATATCATTGATAAATAAATATATAGATAGTGGAAATGGCTACAAGTCTCTGCAGTCATTTAGTGTTAATTAATTTCCTTTTTATTCTTAAATAGCCAAAGTGTTTGCTTTCCTACATTATGAAACTATTAGTTTTTATAAATGGAGGCAACCTATGAAGGATGAACAAATAATGTCATCACAGTAAAAATACATTTCAAATGAGGTAATACGTAAAGCTTTGTGGTGCTGGGAAAAGTTGTTTGTATATAAATATATCATAAAGACCATTTCTGACACTCATTGTTCCTGTAGTTGTGTTAAATCTGGTGAATGGTGGAGATGTGTGTTTATTGAACAGTGTTTCTCCTGGTTTCCACATCAGTGGTGTTTGTTCTGATATCTGTAGCTGTAAAGCTCCTCACAAGATCTGACAGAGATGTTATTGAGACTACTTTCTTCCCTGTATCTCGTGCTCTGTTGATTTGTGCCCGGTCAGATTGTGCCATCTCCCATTAAAACAGTGGGTCTACAATTCAACAACAAAACATTCTAGCTGTTAGATTGTGTTTTATTAATGTGTACACCTACCACAACCCTAAACCGACCCTTACAGTAACGCACATACAGTAATTACATGTTTTAGATTGAAGGGACACATCTAGTACCAACAATACATATTTTCTATATTGTGTTTTATATTCAGGGTTTATCGATGATAACAGACTTTCACTGAATTGAAGTAAAACATAGATTATAATATTCAGTAATCGACAAAGTAACAATAAAGTAAAACTAATACGAAAACAAATTTTTTTGGGTGTTATAATTGATCATAAATTAGGTTGGAAATCCCATATTAATCATGTAAAAACTAAGATGTCAAAATCTTTGCCAATTTAAGAAAATGTATAAAAATAAGGTGATAAATGATTATATGACTCTGTATAAATAAATTGTGGTATTGTGTAAAAGAAAAAAAAAGTGATGTATATTTTAATGATTTGTTTTTGTTTATTTTGTGTTATTTAATTAAGTGTCGCCCATTCAGTTAAAAATGTATAAAGCGTAGGTACACCTTTTTCGGTAACCTGTATTTTTTTTTTTTTTTTTGTGAAAATGTGTTTGTAAGGACCGGAATAAAATTATTATTGATTGATTGATTAACGTCTCCACCAACCCCAACCCTGCTCTTACAGTAATGCAGATATATTAAATATTGTAGTTCATCGTGAGAAAAGGATGCAGTATTGATGCGCGCATGCGCAGTAAGCCGAGGTAGGAACATTGACGGTTGGGATAAAATGTCAGGACACCGGTCCGAGCAGATAAACGGTCTGTAGCCCAAACGAGTAGCGCGGATTCGTTCCGCTTTCGGTTCGCTTGTCCGGTGTAACTTAGCTCTTGTAAATCGGTCACGATGAGCACACAGGCTGTTCATTACATATTTAAACCGAGAAACAACCTTTCTGACTGAATGTGTGCGCTGCGATGACGTCACGGGACGCATCTGCGGCAATTTGCGAAAATCGCGATCAATTCAGCGATCGCAGAATCCTGGAGGGGCTGGGAAACAGTGTAATAGTATTTACAACTCAATTAATCACCTTGGCATGAACAGCCGTTTGTCGTTCAGATTCGGTTTACGCAACGGTTTGTGTGAACCGGACGCAGAATTGCCGGTGGCGACACGGTCACTCATGTCATGAATATTAACCGAGTCCTTCTGACTTTGCTTGTAAACTAGCCGCGTTCGACTTGAAGCGGCGCTGCATAGAACGGCCAGTGTATGAACATCAAAGTATCGCGAGAGCCAATGCCATTCGAAAGCATAGGAACCACCTGCTCTCGCGGTACTTTGATGTCATACACTGACCGCTCTATGCAGCGCCGCTTAAAGTCGAACGCGCTAATGTCAAACCCTGATTAATATTCATGAGCCGCGCCTGCAGCAGGCTTCGCTCATTGGCCAGCAGACTGGCGCATGTCACGTCGAGTAGTTATAATTCATGAGCTGGAGTTTCGCCATAGTAGAAGTTTTTATTTATTTATTATTAATAGTATATATATATTATAAATATGTATAATATATATAGTATTCAGTTTAATATTTAAATTCATAAATAGTATTATTTCAACACGGTAAGAATACTATTATATTTTATACAATATATATATATATATACATATATTAATTCATATACATATTCAATATGTAAATATATACTTAAAATATTAAACAGTATTACATTTAATATTAATAGTGTTTTTTGTACTAATACACATTAATAGTGTATATATATAATTTATAATTACATATAGTATATAATAAATAAATTACACACACAAGCTATTAATATTATATATATATATACACTTTTGGTTTCATCACATTGGAAATGAAAGATGAAGTACATGACATTGTGATGCAATAACAAACATAGTGAGCGTTTTTATAAGTCAGATATTATTATTATTATTAAGTCTGATGAAATCACAACACAAGCTCCAGTGAGTACTGAAGATCAGTTTAATACATATTCCACACATGAAGTGCTTAATAATACAAATCTAGGAACGTGTCACGGCTAAATGCGTTCATTAAAGACAGCGTCTGTAGTATTAGCACCGGATTCAGATCAGAGAGTGTGTGTGTGTGTGTGTGTGAGAGTGTGTGTGTGTGTGTGTGTGTGTGTGTGAGTGTGTGTGTGGTGTGTGTGTGTGTGTGTGTGTGAGTGTGGTGTGTGTGAGTAGTGTGTGTGGTGTGTGTGTGTGTGTGTGTGGTGGTGTGTGTGTGTGAGTGGTGGTGTGTGTGGGTGTGGTGTGTGTGTGTGAGTGTGTGTGTGGTGTGGTGGTGTGTGGTGAGTGTGGTGTGTGTGTGTGTGTTGTGTGTGTGTGTGGTGTGTGGTGTGTGTGTGTGTGTGTGTGTGGTGTGGTGTGTGTGGTGTGTGGTGTGGTGTGTGTGTGTGTGTGTGTGGTGTGTGTGTGTGTGTGTGTGTGGTGTGTGAGGTGTGTGTGTGTTGTGGTGTGTGTGTGTGGTGTGTGGTGTGTGAGGGTGTGGTGTGTGTGTGTGTGTGTGTGTGTGTGTGGTGTGTGTGTGTGTGTGTGGTGTGGTGTGTGAGTGAAGGTGTGTGTGTGTAGTTGTGTGTGTAGTGTGCTGGTGTGTGTAAAATGTGTATGTGTAATGTGTGTGTGTGTGTTGTGTGTGTGTGATGTGTCGTGCTGTGAGAGTGTGTTTTCACAAGTATGTGTGAATTTGTAGCTGTTCGTGTGACGTGATGTTAATGCTGGGTGTGGTTTTGAGCTTGATTGTGTCTTCCTCGTCTCTGAGGCACGGTCTGAGTATGTGTAAAGACAGTATGTGGTGGTGTGTTAGTGAGAGTGTCAGTGTGTAGTGATTAATGGCTCTGGGACTGTGAGTTTCTGAGCTGTATGTGTGTCGACTGTCTCTGTTTATCGGTGCAAGTAAAACCCGATCAAGTCACTCCAAGACATAAAGAAGCTGGTTCGTATAGAACACAGGAACATGTAAAAGCTGGGGTTCCTCCGATGAGCTCTGATGGAACGTACAAACAGTCGAGCTCTTGAAACGCTCTTCAATTTACAGGAACAATAATTATGGCAAGATTTCTCAGTCAACATGTTCAGTGATGACGGATTTCAGAAGAAAAACATCTGGAGATAAAAACGGCATCGCATGAGTTTCTGAACTGTAATAGTGCTCCTGGTCCGACTGCAGAACAGACAGCAGTCTGAAGTAACATCTTATGAGCATAAAGACAAATCTGTTAAAATGCAAAAATCACTAGTGATTAGAGATCCAGCCGATGAGCTCAGTGTAGTACACGCAGAATAAAAACAAACTTAATCTTATCTAGAAAGCAATGCTAAATAATCCAGCATTAAAGACTTTCTCAATATTAGTCTGGTATGCAAGCCTTATTTCAAATAGACAACATACATCGATGGATAAATTATTATTCAGTCAATGTGTTGTCTCAATTGCCAAAATCTGGCATATGAAGATCATGTTCCAGAGAGATCAAGCATTAAATCTTCCTACCATAAATATATCAAAAAATCTGCGTAATATGAACAAAAACTTCAACTGTGATTGGAGATGATGTGTCTCAGTAACTGGATGCTTGCATGTTTTAATATTCTGCCGGCAACATCAATGAAACATCATTTAACATCTTTAACAGAAGATGATTATGCGGATCTAATTCACATAAGACGGCAGTTTGACTTTTTGTTCCGGGTTCACAGATCGCAGTACATAACGCAGCACAGCTATAGTTTCAGTAGATCAATAGAAACAACTACACTTTTAGAGTCAAACATCTAACAACATTTTCTTAAATGCATAAATCATTTGATTTAATGATCATGTCCAGAGACTATTATAGTAAATTTCCAACCAAAATATATAAAACATAATTTTTGATTAGTAATATGCATTGCTAAGAACTTCATTTGAACAACTTTAAAGATGATTTTCTCAATATTTAGATTTTTTTTGCACCTTTTTCAAATATTGTCCAAACCATACATCAATGGAAATATTATTTATTCAGCTTTCAGATGATGTATGGATCTCAATTTCACAAAACTGAGCATTATGACTGGTTTTGTGCTCCAGGGTCACACATCCATAATAACTCTTCCTCCAGTGTAAAGTGTTCAGTGTGAATCAGGAGAGAAATCTGCAGCGTTTACGAGACAAAACAGCTCTAAACAAACATGTGTCTGGATGCTGAAGTGAGAGACGTCAGGTTAACTGGAGTGCTGTGATGTTTTTATTCTGCCGGCACCCATTCACTGCAGAGACACATCTCTCCAAACCTGATGAAGAAACAGAGATGTTTGGGAGAGCTACTCCTCTAACAGAAGGTGGAGTTAGGTGCGGGCTCGCGGTGATGATGTCATACCGGTGAGGCACGTGTTCAGTGGTTCGAGGCGCTTGTTTCGTATCTCGGGTCTCTTCACAGACGCTCGTCAGACTGACCGCTGAACGCAGACACAGAGACTCACTGTTATTACCACAGACTCCAGCATCCAATATAAACCAGAATATACATCGTCAGATTCAAATCATCTCATTTCATCAAAATTATACAAAAAATATTAATCTTAAAGAACAAAACAGGGTTATTATAGTCACTAAAACCAATTTAAAGAATAATAAATACAAATATTTGTTAAAATGCATATTAAAATTTGAAAAATAAAACAGTAAAAGTTGTTAATACAATTTCTTTAATAACTTATTTTTGTTTAAATGTATTATTTCATTTTATTATAAAAAATAGAATTATTATTTTTTTATTTACTACTTTTTAATATAATAAATTAAAATTGTATAACTTTATCTCATATTTATATTTCATTTTTATTTAAAATAACAATAATGTTGTTTTTAATCATTTTAGGTTTAGTTAATAATGATCATAATAATATAAATTATATTTTATTTCAATATCAATATTGCTTTTAATAGTATTAGTTAACTATAATAACCCTGATACATGCATATAAACATAATGCAATACTATAATAATAATAATAATGAATACAAATATTACAAAAATAGTAATAATTTGAAAATGGCTACAACTGCAGAGAAGAGATAATGATCCTTATTATCACAGAATAAACCTGCTGATTAGGAGCCGGATGCAGACGCTGATCACATGACCTACTCATGATAAAGACATGATCACTCAATATTGATCAGAGCGAGAAGACTGTATCTGTGATGAGCAGAGACGTCAAACCAGCAGAGCTCTGCAGGAAATCAGCGCTCGATTAAACAGACTAATCACACTGAAGTATCCCAGAGGACCGTGTCATAATACACCCGAGCTCTCAGGAGTGTGTGTGTGTGTGTGTGTGTGTGTGTGTGTGGTGTGTGTGTGTGCGACTGAGCGAGTGAGTGTGCAACTGAGCGAGTGAGTGTGTGTGTGTGTGTGTGTGTGCAACTGAGCGAGTGAGTGTGTGTGTGTGCACGACTGAGCGAGTGAGTGTGTGTGTGTGTGTGTGTCGACTGAGCGAGTGTGTGTGCAACTGAGAGAGTGGTGTGCAACTGAGCGAGTGAGTGACAGAGGAGGTGTGTGTGTGTGTGTGCACTGAGCGAGTGGTGGTGGTGGCTGAGGAGTGTGTGTGTGTGTGTGTGTGTGTGTGTGTGTGTGTGAGGTGTGTGCGAACTGAGCGAGTGAGTGTGTGTGTGTGTGTGTGTGTGTGTGAGCGACTGAGCGAGTGTGTGTGAATGGTGCGAGAGTGTGTTTGTGTGTGTGTGTGTGAGCAGTGGTGTGTGTGTGTGCAACTGAGCGAGTGAGAGTGTGTGTGTGTGTGTGAGAATGAGTGACTGAGGAGTGTGTGTGTGTGTGTGTGTGTGTGTGATGAGAGATGAGTGGTGGATGTGTGTGTGACTGCGTGAGTGTGTGTGTGAGTGTGTGCAACTGACGAGAGTGAGTGTGTGTGTGTGTGCAACTGAGCGAGTGTGTGTGGTGTGATGTGTGTGTGTGTGCAACTGAGCGAGTGAGTGTGTGTGCTGCGTGGTGTGTGTGTGTGTGCGACTGAGCGAGTGAGTGTGTGTGTGCAACTGAGCGAGTGAGTGTGTGTGTGTGTGCAACTGAGCGAGTGAGTGTGTGTGCAGCTGAGTGACGAGTGAGTGTGTGTGCAACTGAGCGAGTGAGTGTGTGTGTGTGTGCACGACTGAGCGAGTGAGTGTGTGTGTGTGTGCACGACTGAGCGAGTGAGTGTGTGTGTGTGTGCAACTGAGCGAGTGATGCCTTGTGCAACTGAGCGAGTGAGTGTGTGTCAACTGCAGTGAGTGTCCGATAGTAGTGTGCAACTGAACAAGTGAGTTGGTGTGCACGACTGAGCGATAGTGTGTGCGTGCACACTGACGAGTGCAGTGGTGTGTGTTGCACACCTGACATGAGTAGTCCGTGTCTCTCTCACTCTGCAGCGAGTGAGTATTTGACTAGAGTCTGTGGTGTGTCACGACTGAGCGTATGATGTGTGTGTGCAAAGCGAGTGATACAATCGAGTGGACGTGTTAAAATGTGCCTCACTGAGCAAACATGATCTGAGCCAACATACATCAGCACACTACAGATGTATATAAGTTTCACCATGACGAGTATGTCCAGGGTCACATTTGTTACAACTATTACTACACTCCGTCTCTCTTCTCCTGCAGCAGTGAGTATTTCACTCAAGTCTCGATCTGGAGTAGACGTCAGGGTACATCACTTGCATTGTGGTGGCAGAAAAACACGGTCACAAGTCGAGGGAAACGGCTAAAATCCATCAATAAGAGTTGTATCTCAGCCAAATTACATCA
>CM049816.1:62949941-62964941 GCA_027422435.1 Schizopygopsis pylzovi
GAGCAAAAACCGCATTTTTATAAAATACTACATCTGGATCATATTCAGTAATATTATCAAAGTAGATGGCATCCATCAGCATCTCAAAGCTTGCACAGGCCTTTAACCCTTTCTGGATCCACATTTAACTCCTAACATACGGCAGTTTACATTTATATAAGGTTTAGTGTTTATAATTGCATCATTGCATCTGCTTACATATGAGATCGCTGGTTTCTGTGTCTTCCCGGGACCTCATTTATATGCGTACGAACGCTGTGAGAAAACGATTGAATATTTTAAACTCTGTTTTCATGTCGATACACACATTTACATTAAATATTCCACTCTTATAATGTAAATAAGCACTGCGTTACATAAAGTCATTATGCAGGAGTTAAACATAAACGAGGCTGTATGAATTTAGACATATTTGTGGATGCACTTGAGCACTTTTCCTGTGGCATGCTATGTTTTAATGACAGCGAGGAGTGCTTTAGCTGCACAATATCGGACGATAATATCATGCATCACTAGTAACGGTACATGTATTAGTATTGTTACGAGTAAAGTCAAGTATTTGTGTCGGCATGCATGTGTACCATATCCATTGTTTTCATCTTCAAACCGTTGCTTCGGTCTAAAACAGAGTGTTTAATCCAGTGTTTCGCGCACATAGACTTTACCTGGGCGGGCTACACAAGTATATTGTGATGACACATTTTTGTTTTTATTACTATTATTATCCTTTTTTTATCCGCCCGAGTAAATGCAACCATCGGCGATCGATTAACTATTGGACAATGTCCCCTCGCTCTACACGTTTGGTACGGCTGTGCTCGAGAACGGTCCACCCCCCCCCCCCACAGACGACCTCCAGTGTTTCCCATACGTTCATTTATTTGTGCCGAGCCGCCTCAACCGCCTGCCATCAGCTCCCGCGCGACTTTAGCACTATATTTAGCAACTTTCAGACACTTTTGGTGGCTTTTTTCCACAACAGGTACATACTGACAACCCTAGCGACTTTAAAAAAAACATAGCTTTCATTCACGTGTAAGATGTGTCCAGATGGACCGCGAACGCTAGCAGTGTCGGGGAAAGTTACTTTTACAAGTAATGTGTTACAATATTGCGTTACTCTCTAAAAAAGTAACTTATTACGTTACTTAGTTACTTTTTATGGAAAGTAATGCGTCACGTTACTTTTTAAATATGAGCAGGGCTTGATTGTTTGTTTTTAATACAAGAAGTTATATTTATAGCAAATATAAAAGCCTTTTACACCAAAAAGTGTGATGAATAAACCTCAGACTGAAGGACGAGTAAATCACGTCTGTACAGAAGAACACAGGAGAAGTTCAACACTCTTCAGCAATTAAAAACCAATCAAGCACAATTGTTAATGTAAAGTCATTTTTGCTCTGTGCAGCGAGCGGCAGAGAAACAACACATTAATTTAGCCGTAACGCAGCCGACTCGTCAATACATCATTTACATAAACAGTGTTTCCAAGCACCGGTCGCTTACTGAGTGTTTGGACTTAAATATGAACATAGCTCGTCTGTTAATATGCTCAGTTTGTTACTCAGTGCGCTGAACGACGCCAAACCACCGCCTACGGTCGCTTTTTAGTGCAAGCTAGATGTATATTGATTTTATCAGACGATGTCGCGATTATAAATCAGGATTTAAGGAGTATAGTGAGAGTGGTTAACATGCAGTATTAATGGGTCGTTTCTACTATTTATACTTTTATGTATGACTACAGAAAATATAACGTGAACAGCTTTATTGGGCACATTACAGTGTGTGACCGTTCATAGAGTAGATCGAGCTGAAGCGCCAAAACTCAAACGTGACGCAATGACGTCATAAATATGCAAATTAATATGTGACGTCATGAGTCTCACAAAATCCTGTGGGAAATAAACACTGATAATCTATAATAAAAGTGCATCTGCTGTTGACTCTCGCATCAAAGATTTCTCTCCTGATTCAGACCAGAACACTTTTTCCACCGAGAAGGAGTTATTATTGAGTTAATACGTCTTCTCCAGATGTTAAGTGATGGACTGGAGTGCTGTGGATTATTGTGTTATTCACCGTCTCAGGCTTGTCTTGTGCGTGGATCTTCTGGACCTCGCTCTTCTCCGGTTCTTCTGGAGCCGGCGTCTGCTCCTCTGGGAGACGTTTCTTCTTTGAATCTGTAAATCCAGCAGCTCTGATCAGATTAGCACTTTTTACAGTATAATACAAACTTATAACAACAACTTTAAGCATTTGAATTCTGTAATGGACTTATGAATATTGAGCAGGAACTATAGCAAGCAGGACATTCGGATGCACCCCGTGACATTCGGATGCACCGAGAGACATTCGGATGCACCGAGAGACATTCGGATGCACCGCGTGACATTCGGATGCACCGAGCTATATTAGGATGCACCACATGACATTCGGACGCACCACATGGCATTCGGACGCACCACGTGACATTCGGACGCACCACGTGACATTCGGACGCACCACGTGACAGTCGGACGCACCACGTGACAGTCGGATGCACCAAGCGACATTCGGACGCACCACGTGACATTCGGACGCACCACGTGATATTCGGGTGCACCACGTGATATGAAAACAATCAAAACGAAAGAAGTAAAGCCCATGAAACAGATTTGATGTCACTGAATAGACTGGAGTTCACCTGCTGGGGGGGAGGAGGGGGCGGAGCTGTTCCTCACAGGAACACGAGCGTCTTCCTTCACGTCAGACTCGGCTGCTGAGCGTTTACGTTTCAGAGCGGGCGGCTTCATAATCTATAATAAAAGTGCATCTGCTGTTGACTCTCGCATCAAAGATTTCTCTCCTGATTCAGACCAGAACACTTTTTCACCGAGGAAGAGTTATTATTGAGTTATTATTGAGTTAATACGTCTTCTCCAGATGTTAAGTGATGGACTGGAGTGCTGTGGATTATTGTGTTATTCACCGTCTCAGGCTTGTCTTGTGCGTGGATCTTCTGGACCTCGCTCTTCTCCGGTTCTTCTGGAGCCGGCGTCTGCTCCGCTGGGAGACGTTTCTTCTTTGAATCTGTAAATCCAGCAGCTCTGATCAGATGAGCACTTTTACAGTATAATACAAACTTATAACAACAACTTTAAGCATTTGAATTCTGTAATGGACTTATGAATATTGAGCAGGAACTATAGCAAGCAGGACATTCGGATGCACCCCGTGACATTCGGACGCACCGAGAGACATTCGGATGCACCGAGAGACATTCGGATGCACCGCGTGACATTCGGATGCACCGAGCTATATTAGGATGCACCACATGACATTTGGACGCACCACATGGCATTCGGACGCAACACATGACATTCGGACGCACCACGTGACAGTCGGCCGCACCACGTGACAGTCGGTCGCACCACGTGACATTCGGATGCACCAAGCGACATTCGGACGCACCACGTGACATTCGGACGCACCACGTGACATTCGGACGCACCACGTGATATGAAAACAATAAAAACGAAAGAAGTAAAGCCCATGAAACAGATTTGATGTCACTGAATAAACTGGAGTTCACCTGCTGGGGGGGAGGAGGGGGCGGAGCTGTTCCTCACAGGAACACGAGCGTCTTCCTTCACGTCAGACTCGGCTGCTGAGCGTTTACGTTTCAGAGCGGGCGGCTTCATAATCTATAATAAAAGTGCATCTGCTGTTGACTCTCGCATCAAAGATTTCTCTCCTGATTCAGACCAGAACACTTTTTCACCGAGGAAGAGTTATTATTGAGTTATTATTGAGTTAATACGTCTTCTCCAGATGTTAAGTGATGGACTGGAGTGCTGTGGATTATTGTGTTATTCACCGTCTCGGGCTTGTCTTGTGCGTGGATCTTCTGGATCTCGCTCTTCTCCGGTTCTTCTGGAGCCGGCGTCTGCTCCTCTGGGAGACGTTTCTTCTTTGAATCTGTAAATCCAGCAGCTCTGATCAGATTAGCACTTTTACAGTATAATACAAACTTATAACAACAACTTTAAGCATTTGACTTATGAATATTGAGCAGGAACTATAGCAAGCAGGACTTAATGAGATTGAAAAGTGAATATGATATTATTGCTCAATATTATTCATCCCTGTCAGTGTTACGTCAATGTTTAGCTTAATCTGGAGAAATTATGACCGAAATTAATTACTATTGTAATGCATAGTAGTTATGAAACGCATGATTCAAAAACACAGAATTTGGGGGAAATTTAATTGAAAAATCTATTTTATTACACGTGATTTTTGATGATTATGATGCAATTAAAACTGAATTTTAAGAAAATTAAAATGGAAATAAAGAATTTGGGGAAAACATAAATTAATTTGATTAAACATGCTTTTTGATTATTTAAATGTAAACTAAATATATGGGTCATTGACGTATAAGGCCAATTGTAAAATACAAAAAATAATATATTTACTGTAACGGTTCAAACATTAAGAATGTTGTGCACACAAATTCATATAAAAATTTAAAATCAAGTGATTTTAGTGTTTTTTCATCTTGATTAATTGAGTGTAGCCTTAAAAAATGTCATGTGGTGCGACCATGATTTATATTAAAATTAAATAACTTAATTAACACGCTTAACATTAAAAAAAGTTCAGTAATTAAAGTGTTTCGAAACTAAGTATTTGCATTTAATTTGAGTTTTTGTACATAATGATCTCTTAGTTTTGTTTTATAATTTTAGAGTGTCCTTAAATGTAGTTAAGGCGTGAAAATTGCATAAAACATAAAAATAAAAAAATACCATTCACTTAAGCATACTTTAGCAGTGATTCTTATTTAAACCACAGAAATTATTTTTATTTTAATAGTTATTGCTATTATTGGTCACACCACATGACGAGTGGTCGCTCCAAATGACAAAAATACCTTATATCATTAAAAATCGATTTAAAGAGACATGTGCGAAGAGTGCAGCACGTGGCATTAACTGCAGGCATTTCTTTAGCCCCAGTTATTTCTGTACTTTGCCCAATATTGGCTGCTCAATTGACCAGTTTGATTAACAGGCAGTCTGACATATTATAACCCCGAAAAACAAACCAGACAGGAGAGTAAATCAATGTCGGTGGGCTTGAACTTGAAAAATGGTGTGTACCGACATCTTTTCACAGTCGAAACAAGACACCTTCTGATGTTCATTCAGGTTTATTTCATGCTTTGACTAGTAAAGATGAAGAGATGATCGGTTCATGTGCTGCTTGAAATGAGGCTCTACAGCGATCGGTCTCGACATGTTAAAGAGCCACAAAACAGTATTTGACGTTTTTTTTTTTTTTTTTTTTAATGACGAAATTTTAATGTGTGAGAACATGATGCATGGCATTAAAGTGCCATGGTTTGTCGGACGTAGCATCAGTAACTAAGGGAGGGGGGAGGTTTCAAAAGGTCAATGCTCAGGTTCTGAGATGACAACATGAATGTCTTCCTTATAGTAGAAAATGACTTCTGGAGTTTGTGCTCGATTGCAGGGTCAGAATTAACATTATACCACGCGACATTCGGGTGCACCGCGTGACATTCGGACGCACTGCGTGACATTCGGACGCACCGCGTGACATTCGGACGGACCGCATGACATTTGGATGCACTACGTGACATTCGGACACACCACACGACATTCGGACGCACCACATGGCATTCGGACGCACCACATGGCATTCGGACGCACCACATGGCATTCGGATGCACCACGTGACATTCGGATGCACCAAGCGATATTAGGATGCACCAAGCGATATTAGGATGTACCACGTGACATTCGGGTGCACCACGTGATATTCGGATGCACCACGCGATATTCGGATGCACCACATGACACTCGGATGCACCAAGCGATATTAGGATGTACCACGTGATATTCGGATGCACCGCGTGATATTCGGATGAACCATGTGATATTCGGATGCACCACATGACACTCGGATGCACCAAACGATATTAGGATGTACCACGTGACATTCAGATGCACCATGTGACATTCGGATGCACCACGTGATATTCGTGCGCACCACGTGATATTCGGACGCACCACGTGATATGAAAACAATCAAAATGAAAGAAGTAAAGCCCATGAAACAGATTTGATGTCACTGAATAGACTGGAGTTCACCTGCTGGGGGGGAGGAGGGGGCGGAGCTGTTCCTCACAGGAACACGAGCGTCTTCCTTCACGTCAGACTCGGCTGCTGAGCGTTTACGTTTCAGAGCGGGCGGCTTCACCGGCGCGGCAGTGATGTGGTTTGTGTTCTGGGTCAGATCTGCAGTAGAGCGCGTGATCCTCAAGGGCTGGAAAAACACACAAAAACTACATTAACTCTTTCCCCGCCAGCGCTGGCCAAAACACTAAAGCCTCCATTTTCACTAAAATTTCATGGCCTCCAGAACATTTTAATTAGAGATGCACCGATTGCAATTTTCTCAGCCGAGATTTTTTGGACATGTGACCTGCCGATATCAATTTTTGCCGATTCCGATTTTCTTTCTAAGAACTATCAATCTATGCAAATATCAACGAAATATTATTTACATAATAAAATAAATTATACAAAATTATAATTTACTCAATGGACACAACAGTTCTGCTGTGGCTTTAATCGCAACTATTTCCGTCGGCGAAATTGAGCAAAAACAGTCAATATTTTGTCTAAAATCTAGGCCACTTAATGTCAACCTCTTGTTTATTGAAATACTACTGTATAAAATCAGTGTCGCATTGCAGTCGTGCTGATATTGTTATTCAGGGAAACATCATGGCCGTCTAATGTGGCTTACCTAAATCATATTTTGTAAACATCTTTTTCTACCGCAGTATGCATCTATACATTTCTGAGAGTTACTGTGTGTGTGCTGTCTCTCTCACACACTCACTGGCACGACATAAATACATTATCAGTCGCCGTTTACACTGAATGCCATTCATTCTCACCCGAAAACCACGTGCTTACACCTGACTGTGATATCTACTGTGAGTGTGCAATAAAAGGACCGGTCACTCGGTGCATCTCTAATTTTAATTGCATGAATATCTGAACATGCAATGCATCAAAATAAAGATCCTCTACTTTCAAACACACACACAAACAATGTATTCTAGCTTCAAGCATTGTTTTTATCAACACTTCAATGTAGGTAGGTTTCATTAAAAAAAGCAAAAACCTAAGAAAAATCGCATTTTTATAAAATACTACATCTGGATCATATTCAGTAATATTATCAAAGTAGATGGCATCCATCAGCATCTCAAAGCTTGCACAGGCCTTTAACCCTTTCTGGATCCACATTTAACTCCTAACATTAGGCCGTTTACATTTATATAAGGTTTAGTGTTTATAATTTTTCTACATATGAGATCGCTGGTTTCTGCGTCTGGTCTGTGTTTTTGATCGAGTGATTCTAGACTAGAATCAGAATAGCGCCCCCTAGCGTATAACAGCGAGAACACGGAAAACGCTGTGTTTGGCAGGGAAAGAGTTAACCACTCATGTTCTGACACGATCCGGGTTAAAGCTTGCTAAACTCGCATCACACAAACCTGCTTGAGATGATGAGCGTCTATCCGTTTCTTGGCGGTTGAAATGATCTTTCTGTTCAGTGCGTGTTTCCTGCGAGCAGAAAGCGTCTTTGCTACGGCTCGTCGTGATAAAATAATCTTTCTGGATGGTAAAATCCTCCTTCGTTCAGCGACCGGCTTCACCGTCGTCACTCTCCTCGCAGGCGCGACTCTATCCGTCCGTCTCTCGTCTGGCGCGACGGTCTTTGTCGCCGAATCTCTGGAGCGTGTTGATCTCGTTACGGTTGTTTTATCGTCTGCCGGCGTGACGGATTCTGACTTAGCTTTGCTGGTTTTCACAGGAGTTTCTTTCTTACGAGGCATCGCTGCGCTCGAGTCGCTCTTCGGCGCTGAATCCTTTCGGGATCTGGTCCGGATCGGGGCTTCGCTCTGATTTTCTGCTTTCTTCTTTGTCCGGTCTTTCGGTTTCTGTCGACTCTCCGACAGTCGTTTCACCAGCGCTGCTTTCTGTCACAAACACAAAACTCATGTTCCAGTGGTTTTATAACAGCGAACATCACAAACGGTTAGGGATGCACAATACTGGATTTTTGCCGATATTTTTCAACTCATTTTTGGTACCGATACCGATATATTTCCTTTTGTTTGGAAACAACACCAAGTCTCTCCTGTGCAGAAATTATAATTTTGGTAATTTTTTTTACAAGACAATAACTACATTTGAAAATAACTATGAATAAACTATTTATCAATCGCTGCATTTGTTCCCCAGAAAGATGCAGGGTTAACCCTAACATTTTATTTTAAGATTTAACATTTGTAGATGGTCTAAAACATATTTTAGAGCTTATGATTTGTTTAAAAGACAACATATTACACATTAATGAATAAATCAGTATATGTATATATATATATAAATGTATTTAATTTACAAGTGTCATGTTTGTGTTTTTTTCATGTAAGCTATAACTTCTGACCTTTAAATGAAAACATACTCATTATTTTATGACATCAATTACCGCTTTATTTAATCAGAAACAGTCAAAATGTCATTTAAAGCCATTATCGGCGATTCCGATATCAGTCCGATAATATCGTGCATCACTGGTAACGGTACATGTATCTGTCTTTTTTATTTACGAATAAAGTCAAGTATTTACTTTGGCATGCATGTGTACGAAATCCATTGTTTTCATTTTCAAACCATTGCTTCTGTCTAAAACAGAGTCTATAATCTATAATAAAAGTGCATCTGCTGTCGTCTCTCGCATCAAAATCCAGCCACATGTTTGTTTAGAGCCGTTTTGTCCTATAAACGCTGCAGATTTCTCTCCTGATTCACACCAGAACACCTTTTCACTGGAGGAAGCGTTATTATGGACTTGTATTTGAGTTGTGATGTTTTTATCAGACTCTCATTCTGACGGCACCCATTCACATCCATTGGTGTAATGATACATTTCTCCAAATCTGATCAAGACACAAACTCAACTACATCTTGGATTTTCTTTTCTGGGTGGACTATTTATTTTAAGTCAGAGCCATAGATGGCTCACTGTTAAAATGTATGTATTTATTTTTAACTATTTTTTCCCCCTTTGCCATAATGAAAACATTCCAAACCATGATTTTTGAGTACCGTTACACCTCTGATAAAACTATTAATAAACACTGACCTTTTGACCTCTAAGGCCAACGCCCGGGTCATTCTCGATCTCCCACATGCCCTCCTCGAAGCCGCCCCGTTTGATTGGCCGGCCGTACTGCTCTTTGTTTGGCCAGTAGGGGACGATGTCTTTGGGGAAGAGGAACGTTCTGGAAGAGGAGAGATGGAGACAATGCTTAAAACGCAATACTAGTAACTACTCTGTACTTTTAAGGGTACAGACCGAATTGCGTCGGTATTACCGAGTAGTACCGATTCACATTAAATCATTCGGGAACAAATTTTGGTACCCGAGAACGCGTTTAGGAACGAGCTCCTGGTTTAGGAACGAGCTCCACGTTTAGGAACGAGCTCCTGGTTTAGGAACGAGCTCCTGGTTTAGGAACGAGCTCCTGGTTTAGGAACGAGCTCCTGGTTTAGGAACGAGCTCCACGTTTAGGAACGAGCTCCTGGTTTAGGAAAGAGCTCCTGGTTTAGGAACGAGCTCCTGGTTTAGGAAAGAGCTCCTGGTTTAGGAAAGAGCTCCTGGTTTAGGAACGAGCTCCTGGTTTAGGAACGAGCTTCTCGTTTAGGAACGAGCTCCTGGTTTAGGAACGAGCTCCTGGTTTAGGAACGAGCTCCTGGTTTAGGAAAGAGCTCCTGGTTTAAGAAAGAGCTCCTGGTTTAAGAAAGAGCTCCTGGTTTAGGAATGAGCTCCTGGTTTAGGAACGAGCTCCTGGTTTAGGAAAGAGCTCCTCGTTTAGGAACGAGCTCCTGGTTTGGGAACGAGCTCCTGGTTTAGGAACGAGCTCCTGGTTTAGGAACGAGCTCCTGGTTTAGGAACGAGCTTCTCGTTTAGGAACGAGCTCCTGGTTTAGGAACGAGCTCCTGGTTTAGGAACGAGCTCCTGGTTTAGGAACGAGCTCCTGGTTTAGGAAAGAGCTCCTGGTTTAAGAAAGAGCTCCTGGTTTAGGAACGAGCTCCTGGTTTAGGAACGAGCTCCTCGTTTAGGAACGAGCTTCTCGTTTAGGAACGAGCTCCTGGTTTAGGAACGAGCTCCTGGTTTAGGAACGAGCTCCTGGTTTAGGAACGAGCTCCACGTTTAGGAACGAGCTCCTGCTTTAGGAACGAGCTCCTGGTTTAGGAAAGAGCTCCTGGTTTAGGAACGAGCTCCTGGTTTAGGAACGAGCTCCTGGTTTAGGAACGAGCTCCACATTTAGGAACGAGCTCCTCGTTTAGGAAAGAGCTCCTGGTTTAGGAACGAGCTCCTGGTTTAGGAACGAGCTCCTGGTTTAGGAACGAGCTCCTGGTTTGGGAACGAGCTCCTGGTTTGGGAACGAGCTCCTGGTTTAGGAACGAGCTCCTGGTTTAGGAACGAGCTCCTGGTTTAGGAAAGAGCTCCTCGTTTGGGAACGAGCTCCTCGTTTAGGAACGAGCTCCTGGTTTAGGAACGAGCTCCTGGTTTAGGAACGAGCTCCTGGTTTAGGAACGAGCTCCTGGTTTAGGAACGAGCTCCTGGTTTAGGAACGAGCTCCTGGTTTAGGAACGAGCTCCTCGTTTAGGAACGAGCTCCACGTTTAGGAACGAGCTCCTGGTTTAGGAACGAGCTCCTCGTTTAGGAACGAGCTCCACGTTTAGGAACGAGCTCCTGGTTTAGGAACGAGCTCCTGGTTTAGGAACGAGCTCCTGGTTTAGGAAAGAGCTCCTGGTTTAGGAAAGAGCTCCTGGTTTAGGAACGAGCTCCTGGTTTAGGAACGAGCTCCTGGTTTAGGAAAGAGCTCCTGGTTTAGGAACGAGCTCCTGGTTTGGGAACGAGCTCCTGGTTTAGGAACGAACTCCTGGTTTAAGAACTAGCTCCTGGTTTAGTCCTGGCTGGTTCTGTCTCCCCGTCACGCCCCGTGGTGCCATGTAAAGATCGCAGTCACCCAAATGAGGAAAAATTATTATGTATTTTGCGACACCACGAAATAAACGATAGAGCATACTATTTTTTTATTTCGGACTATATATATATATATATATATATATATCGTCATATCGCACAGCCTTACCGCGGGTCCTTAAAATGTCTTAAATATCTTCGGTCTCATTAGCGCAAAAGTTTCTCCAGTCTGACGGACCAGCTCGCTATTAACGAATTTAAACAATACTGTAATACGGTATATAAATGTAAAACAAAAAAAGCTCTCAGGGCATGTTTCATATGCAAAAAAAAAAAAAAACACTGAAAAAATAAAAATCACCCCCAAAAATAAATAAATAAAAATGCCACCAGCTCGCTGACCAGCCTCCTAGCTGCTTTAAATGGGTTAAAGCAAGTTTGCTGAAAATGGCTCCAGGATTTTACCTGCCGGCGGGACAAATAGCCTGATTAAAACTTAAGAGCCCAAATCATCACTTTCTGATGACCTGTGGCACTACATATCACTACGAATATAGGAGAAGCCACTGAATATACTCGTTTTCATATATGATATAAATTAGAGCGAGCAGACGAGACACAATAAATGCTGTCACTGTGTTCGGAGCTGTTTGGGAGGAACACAGTCGTGTAAGACAATTATACAGAAATACTTTAACGACAGACTTCCCTCACGCTTTTCAGAACGAGCTTAACAACGTATAGATGCTGTGAACGAGATCAGCCCATCTAATAGCGCAGTCACATGACTTTTGAGGAACTTTTTGTGTTTCCATCGTAGTTTATGCACATTTTTTCTTGATTATTCTACTCAAATATGCGTGTGTGTAAGAGAGTGTGTGTGTGAGAGAGAGTGTGTCTGTGAGAATGTATGTATGTATGTATGTAAGTGTGTGTGTGTAAGAGAGTGTGTGTGTGAGAGAGTGTGTGTGTGAGAGAGAGTGTGTGTGTGAGAATGTATGTATGCATGTATGTAAGTGTGTGTGTGTAAGAGAGTGTGTGTGTGAGAGAGTGTGTGTGTGTGTGTGTGTGTAAGAGAGTGTGTGTGTGTGTGTGTCTGTGTGTGTGTGTGAGAGAGTGTGTAAGAGAGAGTGTGTGTGTGTGTGTGTCTGTGTGTGTGTGTAAGAGAGTGTGTGTGTAAGAGAGTGTGTGTGTGTGTGAGAGAGAGTGTGTGTGTGAGAATGTATGTATGTATGTATGTAAGTGTGTGTGTGTAAGAGAGTGTGTGTGTGAGAGAGTGTGTGTGTGTGTGTGTGTGTGTAAGAGAGTGTGTGTGTGTGTGTGTCTGTGTGTGAGAGAGTGTGTAAGAGAGAGTGTGTGTGTGTGTGTGTGTGTGTGAGAATGTATGTAAGTGTGTGTGTGTGTGTGTGTGTGTGTGTGAGAATGTATGTATGTAGTGTGTGTGTGTGTGTGTGTGTGTGTATATGTATGGCTGTATGCGTGAGTGCGAGTGCGTTTTGTTTTGACTGTTTCAGAATGAGCGTGTGTGTACGTGTGTGTGTGTGTGTGTGTGTGTTTGAGTTTACTCACGTCGAGTGTGTTCCATAAAAGAAGACGGGGATCTTATTTCTTGGTGGTTTTTCTTCACCAATCTGAGTGACATATATAACAACATTTGTACAAACAGATTTTAATTGACCTCATTTACTGTACATGATGAATATGCCTTATATCTGCGGTATATAAACTCACCCTGGCAGGCCAGAAAGGATAACCCTTCATCTTAGCAAACACTATGTCCCCTGGAATAAAAGCATCTGTAGTCTGATCATATGTCATTTTCATCTGAGAAAATAAAGGGTTAATAAATAAAAACAGAACTCATTTTGTGTCATCAACACACACACAAACAATAAACAAAACCCTGGACACGCAAATACATCGCTTACGTTCGTAAAATTAGCATTATGGTTATAAACTTGCTTCAGTTAAACAATACCATGCTTTTATTATCATTTATATCGACACTTAAATAAAATAACGATAACAGTTAGCCGTGTTTGGCTAGCTCAGGCTAACATGAGCATATCGTGTGTGTAAAAACTCACCTTCACTCCCTTCTGCATATCTACTCACCCAGATACCACTTCTATACAAATTCAGATTTAAAAACAAAACGGAAAACACGCGAATTAAAAAATATAATCACGCAATGAATGAAAGGAATTAGAGAAATGCATTAAAATGTGTTTCCCCTCAGCGCCGGTGGAATAGTTCGGTCCGCCTCCCGCTCAGTGCGACTGAGGAATGTACCACTACTGAGAGAGGGGGGAGAAGGATTTGTAATTATCCAAAATATAATTAATAACAGGTTTATTCTCAATATTAAGCTTAGCTACTACGTATTTTAAGTGTATGTGCAATTATTCGCGAATTTAAAATTATATTCGTAAACTGAAAAGCAAAATGACATCACTGTGTGTTAACATCGGCCGTTAAATAGTTAAATTTCAGCGGAAGGAAGCGGCAAAGTAAAGACGTTAAAAACATTTTAACCCTTTATTTAGTCATTTAACTAAATAAAAACATACACGCGTTGATTAAAAGTAAACGGCGGTAAATGTTTTGAGGAATATTTCGCGCTGTTTTTCGCTTGTGGTTGTTGTCATGGTGAGGGCGGAGGTGGAAACATGGCGTCAGATTCAAACAGACGCTGAAGGAGTTTTACAATAACACGGATTTAATTTCGTTTCAGTATTTCATCAAACACTGATGTACGAGCATCACAGGACTTTAAATAGTAAGTTGGTGTTTAGTTTTACTCATGTTATTTTGAATCAACCGTTTATCGCTTTTAGAAACAAACAAACAACAACGTGAATTTCATTAAGTTCGATTAGATTTTATAGAAATTATTATTTTGGTATTTTAATAAACTACGTAACGTCTATTTAAAACTTAGTTTTTGTCAGATTGTCAAAATATATATAAAAAAAATATATATAATATAATATTAAAATATATATATTAAAAAACGCAACCAGATTTAAATACGTCACTAAACCGTTTTTTCCCTCACATGTAAAATCACGTTGCTTTGTTTGTCCTTCGTTCAAAGTCGATGTAAATCCATCTAAAACATTCATGCACTTTGTTACAGACATATTCTGGTAACTGTTAACTCTGTACTCGAAGACGTTATATATAATGCGTTATACAAGTATTTGAATGCATTGATTATGTCTTGCAATGCACCTTATAATGCATTTTATGAGCTCATGAATAATGTAACACTTCATAATAGTTATACATATATGATTACACTTTTAGAAAGTAGCCTAAATTACATTACAACGGATGACAAACAAGCAATTTTAGATGGTTAAAACTATAATGCATTACAAAATTGGATTATGAATACCTTGTAATACATTATAAATTAATGCTTTAAGTGTTACCTCCATATATATAACCCTGGAGCACAAAACCAGTCATATATATATATATATATAAGCACGGGTATATTTGTAGCAATAGCCAATTGCATGAGTCAAAAGATATTAAGTAAATATCGTGTTGCATAAATATATTTTATAAATGTCCTACCTTTACTGATGTAAATATATCAAAACTTAATTTTTGATTATTAATATGCATTGCTAAGAATTTAATTTGAACAATTTTAAAGGTGTTTTTGTCAATATTTCGATTTTTTTTGCACCCTTTTCAAATATTGTCCGATCATAACAAACCATACATCAATGGAAATATTATTTACTCAGATGATGTATGAATCTCAATTTCAGGAAAAGGACCCGTAGGACTGGTTTTGTGCTCCAGGGTCATATTAGTTCATAATAACGTGATTATTCAGAGTCTAATGCTGTTGTTTTGCAGATCTCAGAAGCGTAGCGTCACGTTGACCTCATG
>CM049816.1:62982441-62989941 GCA_027422435.1 Schizopygopsis pylzovi
ACACACCTCAACACACACATGCACTCTCTCTCTCACATCACTCACACGCACGTACACACATACACTTTTAAACATACACACCACTCTCTCTCTCTCACACACACTCACGCACGTACACACCACACACTGCATCTTCTCTCTCACACATTTCATCACACATCACTTTGTCACACAATTTCTCACACTCATCAAACACACATGCATCCTAATAGTCACACACACACACACACACACAAACACTCTCTCTCTCACACACCCTCTCTCTCTCTTACACACACTCACACACACACTCACTCTCCACAAACACATGCACTCTCTCACACACTGCACGCACACATCACACGATACACACGCACTGCACTCTCTCACACACCTCACACACACACGTATACACACACACACTGCACTCTCTCCCACACACACACACGACACACATCACAACATACACACACACACACACACACTCACACAAACACACACATGCACTCTCTCTCTCTCTCACACACTCACACGCACGTACACACATACACAAACATACACACGCACTCTCTCTCTCTCACACACACTCACACACTCTCTTTCTCTCTCTCACATCACACTCACACTCACACTCACACTCACACACACACTCACACACACACTCACACACACACACACACACACTGCTGTGAACCTCTCAGAACTGACCCATGTTAAATGCTTTATTTAATCTGACCGTCACATGATCAAACCTCATGACAGCATAAAGAGTTTAATTTTGCACATTAAATTTTTTTCTCAAAACTAGCATTTATTATTTTTGTTGCCCATGTTCATGGTGAGAACAAGGTGAATAATAATAATAATAATAAGACATCAATAAATATAAAATAAATTATTTTTTATAAAATTGTAGTTTTAGATGACTATAATAATCCTTATACATAATGCATAACAGTAGGTGTGCAACAATAAATCGATTCAAGGCTCGATTCTGTGATTTTTTTTTTTTTTTGATTCTCAGGAATGCGATTCTGAGCTTAGTTTTTAACAGCAGATGGCGCTCTAGGCTAGTTTGAACCGCACACTCAAATGCTCCTGAAGAAGAGCGCTTGTGTGTTCGTTTGAGTCATGGTTTAATGTACTTGCACCTCAGCTTTTATGCCTTTATGACGTGAGATTAATGTAAACACAGCTACTGTGTACACTCTTGTAATTCGCTTCAACCTTTAAGAACTTTATGAATGATTATTTTAGGTTCAGGTGTGCATGCAGCACCATCTGCTGTTCAAAACTAAGCTCAGAATCAATCCATAAATCAATTAATCACCGCACACCTACATAACAGTTAATGCTAGATTAACAATAAAATACATTTTAGCATTTAAAAATATTATATATATATTATTAAGGTTTTAAGATTGTCTTTTGTAGTAATTTATTTTATATTTATTGTTGTTTTTTTGGCCGTGATCTCACCATGAATATGGCATTGCTGCTGGAAAAATAATAAATAATGCTAGTTTTGAGAATATTTTAATGTCTAATGTGAAATTGATTCAGCTTCTGCCATCATGAGTTTTGCGGTGACGCTCAGATTAAATAGGGAACATCAGATTCACAGCATGCGTGTGTTTGTATGAAATGTGCAGATAATTTGAAGCTGTATTTGTCGAGGGCATGATCTGACCCTGATGTTACTGGTTCCTGCTTCTAGACCTGCAGGTTTTAGGGTCTGGAGCCCATTTATCAGTTTGTTTTGATGGAAACCTGGATTATTCCCATCACAGCAGACATGAGAATGAAGAATGACCCAGACTCTCGTTGTCTCATCAGAGTTTGTCAGACGCCAAGCTGCAGTTGAGGAGGAAGGATCAGTCGCTGCGCTCGCAGGGGAAACAGCTCAGCCAATCACAGCAGGAGAACAAACAGCTGCAGCACGACATCACCAGCGCTGAGATGTAAAACACACACACTCACTCACTCACTCACACGCACACACACACACACACACACACACACACACACTCACTCATACACTCACTCACTCACTCACACGCACCACACACACACATACACACTCTCTCTCTCTCTCTCTCTCTCTCACTCACTCTCTCTCTCTCACACTCACACTCACACACGCGCACACACACACAAACACACCTCTCTCTCTCTCTCTCTCTCTCTCTCTCTCTCTCTCCAACACACACTCACTCACTCTCTCACACACTCACTCTCTCACACACTCACTCACTCACTCACAAATACACACTCACTCACTCCCTCACTCACTCTCACACACGCACACAAACACTCACTCACAAATACACACTCCCTCACTCACTCTCACACACGCACACAAACACTCACAACACACGCACGCCACACACACACACACACACACACACACTCACTCACTCACTCTTACACTCACTCACTCACTCACACGCCACACACACACACACACACACACACACATACACACTCTCTCTCTCTCTCTATCTCTCACTCTCTCTCTCCTCTCACACTCACACGCGCCACACACGCACACTCTCTCTCTCTCTCTCTCACTCACACACACACACACTCACTCACTCTCTCACACACACACTCACTCACTCACTCACTCACTCACTCTCACACACAAACACTCACTCACTCACTCACTCACTCACAAATACACACTCCCTCACTCATTCTCACACACACACAAACACTCACTCACTCACAAATACACACACACTCACTCCCTCACTCACTCTCACACACGCACACAAACACTCACTCACTCACAAATACACTCACTCACTCTCACACACACACACACACACAAACACTCACTCACTCACTTACACTCACTCACACTCACTCACTCACTCACTCACTCACTCTCACACACACACACACACACACACACACACACACACACACTCACACTCACACTCACTCACTCACTTACTCACTCACTTACACTCACTCACTTACACTCACACACTCACTCACACTCACTCACTCTCACACTCACCTCACTTACACTCACTCACTCCTTACACTCACTCACTCACACTCACTCACTCACTCACTTACACTCACTCACACTCACTCACTCACTTACTCACTCACTCACTCACTCACTCACTCAAACACTCACTCACTCACACTCACTCACTCACTCACACTCACTCACTCACTCACTTACACTCACTCACTCACTCACTCACACTCACTCACTCACTCACTCACTCACTCTCACTCACAAATACACACACTCACTCACTCACTCACACACTCTCACACTCACACACACACTCAAACACTCACTCACTCACTCTCACACACACACACACTCAAACACTCACTCTCACACACACACACACACACACACACACACACACACACGTGTATACACAGTCACACGACATGCACGTAATCAATTACAATATTTAGTTTTTAGTTAATTTATTTAATTTTATTTTATTTGGTAGAATTTGTTAAAAAAAAAAATTTTGTTTTAAGTGTTTTGTTTTATTTTACATTTTTTATTAGTATTTTTTATTATTATTATTATTATTAATTAATTTTAACTGTAAATTTTTATTACTTATTCAGAAAATAAAAGTAAAAAAAGGCCTAATTTTCTTTATGCAAAATATAATTTCTCATGCGTTTCTTAAGATTTTAGATTACATGTGAGCTGGACGTCTTGACAGGTTTCATGATATTCTTCAGGATATTACACAGATTTGTTTCATGCATGTTTACAGGAATAAAGAGTCTCTGATGAGCTACATCAAATCTGTGGAGGAGCGTTTACAAGAGGCAAGAACACACATTAACAACATTAAGGATATATTTGTTTTTCTGTTCTGCATGTCTTCATGTTTTCTCTGGTTTTCAGATGAAAGATCACATCATTCTGTCCAGAAGAGTCTCTTTACAGGATTATTTCCCCCTACAGCTCTCCAGATCGTCCCTCATACCGTCAGACATGCAAAGCATCATGGGAAACCCAGAGACAGAAGCATGTCAGGTACACACTCTTGCAAATCTCATTCTTCAACTTAGAATGCTTAGTGCATATTGTGCTGGTGCGGATGCATACTTAGAATGAATACTTAGCTGATACATACATGCTTAGCTGATTCACACTTTAAGTTTGCATGCTGATGCATTCTTCAAATTATGCATATTAAGCATGCATGTTGTTGCATACTTAACACCTCATAATTTTAGCATTAGTATGCATGCTGATTTATACTATATTACTAAGTTTGCATGCTGATTAACACTTTATTAAGCTTGCATGCTGATGCATACTTCATATTAAACATGTATACTTAGTATGCATGCTGAAGCATACTTAGTGCATACTTCGTGACACAGAACAGTTACATAGTCCCTCTTGCAGAGCAGAATGTGAGTCTCATATTGCATTTTCTGCCCTACCATACAGTGTCAATGACTGTGTGTGTGTGTGTGTGTGTGTGTGTGTGTTGTAGCGTTTGGTAATGTGTTTCCTGGAGCTGTATCAGCTGGTGTGCTCAAAAATATCATCTCAGGAGAGCGAGAGATCTCCTCCTCTGAGTCTCACATCACAGCACTGAAGAGTGAACTACAGGACTCCTGTCCGCGGGAGAGAAACGACTGTATACCGGTGAGAGCCAGTGCTGGAAAAGCACATTATTAATGCTGAATTTTAGTATTGATTATTCTAAGTGAAAATGATATTTAGGTCATGACTGTTATCTATTTGTGAACTAGATCCGCTGTGAAAGACAGAGCTGTTTAGGCCCATTGTATGAAATGCTTGAATGTGGACAAGTGCGCATTTGCATGTCCAAATCTGTATAAATAACATTAAAATAATGCAAATTAATGCCCTGCATCTTTATTTGCAGGTTGAAATGTTATAAAACGTGTATGTTTGCATAGCGTTCCTCTTAAAATGTTAACAATATTTTCACTTGTTTGCACACTTGAATTATCAGTCACGTAAATGTATCTTTTTTTAGTATACCGAAGTTTAATGTTTTCACAGTGTATACATTTTTATAATTAAATTTTAAAAATCACTGTTTTGCAGGTCAATATATATTCAGTGTCTCAAAACCATTCGTTTTTTTATTGTAAGATGAAGTATATAAAATTGCAAAATGCATAAACGGTTCATCAATCAATCAGTACTTTTAATACCGTATTACATTAAAATCCAGGTAATTTTACTCATTACTTTAATAAAAGTAATATTTTTTTTAATGTATTTGTACTTTTGCTATAGTAACATTCTAAATGAGTGCTTAAACTGTTATTGGAGTACTATTTTATTAATGTGCCTGTACTTATACTCAATGTGCCAGTACTTATACTTTTACTGGAGTAATATTTTATTATACGGTCTGTACATTTACTCTAGTAAAATTGAAGAGGAGTACTTCTACATTTACTCTAGTAAAATTGAAAACGAGTACTAATATTTTTACTGGAGTAATATTTTACTATCCTGTCTTTACTTTTACTCTAGTAAAATTGAAAAGGAGTACTAATAATTTTACTGGAGTAATGTTTGATTAGGTTATCTTTACTTTTACTCTAGTAAAATTGAAAACGAGTACTAATATTTTTACTGGAGTAATGTTTGATTAGGTTATCTTTACTTTTACTCTAGTAAAATTGAAAACGAGTACTAATACTTTTACTGGAGTAATATTTTACTATCCTGTCTTTACTTTTACTCTAGTAAAATTGAAAAGGAGTACTAATACTTTTACTGGAGTAATGTTTGATTAGGTTATCTTTACTTTTACTCTAGTAAAATTGAAAACGAGTACTAATACTTTTACTGGAGTAATATTTTACTATCCTGTCTTTACTTTTACTCTAGTAAAATTGAAAAGGAGTACTAATAATTTTACTGGAGTAATATTTTATTATGCTATCTGCACATTTACTCTAGTAAAATTGAAGAGGAGTACTTCTACATTTACTGGAGTGAAATGTTATTATACTATCTCTACTTTTACTCTAGTAAAATTGAAAACGAGTACTAATACTTTTACTGGAGTAATGTTTGATTAGGTTATCTTTACTTTTACTCTAGTAAAATTGAAAATGAGTACTAATACTTTTACTGGAGTAATGTTTGGTTAGGTTATCTTTACTTTTACTCTAGTAAAATTGAAAAGGAGTACTAATAATTTTACTGGAGTAATATTTTATTATGCTATCTGCACATTTACTCTAGTAAAATTGAAGAGGAGTACTTCTACATTTACTGGAGTGAAATGTTATTATACTATCTCTACTTTTACTCTAGTAAAATTGAAAACGAGTACTAATACTTTTACTGGAGTAATGTTTGATTAGGTTATCTTTACTTTTACTCTAGTAAAATTGAAAACGAATACTAATACTTTTACTGGAGTAATGTTTGATTAGGTTATCTTTACTTTTACTCTAGTAAAATTGAAAACGAGTACTAATACTTTTACTGGAGTAACGTTTGATTAGGTTATCTCTACTTTTACTCAATTACATTTTTAAATGAGTATTTATGCTTTCATTGAAGTAATATTTTACTATGCTATCTGTACTTTCACTCTAGTAAAATTCAAAACGAGTACTTTTATTGGAGTAATTTATGAATATATCTATGTTTGCTCAATTAAAATGAGTACTTTTACTTCAGTAATATGTAATCATTGTGTCTCTCTTCAAAAGGAGTACTTGTACTCTTACTAGAGTAATGTGCATATTTGTGTGAGTAATGTAGTCTCTGTGTTTTTTCTGGTAGTTGCTTGCGTCCTCCGCCCCGTCAGCAGAGGTGGATTATGGGATGTGTTTTCTGACAGACTCCTCCAGAAACTCGCTCTCAGATCTCCAGAGGAAAGTCAAAGAGAGAAAACACTGATCACTGTGACAGTAACACGCTCACATTCATCTTTATAATATCTGGTTTCTGGTTTCCCGTGGGTGATGTGTAATAGTGACACTGGTAACTGGTGTTATTAAATCTGCTGTGGTTTATTGATGCCAGTGCTGCAGTGTTTCTCACATACACTAAACAACAGCGAGGGGAGAGTGTGCTGAGATGTGCGACACACTAAAGCTAGCACAAGCTGTCTTACTAAAAATATACACTACTGGCCAGACGTTTGGGATTATAATGAAGCCTCTTCTCTCCACCAAGGTTGCATTTATTTGATCTAAAATGCATTAAAAATGGTCTAATTTAAACTAGCTGTTTTCTATGTGTTAAACTAATTTATTTCTGTATTTTCAGCATCATTACTGCAGTCTTCAGTGTCACATGATCTTCAGAAATCATAATAATATACTGATTTACTGCTCAAGAACATTTCTGATTATTATCAAGAGTCGTGCTGCACAATATTTTTATTGAAACCGTGATGCATTTTATTTTTTATGGTTAACAGATGAATAGAAAGTTCAAAAACCTTTGGAATAAAATAAATGTCTTTATTGTCAGTCGAGTAAAGTTCAGTCAAGCACTAATGAACTGCA
>CM049816.1:62994941-63002441 GCA_027422435.1 Schizopygopsis pylzovi
ATCATGATGTATAATCAGCATCTTGATATGCCACACCTGTGAGGTGGATGCATTATCTCGTTCACTAACACAGATTTAGACAGATTTGTGAACAATATTTGAGAGAAATAGGCCTTTTGTGCCTTATATCTTTGAGTTCAGCTCATGAAAAATGGGGGCGAAAACAAAAGCATTTATAATTTTGTTCAGTGTATTTGGAAGCAGTTTCTAAGCAGTATTTTGTAACTTGAATGTCCGAGATTATCGGTACAAAAACAGCCTGTTATGCTGCATAATATCATAAACTGATATCATGTTACTGTAATTGATCATCATAATCATAAACACACTGGTTTGCAGCACTGTAACTAGTATTGTAAGTAGTTCACTGGACCGATATCTCCTGGTGAATGTCAAGCCTCGCATATTGACAGCAAACAGATGGATATTTAGAAACACAACTTCTGAAAGGGATTCAAGTTTTAATTATGACAAAGATCATCAGTCAGACTCGTCTCGGTGTGTGTTTGTCCCGCTTTACATCGCCGAGGTGCCAAGTTGGATCGCGCACAAAGAGCCGATGTGTCGATGTGGGACAGCCGAGAGTGGATTAAAGTAGGTTCCTCTCCTCCTCCTCGTCCCTCACGGCCGTGTGTTTCTTGGCTGGGTCACCTGAGTCCTCCGGCTCGCAGGTAACGAATCTGACGCTAACGAGAAGCAGCTTTGATGCCGTCCCCAGTTACTTAAACACAACAGCCTTCATTAATTCAGGACGAGGGTCCCATCCGGCGCCGTTATTAACTATTAATCCTGCTGTTTCTAGGTGTTTCCGCTGCCAGGGGCCGCGAGGACTGATGCCGCAGGTTTGGCTCTCGTGAGGTGGACGGAGTATGGCAAGCCGTTTTAACATTTAATCTATAAACCATACTAGTATCTGTTTTTATGCTACTAGTACTTATTCATTAGATACTAGTACTTAATCATTAGATACTAGTAGTTATTCATTAGATACTAGTACTTATTCATTAGATACTAGTACTTAATCCATAGATACTAGTAGTTATTCATTAGATACTAGTACTTATTCATTAGATACTAGTACTTAATCCATAGATACTAGTAAATTTTCATTAGATACTAGTACTTATTCATTAGATACTAGTACTTATTGATTAAATACTAGTACTTATTCATTAGATACTAGTACTTATTCATTAGATACTAGTACTTATTCATTAGATACTAGTACTTATTGATTAAATACTAGTACTTATTGATTAGATACTAGTACTTATTCATTATATACTAGTACTTATTCATTAGATACTAGTACTTATTGATTAGATACTAGTACTTATTGATTAGATACTAGTACTTATTTATTAGATACTAGTACTTATTGATTAAATACTAGTACTTATTGATTAGATACTAGTACTTATTTATTAGATACTAGTACTTATTCATTAGATACTAGTACTTATTGATTAGATACTAGTACTTATTGATTAAATACTAGTACTTATTGATTAAATACTAGTACTTATTGATTTGGTACTAGTACTTATTGATTAGATACTAGTACTTATTGATTAGGTACTAGTACTTATTTATTAGGTACTAGTACTTATTGATTAAATACTAGTACGTATTGATTAAATACTAGTACTTATTGATTAAATACTAGTACTTATTGATTAAATACTAGTACATATTGATTAGGTACTAGTACTTATTGATTAGATACTAGTACTTATTGATTAAATACTAGTACTTATTGATTATATACTAGTACGTATTGATTAAATACTAGTACTTATTGATTAGGTACTAGTACTTATTGATTAGATACTAGTACTTATTGATTATATACTAGTACTTATTGATTATATACTAGTACTTATTGATTATGTACTAGTACTTATTGATTAGGTACTAGTACTTATTGATTAGGTACTAGTACTTATTGATTAGGTACTAGTACTTATTGATTAGGTACTAGTACTTATTGATTATATACTAGTACTTATTGATTATATACTAGTACTTATTGATTAGGTACTAGTACTTATTGATTAGGTACTAGTACTTATTCATTAGATACTAGTACTTATTCATTAGATACTAGTACTTATTCATTAAATACTAGTACTTATTGATTATGTACTAGTACTTATTGATTAGGTACTAGTACTTATTGATTAGGTACTAGTACTTATGTACTAGTACTTATTCATTATGTACTAGTACTTATTCATTATGTACTAGTACTTATTAATTATATACTAGTACTTATTGATTATATACTAGTACTTATTGATTAAATACTAGTACTTATTGATTAGGTACTAGTACTTATTCATTAGGTACTGGAACTTATTCATTAGATACTAGTACTTATTTATTAGGTACTAGTACTTATTTAATTATTACTAGTACTTATTAATTATATACTAGTACTTATTGATTATATACTAGTACTTATTGATTAAATACTAGTACTTATTGATTAGGTACTAGTACTTTATTGTACTAGTATTATTCATTAGTACTAGTACTTATTCATTAGTACTAGTACTTAATAATTAATACTAGTATTATTATTAATACTAGTACTTATTTATTAAATACTAGTACTTAATTATTAGGTACTAGTAAATTTTCATTAGGTACTGGACTTATTCATTAGATACTAGTACTTATTTATTAAATACTAGTACTTATTTATTAGGTACTAGTACTTAATTATTAATACTAGTATTATTATTAATACTAGTACTTATTATTAATACTAGTACTTAATTATTAAATACTAGTATTATTATTAGGTACTAGTACTTATTTATTAGGTACTAGTACTTAATTCATTAGATATAGTAAATTTTTATTAGTTACTAGTACTTATTCATTAGATACTAGTACTATTCTTAGATACTTTCTTTAATTTACTAGTATTAATGAAATACTAGTACTTATTAATTTAGTATAATAATAAGTACTTATTTCAATTAAGTACTAGTACTTAATTCAATTAAGAACTAGTACTTAATGAATTAAGAACTAGTACTTAATTGAATTAAAACTAGTACTTAATTGAATTAAGTACTAGTACCTTAATTAATATATACTAGTACTTAATTATTAATACTAGTACTTATTGATTAATTCTAGTACTTAATTGAATTAATTCTAGTACTTAATTTATTAAGGATAAACTAGTACTTAATTGGATTAAAACTAGTACTTAATTGAATTAAGAACTAGTACTTAATTTATTAAGGATAAACTAGTACTTAATTATTAAGAACTAGTACTTAATTGGATTAAGAACTAGTACTTAATTGAATTAAAACTAGTACTTAATTGGATTAAAACTAGTACTTAATTGGATTTGGACTAGTACTTAATTGGATTAAGAACTAGTACTTAATTGGATTAAGGACTAGTACTTAATATAAGGACTAGTACTATGATAAACTAGTACTATTGATTAAATACTAGTACTATTGATTAAGTACTAGTACTTATTGATTAATACTAGTACTATTGATTAAGTACTAGTACTTATTGATTAATACTAGTACTATTGATTAAATACTAGTACTTATTGATTATAGTACTAGTACGTATTGATTAAGATACTAGTACTTATTGATTAGTACTAGTACTTATTGATTAGATACTAGTACTTATTGATTATATACTAGTACTTATTGATAGTAGGTACTAGTACTTATTGATTAGGTACTAGTACTTATTGATTAGGTACTAGTACTTATTGATTAGGTACTAGTACTTATTGATTATATACTAGTACTTATTGATTATATACTAGTACTTATTGATTAGGTACTAGTACTTATTGATTAGGTACTAGTACTTATTCATTAGATACTAGTACTTATTCATTAGATACTAGTACTTATTCATTAAATACTAGTACTTATTGATTATGTACTAGTACTTATTGATTAGGTACTAGTACTTATTGATTAGGTACTAGTACTTATGTACTAGTACTTATTCATTATGTACTAGTACTTATTCATTATGTACTAGTACTTATTAATTATATACTAGTACTTATTGATTATATACTAGTACTTATTGATTAAATACTAGTACTTATTGATTAGGTACTAGTACTTATTCATTAGGTACTGGAACTTATTCATTAGATACTAGTACTTATTTATTAGGTACTAGTACTTATTAATTATATACTAGTACTTATTGATTATATACTAGTACTTATTGATTATATACTAGTACTTATTGATTAAATACTAGTACTTATTGATTAGGTACTAGTACTTAATCATTAGATACTAGTAGTTATTCATTAGATACTAGTACTTATTCATTAGATACTAGTACTTAATCCATAGATACTAGTAGTTATTCATTAGATACTAGTACTTATTCATTAGATACTAGTACTTAATCCATAGATACTAGTAATTTTCATTAGATACTAGTACTTATTCATTAGATACTAGTACTTATTGATTAAATACTAGTACTTATTCATTAGATACTAGTACTTAATCATTAGATACTAGTAGTTATTCATTAGATACTAGTACTTATTCATTAGATACTAGTACTTAATCCATAGATACTAGTAGTTATTCATTAGATACTAGTACTTATTCATTAGATACTAGTACTTAATCATAGATACTAGTAAATTTTCATTAGATACTAGTACTTATTCATTAGATACTAGTACTTATTCATTAGATACTAGTACTTATTGATTAAATACTAGTACTTATTCATTAGATACTAGTACTTATTCATTAGATACTAGTACTTATTCATTAGATACTAGTACTTATTGATTAAATACTAGTACTTATTGATTAGATACTAGTATCTATAATACTACTTATTATTATACTAGTACTTATTCATTAGATACTAGTACTTATTGATTAGATACTAGTACTTATTGATTAGATACTAGTACTTATTTATTAGATACTAGTACTTATTGATTAAATACTAGTACTTATTGATTAGATACTAGTACTTATTTATTAGATACTAGTACTTATTCATTAGATACTAGTACTTATTGATTAGATACTAGTACTTATTGATTAAATACTAGTACTTATTGATTAAATACTAGTACTTATTGATTTGGTACTAGTACTTATTGATTAGATACTAGTACTTATTGATTAGGTACTAGTACTTATTTATTAGGTACTAGTACTTATTGATTAAATACTAGTACGTATTGATTAAATACTAGTACTTATTGATTAAATACTAGTACTTATTGATTAAATACTAGTACATATTGATTAGGTACTAGTACTTATTGATTAGATACTAGTACTTATTGATTAAATACTAGTACTATTGATTATATACTAGTACGTATTGATTAAATACTAGTACTTATTGATTAGGTACTAGTACTTATTGATTAGATACTAGTACTTATTGATTATATACTAGTACTTATTGATTATATACTAGTACTTATTGATTATGTACTAGTACTTATTGATTAGGTACTAGTACTTATTGATTAGGTACTAGTACTTATTGATTAGGTACTAGTACTTATTGATTATATACTAGTACTTATTGATTAGGTACTAGTACTTATTGATTAGGTACTAGTACTTATTCATTAGGTACTAGTACTTATTCATTAGATACTAGTACTTATTCATTAAATACTAGTACTTATTGATTATGTACTAGTACTTATTGATTAGGTACTAGTACTTATTGATTAGGTACTAGTACTTATGTACTAGTACTTATTCATTATGTACTAGTACTTATTCATTATGTACTAGTACTTATTAATTATATACTAGTACTTATTGATTATATACTAGTACTTATTGATTAAATACTAGTACTTATTGATTAGGTACTAGTACTTATTCATTAGGTACTGGAACTTATTCATTAGATACTAGTACTTATTTATTAGGTACTAGTACTTATTTATTAGGTACTAGTACTTATTAATTATATACTAGTACTTATTGATTATATACTAGTACTTATTGATTAAATACTAGTACTTATTGATTAGGTACTAGTACTTATGTACTAGTACTTATTCATTATGTACTAGTACTTATTCATTATGTACTAGTACTTATTAATTATATACTAGTACTTATTGATTATATACTAGTACTTATTGATTAAATACTAGTACTTATTGATTAGGTACTAGTACTTATTCATTAGGTACTGGAACTTATTCATTAGATACTAGTACTTATTTATTAGGTACTAGTACTTATTTATTAGGTACTAGTACTTATTAATTATATACTAGTACTTATTGATTATATACTAGTACTTATTGATTATATACTAGTACTTATTGATTAAATACTAGTACTTATTGATTAGGTACTAGTACTTATTTATTAGGTACTAGTACTTATTCATTAGATACTAGTACTTATTTATTAGTTACTAGTACTTATTCATTAGATACTAGTACTTATTCTTTAGATACTATTCTTTAGATTCTACTAGTATCTAATGAATAAGTACTAGTATCTAATGATTAACTTCTAGTATCTAATGAATAAGTACTAGTATCTAATCAATAAGTACTAGTATCTAATCAATAAGCACTAGTATCTAATGAATAAGCACTAGTATCTAATGAATAAGCACTAGTATCTAATGAATAAGTACTAGTACCTAATAAATAAGTACTAGTATCTAATGATTAACTACTAGTATCTTATGATTAACTTCTAGTATCTAATGAATAACTTCTAGTATCTAATCAATAAGTACTAGTATCTAATGGATAAGCACTAGTATCTAATGGATAAGCACTAGTATCTAATGAATAAGCACTAGTATCTAATGAATAAGCACTAGTATCTAATGGATAAGCACTAGTATCTAATGGATAAGCACTAGTATCTAATGGATAAGCACTAGTATCTAATGAATAAGCACTAGTATCTAATGGATAAGCACTAGTATCTAATGGATAAGCACTAGTATCTAATGGATAAGCACTAGTATCTAATGGATAAGCACTAGTATCTAATGAATAAGCACTAGTATCTAATGAATAAGCACTAGTATCTAATGGATAAGCACTAGTATCTAATGGATAAGCACTAGTATCTAATGGATAAGCACTAGTATCTAATGAATAAGCACTAGTATCTAATGGATAAGCACTAGTATCTAATGGATAAGCACTAGTATCTAATGGATAAGCACTAGTATCTAAAGAATAAGCACCAGTACTAGTAAAGATACTAGTATCTAAAAAATAAGTACTAGTAGCATGAAAATAGATACTAGTACGCTTATAGATTAAATCTTAAAAGGGCTTGCCATAGACTGAGAGATATTCAGATCCCGGACACGATTGGTGATGCTTTCTGTGCTGTTTTACTCGTTCTGCATATTTAGCTGATTATTGAGAATGATTAACAACAATAAAAAATAAAATGCACAGATGAAAAATGGTTTGGAAATAGTGAAAGTGTACCATGACAGTAT
>CM049816.1:63007441-63014941 GCA_027422435.1 Schizopygopsis pylzovi
TTGAGCTCGGTAAAGCCGCATTCGACAGCCACAGTCAAAATAGGGATCATAATCATGCTGAGGCGGTGTAGTTTTGAAAGTGTTTAATATATGCCGACTCGCACATATGATCCGCTCCGGAGTGCGCTGCCGAGGTTCGCGTAACTCAACGCGAAACCAGACCTCATTTTCCCCAATCGAAAGATTTTTACACCGTCTGAATCGTTCCCTGTCCCCTATATAGTGCACTACGTGCCATTCACTGTACAGGAAATTCACAGCTATTTATTTATAGTGTTGAGGGCGGGCGCTTCAGATTCTAGAGAGCATTTGATTGGTCAGAAGATTTGATGAGAAGCCGAAGTACGAGGTGACGTCAAAATAATCGTTGATCCTTTGAAAGCTTTGAATGCTTATATCTTCTAAATGTGAATATTGGATCACACTGGCTTATAGACTAACATATTGATACTAACACCCAAAAAAACTTTCATTTTGATTTCATGGGGACTTTAAAAGTTATTGCTAATACGTTATCATTACAGTTAGCACTGTTGGACTGAACGCGCTTCAACTCTCATCCTGCAGGACTCTACGGGGAAGGTTCTGGACCGCTGGGTCACCATGAGCCCGGAGGACGAGGTCGTGACCTTGCATCAGTTTCTGCGTTTTGGGGAAACCAAATCCATCGTGGAGCTCATGGCCGAGGAGCAGCAGCTCCGCCCAGAAACCCGTCGCGGCCCCGCGTTAAAGCTAAGCGATAAACAGCACCACTTTGAGGATCTGCCGGGAGGAAGACTAGCGCTCCTGCAGCCGTTTCACTACATCAGTCCATGCGTCTGTCCTCCCTCGCCGGCCGTGGAGCGCTATCCGTCGACGCTAAACTACAGCGGCCAGCAAAACGTAGCATCGCAGACGAAACCAGAGCCAGAAACAAAAGAGACGGCGACGCTGAAAGAACATCGCAGATACGTCCACAAGACGAAGAACAACGTCAAGTCGTCCCAATCGCTGACTCTTCTCGCGAACGCCACTCGTCTCGTCGTCGATAAAGCTCGCGTTAGCTGCAGCGCGTGCGCCAAGAGTTTTACGATAAAGGAACGCTGAAGATCCACTTCAACGCAGTGCACTTGAAGATCAAACACCGCTGTACCGTCGACGGCTGTAACGTGATGTTCAGTTCGCTACGCAGCCGTAACCGACACAGCGCTAACCCCAACCCGGACTGCACGCTGCGCTCGAACACGCGACACCCGATTCATCGCTCAACCGCGTCGACGGTTTTGCGCAAACCACCTCGCCGGTTTCTACAGCGACCGACAACGTTGATCATCGGATTCAAGGAGGGGGAGGAGCTACAGCACATCACACGGCCAATCGGAATGGCCTTAGTGATGCGAATGACGCGACGCCAAAAAAGAAGTCGCGCAAATCCAGTACGCCATTGAAGCTTAACCGGGAAACTCGCGGCGAGGAACACAATCGCTTATCACCAAGACAACCGATCGACGGTCTCCATGGCAACCAGTCACCTGTAACCAACGCGCATGTGCAATACAACTACAAACAATTTTGTAAAACAGCGTACGGTTACCATAGCAACAGCCACCTGGAAGAGATTACAGGAGCGAATGGAAAAGCAGGTGTCGACTACAGGTGTCTACTAAAGGTCAAAGATGAGGTGTGTGACTGTAGACGTGGTCACCATAGCAACCTGTGACAACATGATATCGAAAAAAAATCTGGTGAAAGATTTACGTTAGTTTTAAATCAATATAATGCAAAAATAATAAGTAACACTGAATGTGAAAATGGAAAGTGAAATTGTATTTTCTTGTAAATCTGAATTTTTTATAAAAAAAAATTTTACAGTGTATGTTATTGATCCTTTTGTGAGGATTCATCCGTGTATGTTGTTATTATAGAGAACAAAAACTAAAATTAAAAACACATTTTGCTCCTCAAACGACTTTGCTTTTCGGCTGACGTCACTTTCCCGCACTGACTTCTGGTTAATGCTAAAGAATGGTAAACCAGTTTGACCTTTCAAACTATTTAAAGTCTTATAAAATTGTGGTTGGTCTCTGGCAGGAGAGAAAGAGTGTGTGTGTGGTGTGTGTGCGTGTGTGTGTGCGTGGTGTGGTGTTGGTGTGTGTGTGTGTGTGTGTTGGTGGTGTTTGTATGTGTATGCTGAGTGTATGGTGTGTGTGGTGGTGTGTGTGTGTGTGTGGTGGTGTGTGTGTTGGTTGCGTGGTGTTGGTGATGGTAATGTTTGTGCCTGGGTGATGTCATAATGCCCCATTGGATCCAAAACAAGCCATTTTTGGAGCTTGATTAAAATAAATGCTTTGTTTATAATAAGGACGTTGTTTTAAGGTGTAAAACTTGCAGGATGTTTTAATGGTGCAAAGACTTCTTATACGCCAAAAGATTTCTGATTTATTTTATGATAAACAAACTTTATTACTTGTTTAACTTTATTAATAATTACTTGTCGGCATCAGTAGCGCCATTGCGCTTTGGCGTCTCGTACCTTTCCCACTTCGCTTTCTGTCTACTATCTTAATAAAGGCAAAAAACACCAAATATAAATCTTTAAAGGTCCCTTGAAGTGCTTTGAAACACAGCGTTATTCTATGTGGGGACGTAATTTTAACTGAAACAGGAAAACAGGGCGGGACATATCAAGTAGCCCCGCCCCCTTTTTTTAAAATAGCCAATAGCATTTTGTTTACACATACTTAGGCCAGAGCCGTTGAGCTCGGTAAAGCCGCATTCGACAGCCACAGTCAAAATAGGGATCATAATCATGCTGAGGCGGTGTAGTTTTAAAAGTGTTTAATATATGCCGACTCGCACATATGATCCGCTCCGGAGTGCGCTGCCGAGGTTCGCGTAACTCAACGCAAAACCAGACCTCATTTTCCCCAATCGAAAATTTTTTACACCGTCTGAATCGTTCCCTGTCCCCTATATAGTGCACTACGTGCCATTCACTGTACAGGAAATACTACACAAGTGACCGATCTCATCCACAGCTATTTATTTATAGTGTTGGGGGCGGGTGCTTCAGATTCTAGAGAGCATTTGATTGGTCAGAAGATTTGATGAGAAGCCGAAGTACGAGGTGACGTTAAAATAATCGTTGATCCTTTGAATGCTTATATCTTCTAAATGTGAATATTAGATCACACTGGCTTATAGACTAACATATTGATACTAACACCCAAAAAAACTTTAATTTTGATTTCATGGGGACTTTAAAAGTTATTGCTAATACGTTATCGTTACAGTTAGCACTGTTGGACTGAACGCGCTTCAACTCTCATTCTGCAGGACTCCACGGGGAAGGTTCTGGACCGCTGGGTCACCATGAGCCCGGAGGACGAGGTCGTGACCTTGCGTCAGTTTCTGCGTTTTGGGGAAACCAAATCCATCGTGGAGCTCATGGCCGAGGAGCAGCAGCTCCATCCAGAAACCCATCGCGGCCCCGCGTTAAAGCTAAGCGATAAACCGCACCACTTTGAGGATCTGCCGGGAGGAAGACTAGCGCTCCTGCAGCCGTTTCACTACGTCAGTCCATGCGTCTGTCCTCCCTCGCCGGCCGTGGAGCGCTATCCGTCGACGCTAAAACTACAGCGGCTCAGCAAACGTAGCATCGCAGACGAAACCAGAGCCAGAAACAAAAGAGACGGCGACG
Source organism: Schizopygopsis pylzovi (assembly GCA_027422435.1). Taxonomy (NCBI): domain Eukaryota; kingdom Metazoa; phylum Chordata; class Actinopteri; order Cypriniformes; family Cyprinidae; genus Schizopygopsis; species Schizopygopsis pylzovi. Next base: position 63,011,121 of record CM049816.1, read on the forward strand.
CTGAAAGAACATCGCAGATACGTCCACAAGACGAAGAACAACGTCAAGTCGTCCCAATCGCTGACTCTTCTCGCGAACGCCACTTCGTCTCGTCGTCGAGTAAAGCTCGCGTTAGCTGCAGCGCGTGCGCCAAGACGTTTTACGATAAAGGAACGCTGAAGATCCACTTCAACGCAGTGCACTTGAAGATCAAACACCGCTGTACCGTCGACGGCTGTAACGTGATGTTCAGTTCGCTACGCAGCCGTAACCGACACAGCGCTAACCCCAACCCGCGACTGCACGCTGCGCTCGAACACGCGACACGCCGATTCATCGCTCAACCGCGTCGAGCGGTTTTGCGCGAAACCACCTCGCCGGTTTCCACAGCGACCGACAACGCTGATCATCGGATTCAAGGAGGGGGAGGAGCTACAGCACATCGCACGGCCAATCGGAATGGCCTTAGTGATGCGAATGACGCGACGCCAAAAAAGAAGTCGCGCAAATCCAGTACGCCGTTGAAGCTTATCCGGGAAACTCGCGGCGTGGAACACAATCGCTTATCACCAAGACAACCGATCGACGGTCTCCATGGCAACCAGTCACCTGTAACCAATGCGCATGTGCAATACAACTACAAACTATTTTGTAAAACAGCGTATGGTTACCATAGCAACAGCCACGTGGAAGAGATTACAGGAGTGAATGGAAAAGCAGGTGTTGACCTCTACTAAAGGTCAAAGATGAGGTGTGTGACTGTAGAGGTCGTCACCGACCGTAGCAGCCCGTGACTGTAGACGTGGTCACCATAGCAACCTGTGACAAATGATATCGAAAATAAATCTGGTGAAAGATTTATGTTAGTTTTAAATCAATATAATGACAAAGAATCAATAAGTAACACTGAATGTGAAAATGGAAAGTGAAATTGTATTTTCTTGTAAATCTGAATTTTTTATACATTTTTTTTACAGTGTATGTTATTGATCTTTTTGTGAGGATTCATCCGTGTATGTTGTTATTATAGAGAACAAAAACTACAATTAAAAACACATTTTGCTCCTCAAACGACTTTGCTTTTCGGCTGACGTCACTTTCCCGCACTGACTTCTGGTTAATGCTAAAGAATGGTAAACCAGTTTCACCTTTCAAACTATTTAAAGTCTTATAAACATTGTGGTGTGTGTCTCTGGCAGGAGAGAAAGAGTGTGTGTGCGCGTGAGTGTGTGTGTGCGTGCGTGTGCGTGAATGTGTGTGTGTGTGTGTGTGTGTATGCGTGAGTGTGTGTGTGTGTGTGTATGCGTGAGTGTGTGTATGTGTGTATGCATGAGTGTGAGTGTGTGTGTGTGCGTGCGTGAGTGTGTGTGCGTGTGTGTATGCGTGAGTGTGTGTATGTGTGTATGCATGAGTGTGAGTGTGTGTGTGTGCGTGCGTGAGTGTGTGTGCATGCATGCGTGAGAGTGTGTGTGTGTGTGTGTGTGAGCAGTGTTGGGGAAAGTACTTTTAAAAGTAATGCATTACAATATTGCGTTACTCCCTAAAAAAGTAACTAATTACTTATTACTTTTGCGTTACTTTTTAAATATGAGCAGGGCTTGATTGTTTGTTTTTAATATAATAAGTTATATTTATAGCAAATATAAAAGCCTTTCACATTAAAAAGTGTCCTGAATAAACCTCAGACTGAAGGACGAGTAAATCACGTCTGTACAGAAGAACACAGGAGAAGTTCAACACTCTTCAGCAATTAAACACAATTGTTAATGTAAAGTAATTTTTGTTTATTATTATGATTGAACTGATCAAAGGTCAGCAGCAAACACATCGGTTAATAAAATGAGATTAGATATATTTGTGTTGTTTAACATATTTAATTATTGCAGGTTTGTGTCATATTCTGAGTTTGTATTTCACTGTTTTAATTCATTTTGATGAATACTGAATCTGTTTTTTGCGAGTGTGATGAATTAATACACATTCACATTTAGTCTAGATTAGATCTACAGTAAGATCATGTTCACACGGCGCACTCAGTCAATAAATGGAGAAAAAGTAACTCAGATATTTTCTAGTAAATTAAAAAGTAATGCGTTACTTTACTAGTTACTTGAAAAAAGTAATATTACGTAACTCGCGTTACTTGTAATGCGTTACCCCCCCAACACTGCTGGTAAATGTGTACGTAAGGTTGCAGGCACAGAAGTCTGTAGTGTAGAGCACTACTCACTGTTCACAACTATTAGAAAAGCTGCACACATTAACTGATGCTCAAGAGAAAAACACTATTACAAATCAAGATGTACTCTTTTATGCATGCATGAGGATACGTGCTTGTCTTGTGGTTTCAGAGGCGGTACCATATAAAGCATCTCGTTTTATATTTATATAAATAAGAGACACAAAAGGAGTATGCAACCTTTATTCATAAGGAGCCTTATCCTTATGAAATCCTTATCCGTCATGTTACGTTTGGTATCCGTAATTATGGGCCCTTTCACGTCAGTGAAAATGTGATACAACAACAGTATCTCAATTAATGTGATATAACAACAGTATCTCTACAATAGCTCTTTTCAGCTCGCTGCATAATTTCCCTCCTGATTATTTTCATGTTTGCTTTGTGTTCCAATGTAAGTAAATGAAAAAGACAACATAGGCTATAGGTTACTGTGCATTTGTGGTCTGTTCTCCCGATTTCATTTATGATAAAGCATGAATAATTCCCTGAAATGCACTAAGCATCTTTCATTTTTCTCCTCAAAATCTCATGTCTCTGTCCAGGTTTGTTTTCACACTGATGCTGTAAAATGAAATTGTTAGGAAATATTAACCTATTAGCTACTATGATATTTAACACGTATGTAATGTGGTTGCAGATAGAAGGAGGATCTTTTGGGAGTTATTCATGGTATGTTGAAAGTTTTTTTTTTCAATGATGGCGTCTAGGTGTTTATTGTGCCTATGCTTGTGACAACTAGCCCCGTTCTCCGGTATTTGAAGTGTCGAGAGACCACGTGACGCCGCTGCTGTCCGCGGTGCTGAAATCCTCCGGATCCGCTCAGATAACGCCTCGCGCGTCTCTCCGAAGCGAAACATACTTCGCGATGATTATTGGTTCACTTCTGATTTGATTGTGGGAGCTCGTCGTTCGCGCGCGCTCAGGGCGGGTCGTGTGACGTCACGCGCGCGTCCTCGGACCAGACACTCGGCGAGTCCGCGCGACCGTAACGGATATTTACCCCTCAAAACACCGATAAAACGGTCCCTTAAAGCGCGGAAATGTCTGTGGCGGGGCTGAAAAAGCAGTTTCACAAAGCGACGCAGGTAAGAGCGGGATCCGTCCGTTATTCGCGGTGCTGAAGCGTTTGATCCGCGCGGAAACATCAGTCCGTTTGAGACCGATGCGCTAAACGAGTTCGGTCCTGAAACCGTCGCTAAAGTCTGCCATCAGAACCCCGGTGAACGGGTTCGGTTCTGAATGTATGAAAACAGCGCGAGACCTGCTGTGCTGGGGACCACACGCCGTCACGTGACCCCAGATATTTCACGCGCGTTATGTAATCGGCCGCGCGCGCCGGAACGATGCTCACCTGAGGAGATTTAACAGGTGTTTTGGTTTAATTCGGTTTCTGTAGAGACGCAAACCGTACTGTCTTCTTGAATATTGAACGTTAAAGTTTCCCCTGTTGAATATTCACAGGATTGTTGTGCTGGGAAGAACAGTGCGGGGCATGTTGTCACAATAGGAGCCTGAGGCAAGAATGTATGATATGAAGAAAATATATATATATATATGTGTGTGTGTAGATATATATAGCACAAAAACAGTCATAAGTCGC
>CM049816.1:63032441-63059941 GCA_027422435.1 Schizopygopsis pylzovi
AGATCTCCAGATGTGTGTTTGATTATGGTTCTAGATCTCCAGATGTGTGTTTGATTGCGGTTCTAGATCTCCAGATGTGTGTTTGATTGCAATCCAGATGTGTGTTTGATTGCGGTTCTAGATCTCCAGATGTGTGTTTGATTGCGGTTCTAGATCTCCAGATGTGTGTTTGATTGCGGTTCTAGATCTCCAGATGTGTGTTTGATTGTGGTTCTAGATCTCCAGATGTGTGTTTGATTGCGGTTCTGGATCTCCAGATGTGTGTTTGATTGCGGTTCTAGATCTCCAGATGTGTGTTTGATTGCGGTTCTGGATCTCCAGATGTGTGTTTGATTGCGGTTCTGGATCTCCAGATGTGTGTTTGATTGCGGTTCTGGATCTCCAGATGTGTGTTTGATTGCGGTTCTGGATCTCCAGATATGTGTTTGATTGCGGTTCTAGATCTCCAGATGTGTGTTTGATTGCGGTTCTGGATCTCCAGATATGTGTTTGATTGCGGTTCTGGATCTCCAGATGTGTGTTTGATTACGGTTCTGGATCTCCAGATGTGTGTTTGATTGCGGTTCTGAGATCTCCAGATGTGTGTTTGATTGGTTCTGATATCCAGATGTGTGTTTGATTGCAGTTCTGGATCTCTTAATTGTAGTTTGATTGCGGTTCTATATCTCCATGATAGTGTGTTATGATTAGCGATACAAATTTTTGATTGCAGATTCTTTGATTAAGAAAGTTTTTATTGCGGTATCTGGATCTCCAATTTTTATGATTTTTGGATTAAGCCAGATAATAAGTGTTTGATTGTTCTGGTTCAGATTAAATTCATATGCTTAAAGTCTTTTGTTCTGAAATCTAGAATATAAAATACAGTAGTTTTGTTAAAGCGATTAAAAAATATCTGAATAAAAATACAATTCACTTTGAATTAAGTTAATTTATGACACTAACCACTGACATAAAGTTTTTCATAAATTTTTTTAAGCAAAAATTCTTTTTTTTGTTCAATAATACTATATTAAACATTTTGTATTAAATGAATAGAATATTAAACGTGATATCTTCATTTAAGATTTTTGTTAGACAGTAATAATGGAAAACAAGACAAAAATAGAATAACACTTTACAAATTAGTTAACTAACACTAACGAACAATGAGCAATAAAGTCTTATTACAGTCTTTATTAATCTTTGTTTATAAAATTACAACCGCTTCTTGTTAGCTCACGTCGTCTCAGGTTCAGTAAACAATATTAACAATGCATTTTTGTATTAGTAAATGTTGAAATGAGACTAATAAGTGCTTAAACGTGATTTTTCATCGTTAGTTCATGTCATAATTTTTTGCTGTATGGCTGGGAAACTTTCTCTTTGTTTGCTTGTTTAAGAACTACACATTGTTCCAGTCAAATATGAAATGCAATAAGGATATTGAACATAAAGCACACACGTCGACGTGACGTATTTTGGAAAGTGATCATAAGCTCGATTCTCGGCCTGATAGTAGATGTTTCCTAAAGCAGCATATAAAGTCTTGTTTTTAAATAAGTGGTGTTTCCACAAATGCCAAGATTGTGTTACCGGAGATTGATGGTATCCACATCGAATATAATACTAGTTACTCCCGTAGTGTTCGTGATTAGTGCGTGACGTTTGTAAGCACGTGTGGTTTGAGAAAGACTGTTTTAATGCTAAGCTGATGAAGATTTCTAGCGTCTAACAGACTGAAGTGTAGCAGCGTTTGTAGTTTTAGTGGTTGATGGATCATGTTCTTCAGCACAGCTGGCGCTGACCAGACCGGTGACTACAGAATAAACAACGAATTTAAAAATAAATGGACTTTTTATCTCACAATTATGACTTTTCTCACAATTGCAAGTGTCCTGTGGCTCAGTGGTTAGAGCATTGTGTTAGCAGCACAAAAGGTTGTGGGTTCGATTCCCAGAGAACACATGTACTGATAATAAATGTATAATCTGAATGTACTGTAAGTCACTTTGGAAAACAGCGTCTGATAAATGCATAAATGTTAATCGCACAAATCTTATTTTCTCAGAATTCTAAGTTTATGTTTTGCAATTCTGACTTTTTTCTTTAAATTTTGAATTACATTCAGAAATCTTTTTTTTTTTTTTCAACATTTGAAAAAGTACTTAACTATTTATGTTGCAAATGGGACGTTTGTTATTGTTGCACAAATCTGATTTTTTTTTTCAACATTTTTCTCTGAAGTTTGTCTCGGGATTCTGACTTTTTATTTATTTTTATTATTTTAAGTGTATATCTTCCATTCCGATTTATTTTTTCTCTGAATTCTGAGTTTTCTCTTGGAATTTGGCGCTTTATTTCACTATTGAGTTTTTATCTCACTACAAAATTCATTTTTTGGAATTCTGACTTTTTTTTCAGAATTCTGAGTTTACAATTCTGTAAAAATCTTTTATTTCTCTCTGAATTCTGACTTTTTTCTTGGAATTCAGAGTTTAAATCTCACAATTCAATTGTGTTTTTTTTTGCCATGTAATTTTAAAAAATAATAATTGCAACTTTTTCCCCTCACAATTGCGAGTTTATATCCCATTTTGCCTTTTCTCAGAGCTGAAAACAAGTCAGAATTGTGATGTAAAACTTCCCTAAGCGTAGCGGAGAGTTTCTTCAGTTTGTGATGATTGTATTCAGGACAGCAGATTTCTTTATGTGAGCGTGTGTTTGTGTAAGAACGCTACAGCATGCATCACATCTCCGTCATGGTCTTTGAGTTTTGTTCTGAATAGCCGTGAACACAAGCGACACACCACCAGATGTTCTGTGTAGCTCCGCCCACGTGGCTTCACCTGTGTTCTGATTGGCTCACGTCGCATCACACCTGGTTTGGTAAATCTCATGAAACCTGTGAAGATCATGTCCAGCTCATAATTCACCCCAATTATGTTTGACTTTAAGATAATTAATGTGCAATCATTTTTACACGGTCATTATTTTTATGACAATCAAATACTATATGTTTACATTGACGTAAATATGAGGAAATATCAATGCAAAGTTATTTCAGTTGCAAAGTATATTTGTAGAGAACAAATTAAATGTTATTTTTTAACGTAATCAAAATAACCCAACTGCAGTTTTATTAATATTAATTGGAATGCACAAAAAACATGATTTCTGAAAATGGTTAAAAACAGAGTTATCTATAATATATAATTATATATATATAATTCTTAAAGAGAAAATATTCACAAGTTGTGGTCAGCTAAATATAATTTCAAACATTTTAGTAAGTGTTTTGAGATTTTTTGATTAATAATTATTAATATTAATTCCAATTATAATTTCATATATTTATTAAATTTATTTATAAGCATTTATTTTTTAAGTTTTAAATGTATTTATTTGAATTTATAAAAATGTTATGATTTAATTTATTATTGGCTTTTCATCAGCTCATGACTGATTTTATTTTCACGAGAATTTATCGTAAATCTATTTAATCGGCATGAAAATATAGTCACGTAATTATGGTAAAAAAGCAGATTACAGTAATAATCTAAGCTGGGCGGGTCTTTGCAGGATTCATGAGGCTGAGACACGGTTATTGTTTATGCTTTCTAATGATTAAACCAGTGTTATTATTGATAGTATTATCAGATTATTGCAGTCAGTCACATCTGATATGGGCAATAACTCTGAGATCACACTCGTTGAGCTCTATATGAATATAGATATATAATGTAAATGTGTTTGAATGGCAGTATACGCACCTGAATCATCGCTCCACGACACACACCTGTAATGTGTGTGTGTGTGAGTGAAAGTGTGTTTTGCACGTGATGTTACAGATTCACTGTTATGATGTATGTTTATATTTATTGTGCCGGACGACAAACCTGTACCGCTTGATGTGAGAATATAATGAGAATAAACACAATGTCACCGCGGCGGCTCACGACTGTTTATCTATGTGTGTGTGTGAGAGTGTGTGTGTGTGTGAGTGTTGTGTGTGAGAGTGTGTGTGAGTGAGAGTGTTAGTGCAAGTGTTTGTTAGTGAGCGAGTGTGTGTGAGAGTGTGTTTGAGAGTGTGTGTGTTGAGAGAGTGTGTGTGTGTGAGTGTGAGAGAGATTGTGTGTGAGAGAGTGTGTGTGTGTGTGTGAGAGTGTGTGTGTGTGAGAGAGTGTTAGTGTGTGAGAGTGATGTGTGAGTGTGTTGTGTGAGAGAGTGTGTTGTGTGTGTGAGAGTGTGTTGTGAGAGTGTGTGATGTGTTGAGAGAGTGTGTGTGTGAGTGATGTTTGTGTGTGAGAGTAGTGTTGTGTGAGTGTGTTAGTGTGTGTGATGAGAGTGTTTGTGAGATGTGTTTGTGAGAGTGTTGTGTGGTGTGAGAGAGTGTGTGGTGTGTTGTGGAGAGTGTGTGTGTGTGAGAGTGGTGTGTGAGAGGTGTGTGTGTGTGTAGAGAGTTGTGAGTGTGTGTTGAGGAGTGTGTGTGTGTGTGAGAGAGTGTGTGTGTGGAGTGTGTTGTGTGAGAGTGTGTGTTGAGGAGTGTGAGTGTGTTGTGATGAGAGTGTTTGTGTGTGAGTGTGTGAGATGTGTGAGTGTGTTGAGTGTGTGTAAAGTCAGTGTGTTGTGAGTGGAGTGGTGTGAGAGAGTGTTGTGTGAGGTGTCTGAAGATGTAGTGTGTGAGAGATGTATTGTTGAGAGAGTGTTGTGTGAGAAGAGTGTGTGATGTGAGAGTTTTAGAGAGTGTGATTTTAGATGAGTGTCTTGAGAGAGTGTTTGTAGTATGAGAGATGTGTTTGGAGTGTTATGAGAGAGTGTGTGCTTGAGTTTTGAGATCTGAGATTTGAAAGTAAAACAGTGTGTGGAGTATAGTTTATGGAATAATATATCTAGTAATTTTTGTGAAGATAGACGTGTGTTAAGAGTCATTTTCTCAATGTCAGTCATGAATTTTGACATATGAACATTTATTCGGAAAATACGTAATGATTTCAGCAATCTGTATGTAAGTGTATTTATATATATACACAGAATGTGTTAGTGTGTAAAAGATTATCTTAATTCAAAATCTGTTTGAATTATTTAATAATATAACTGTGTATATTAGAAAATGTGTGAAAGTCCAGTGCTGAAATCTAGATTATGAGATTATAGAGCATACTTTGATTTAACTAGTGATTGTGAATATTTTGAATAACTCTATCTAGTAATTTTGTAAACGATATAAAGGTTAAACATATGAATTATGATATTTTGTAGAAAACAGCAAATCACAAACAAAATACTTTAGCTGGGTTTTAACAGAGGTCACATATTTACATATAATTCATATTAAACATACATTTTTCTAAATGTATAATGTATGTGTGTATATATATATATACACCAATATACACAGCAAACACATTATGTAAACAAAACACATTTTAGATGCGATTAATCTTTTGACAGCATTAATATATACGAGTGTGTGTGTATATATATATATATATAAACACACACACACAACACTTGTGTTACTGTCTAAAATATCACAGATCAAGTTATATAGAAACTTGAAGAATAATGAATTGGTTTAAAATTCTTGGATGGAGGCCAAATTATTTGTTGAAATGCAATTTATTTCATCTTTACAGTAAAACATGCGGTTAAATCAGAAAGACCACGATATCTGAACTTTTAAAGATTTATTATAAAAAGCACCTCTACACTTAAGAATCAACAGCTAAACGTGTACAAAAATAACAAGAAATCTAACAGAACCGAACACTTGCGTTATTGCTGGAGTCGTTAAACATGTACATAAAGATAACGCTTCGCCGTCTCGCATCCGTGAAACACTCTACTCATCGTCATCATCATCATCCTCCTCATCATCATCTTCGTCATCGTCCTCTTCATCATCATCGTCGTCAGCCTGGACCTTTTTAGTGGAACCCGTCGGTCGGCCCGGCCCCTTAGAGGCTCCGCCCCCTGCGCGGTACGCCGCCACATCCTGCCAATCAAAGAGCAGTCAGGCCACGCCCACATCATTACATAAACACAACCGAGTCCGCGGCTCACCTTCTCGTATTTCTCGCGCAGTTTCATGGCTTTCTGCTCGAACGGCACGCGATCTGCGATGTTCTGCTTCGACCACATCTCGCCGAGCTTCTTCGCGGTCTCTCCGATGGACAAACCCGGGTGCTCGCTCTTCACCGTCGGCCGGTACTCGGCGCAAAACACGAAGAACGCAGATCTGCGCAGAGCACAAGACAATCACTCACATCTGCGGTTATGCATGATATCAATTATTAGCCTATAAACTAAAAACATTGGACCACAAAACCAGTCACAATTAAGGTTTATACATCATCTGAAACATCAAAACCGTGTTAATCTTCCACCTAAATATCAAAGACTTCCTGAAAGGGAGAAACCTCAGGTAAAGATTTGGAAAAGGAGAGTATTATGAGTCTTCAAGGTTGTTTTGAGTACTTTGTGGGAAACTTTTGACTCTCTAGATCTGGATACTCATAATAGTGGACTAAGAGTCAGTTATACCCACAAAAACGTATTAAATATTTCCCAATAATAAGCCATGGGTAATAAAGAAATTAAAACAACCATTAAATAAGAAGGTAGCTTATTATAAGCATGATATTTTAGCTAAAAGAGATATTCAAAGGCAAATTAAGGCCTTATATAAACAAGAAATTGAAGCTAAACTATCACAGGGAAAGTCTAAACAGGCCTGGGAATGAATTAGAGATGACACGAGAAAATATAAATATGACCATGACTGATGGAAAAGAGGGAGATTTTTAATTAGCAAATAGGTTAATTACGACTCTTGGAAGGGAGAGCTGGTTATAGACTAGTCTTAATGGATTTCAGTCACTATTCATATTCATCCCGTTGTCTGACAACACAAACAGTCAAATATATCACTGAAAACTGTTTTATTGAGAATTTAGCTGCATTGAAATACAGTATGTGTGCACAGAGACGCACACACATGTAATAATCAATAATACATGTACATGTTCAGAAGAGGAGCAGAGATGTAAACAGGGTTGTGTCAGTAAACTGCTCAGTGCAGAGAAAGAGAAGTAATGGGAACCTGATTATAAACCCTAATATAAATATATATATGTTATGAACATGTTAAACTGTGAGCTGTAGACGGGCGCGTGTGACTTACGGCGGGCGTTTCGGGGCGTTCGGGTCTTTCTTCTTCCTGCTCATCTTGCCGGTGCCTTTGGGCGGCACATACGTCTTCATCTCCCGGTCATAGCGACCTTTATCCAACTTGGCCATGTCTTCATACTTGATCTTATCTGAAGCGGTCAGGGTCTGGAGGAACAGAAGAGCAGCGGTTAGTGACGGCACCTTCATCATCATCATCTTCATCATGGCGGGCGCTCACCTTCCACTGCACAGAGCACTTCTTGGAGAACTCGGAGAAGTTGACGGGAACGTCGGGACTCTTGCGCTTGTGCTCATCGCGATACGTCTGCACGAAGTACGCGTACGCAGAGGTCTTTCCCTTGGGTTTGTTTACGTCTCCTTTAACCATGCTGATCAGCTGACAGAAACACCACACACACTCGAGCCTGTGTGTATATATATATAGAGAGAGAGAGACGTATACAAATTACATTTAAATGTGTGTGTATATATATATATATATATATATATGAGAGAGAGAGAGAGAGACGTATACAAATTACATTTAAATGTGTGTGTATATATATATAGAGAGAGAGAGAGAGACGTATACAAATTACATTTAAATGTGTGTATATATATATATATATATATAGAGAGAGAGAGAGAGAGAGACGTATACAAATTACATTTAAATGTGTGTGTATATATATATATAGAGAGAGAGAGACGTATACAAATTACATTTAAATGTGTGTGTATATATATATATATATATATATATATAGAGAGAGAGAGAGAGAGAGAAACGTATACAAATTACATTTAAATGTGTGTATATACTTAAACACCTATACAAACACATTTCTAAACTTGCATTTAAATATATATTTGTATATGTAAATAATGTGTATATTTAACAAATACATTAATACATGCATATTACATTAAATGCATCTTTTAAATAAATGTGCATACAGACAAAAGTATTAAATTATACACAAAGTATATATTCGTATATATACATGTGTGTGTGTGTATCTATCTATATGCTTAAAACACATATTTGCACACACAATGGTACTTCAAATTTTAGTTAAATACATGTGTACATTTAAATTTTTTGTATATGTATATATGAATAAGTACATCAAATCATAAATTAGTTTTGTATATGTATATATAAACAAATATATGAATAAGTACATCAAATCATAAATTAGTTTTGTATATGTATATATAAACAAATATAGGAATAAATACATCAAATCATAAATTAGTTTTGTATATGTATATATAAACAAATATAGGAATAAATACATCAAATCATAAATTAGTTTTGTATATGTATATATAAACAAATATAGGAATAAAGTACATCAAATCATAAATTAGTTTTGTATATGTATATATTAACAAATATATGAATAAGTACATCAAATCATAAATTAGTTTTGTATATGTATATATTAACAAATATATGAATAAGTACATCAAATCATAAATTAGTTTTGTATACGTATATATTAACAAATATATGAATAAGTACATCAAATCATAAATTAGTTTTGTATATGTATATATTAACAAATATATGAATAAGTACATCAAATCATAAATTAGTTTTGTATATGTATATATTATACAAATAATGAATAAGTACATTAAATCATAAATTAGTTTTGTATATATATATAAACAAATGATATGAATAAGTACATTAAATCATAAATTAGTTTTGTATACGTATATATAAACAGAGATATGAATAAGTACATTAAATCATAAATTAGTTTTGTATACGTATATATAAACAAATATATGAATAAGTACATTAAATCATAAATTAGTTTTGTAAATATTAACAGATATTAACTGTTGTATATATTAACAGATATATGAATAAGTACATCAAATCATAAATTCAATATATTTGTATACATTATACAAAATGTATACAGAAATTGTTTGAGATGTGTAACTTACGTAACGTTATATATATTTTTGTGTGTGTGTGTGTGTGATTACTAGTCTGCATTATTATGTTAATCAGCTGATCTCACAGAGCGTGTTTTGCTTTCAAATATTCTGTAAATAAAATGATTAATCTTCCGCCACAACTGCATTATATCAGAGATCAGCCATTAAAAGCTCAAATATGATACGCTTAGGAAACGTTACGTCACTCAAAACACTTACCGTTTCTGAATACAGAACTGCGATTGCAATTCACCCAAAACGAATAACAAATATTGCATTGAATATCACGAACACATAAACGAGCTCTGACTCAAAGAAGCCGCGCTAATTAAAGCGTTTATTCTGGGTTTTTAAAGCACTTTTGTTGTGGTTGCTCGAAGGCCTTTGTTAAACAAAGATTCCTCCATTTTTCCTTCCCGCCTAATTCCCTCATCGCCGCCCTCCCCCATCTCTCCGTCCAGACACGCTATATCGTCCAGAAACGACAAATGAACGCGATACACGCGTGAAACGGACCACAGAGCGCCGTTACCGCATCGATTCCCCGTTAAAACACGGTAACTGTGCTCCGGTGCGGCCTAGACTCGCGCAAACCAGAAAAACCCGTATTGAACCGCGCTCACGCTCTCGCGCTAACATCGCGCGTTCGCAACTAAACAACCGCGCACGTTTAAATCAGCAAACGCGTGTTTGAAGTGATATAAAATATAGTTTTTGAAATCTGACAAACCTGTTATTTATTCTCTGCAGACCAGCGCTAGCTTCTTCTCAGTCAGTACTGTGGCTCCCACGTGATCGTGCGTGCGTGAGTGACGCGCAGAACAGACGGTAGCCTGAACTCGGCTGCTGATTGGCTCTGCTCGAGAGCGGGGCGGTCCAATCAGCGACCGCGCACACGAGGAATCCGCTGAGCTGATTGGCGGACTTGAATCCTTGGTGTGGTTCGAATGTTTGTAAACTGAACTATAGGAACTATGACGTCACGCTGTAGGCGGATCGGCTGTTAGCATGAAACTGGTTCCCTCGACATAAAGCCAACGGGATTTTTCCATAGGCTTTTGGATTATCTCAAAACATAATCTCTGTGTTCAATGAAATTTACACGTTTTTGTCCATCAAGACAATCTTCACAAAATGATTTAGCTTTGACTAAATAAAAGCGCCAGAACTGAAAAGCTAAACGTAGGCTATAAACGAACTACAGCACCACCACGGTCGCTCGCCTTTGACGTCACCAGCACCGCGCTCGCGACAACTTTCTCAAACGTATTTTTAACGTTCAGTGAAAAGGATTTACTCTGTATATGAATTATAATCCGAGCTACATGAACCGTTTCATATAAATTGGAATAAATACAAAACTAGAGCCAAACTAAAACTGAAATGAGACATTAGTAATAAACAGTATAGTGAATAAATGAAATAACCATAATAGAAGGACGTATTTCTGTACAGTTCGAAATAATGCGCATTAAAAGTCAATACTTCCTTGATTAATATGAATTAAAAACGCATCACCGTGTATTCAATCTTTTAAATAACAGCAGGGTGAGCGAGTTTTTGAATATGGTAAGATTAAATGATTATTTTAGAGAAATCTTCAGCTCTTTTTGTTAGGATGGGTACACAATATGTTATTATATCCTTGCTTCTAGGAAATCCTCAATCTATATGCTTTCTAACAGCTTCATGTGGCCGTAAACATTTAATCTTAACGTGTCTTTAATCACTATGCATCATTAAAGTGTCACTTTCACTGCGTAAAGCCGGTAAATGTTGTGTTTACATATAATAATCGTAATATGAGTTTATCTTTGTCGAACAACAATATAAAATGCGGGGAACTATTCATTGGTTATTCTAAGATTAATTGTATTACAAATTATACTACAACTGGATAATACTGTAAATTAATAACTGTTCGGCGTGATGACGTAGAATGTCTCCGACAGCGTCTGTAGTCCCATTTAGCAACTTGTTAGCAACCGTCTTTTTTAAAGCAACGTAACATCTTAAAAAATCACGAGTGTGGTGTAACTGGTGTGTTTTATGTCGTAGAATAAAACGTGAAAGTATCTTGAGCTTGTGTGATCCACGGACTTTATTTAAGGGATTTAACTAAAAACCGTTGACTCTGGGACGATGGAACCGGAAGTGCTACAATGCTAACTCACTTCCGGGGATTCGCCTACAAAGTGACATCATAGATACACCACGCTATTTATTGTGATATTTAATCATTATAATGCAAATTACATGTTTTGTGCTCAACACTAAAAAAAAAGTCAGTTGCATGTTTATATGTTTATGCCGTGGCGAAAATAATTATTCATTACAATAAAATATATTTTAATCTACTTAAAATAATAGATGCTAAAAAATCATAACCATACATTGGAATTTTAACAATAATAAATCCTTTTGCTTTTGTCCATGCCCAAATCAGCAAACTCGAATAAAGCTAGAAATTGATTTGATTATATGAATATTGATATATAGGCACCATTAAGTAATATTCAGTTCTTATAAAGGTCTTGAAAAGATTAAATTGTATGATAAATATAGAGAGGGTCTCTCTCGGAGGTAATATCTCAGGCGGAGGAATATGCACCAAAACAACTTATTACTTGACCACATTATTATATATAGAATTATTACATATAGACATATTATATTACATATAGAACTGTCCTGTGATCAGTTTGTAAAAGGACATTATAGCAACAGGAATATAAGAATATGTAAAGTGGAATATAAGCATATTATAATAATAAATGAATGCATCAAGCGATTATACCCTTCACACTTTTTATTTTATTTGTACAAAACATCATTTACTTCTGAATACAACCAGAGACACTTTCAGACAAATCTCCTGTCTTTTTTTATTAATTTTGCAGTTTCTGTTTGATATATGTATATATATATATATTTGGATAAAAGCGTCTGCAAAATGACTAAATGTAAATATATGGCTGATTTGTGTTTTATTTCCAGTCAAATATGATTGAGTTTGATATAATGGACACAAACACTTAAGATACACGTTTTCTGGGAACACGTGAAAAACAAACAACAAGTGATGAGAGTTATTGTGCAGAAATACTGCACACAAACAAACAATCTGAATATAATACATGAATAAACAAAACTAGAAATACACACGGGACAGCGAGATTCATAACGAAGCGCTTATATTTTAATGAAGAATAAATGCATCTTTTGTGATTGGTCAACGGATGCATGGCTATTTAGGATATTGAAAATATGAAATATACAGACGGATCGATTATGTGATTGGTTGACTTGTGCTTAACATAATCCAAGCTCAAGAATGGACAGATCTACTTGAAACTATACTTGTTCACATCTAAATTGAATATATGTGACAATAAATGTCCTTTCATGCACATCTCTGTATCTCCACGTTACTAAAACTGCCGGTCCTGTAGATTTGCTTTATTCAGCATCAAGAAGATCCGGTCTTTCTCTCAGAACATGCTTCACATCTCGTTGTGAACTATTGTAATGCTCTCTTTTCTTCCAGCCAGATCTATCAAACCTTTACAATTAATCCAGAACGCAGCAGCAAGATTAATTTTATGAGCTGAAAAGAACACACATCATATCTCTGTTCATCCATTTGCACTGGCTACCAATAGCTGCTCAATGCATTAAATTCAATGCATTAATGTTTGCCTACAGAACCACCATTGATTCTGCACCCTTTACCTAAATTCTTTACTTCAGACGTATGTGCCTCTAGAAGTGAACAGCGCTTTATTGTTCATCCCAAAGAGACACAAAATCCCTTTCACAGACTTTTACATTAACTGTTCCCTCCTGCACAACTCAATCCCAGCAGCTGAGGCCTTAAACATCGTGAATCGACTAAAAACACATCTCTTCCAGACCCTCTCTATTCTAGCTACTTGTTTACTTGTGTATATATATATATAAAGGAGCCTCTAAGCCTAGCTTTCTCTACTTGTTTTTTTCAAGACCTCTAACAACAGCACTTTATTATAATTCTATTTCTATTAGATTAATTTTTTATTTAAAACAAACAAACAAAAGTTGACCCTCTAACATTTACATTCTCTGTTAGTCTTCGAACTGCTTGTTTTCTTTAAAAGAGAGAGAGAGAGAAAAAAGACCCGCTAACATGATTGTTCCCTATTCTTATGATGTATATAGACATATAGATATATATATATATATAAACCCAGCCAATCATACTGCGTTAGGCTAACTGAGACTGGTCACACATGCATAGTATTGCTCTTTTTGTTGTTTTGATTGCTTCTATTCATTTGTAAGTTGCTTTGGATAAAAGCGTCTGCTAAATGACTAAATGTAAATATATCTAAGGAAGAAATGGTTTCTCTAAAGCCTCCCGGCTCTTGCTAATCGTCTTTATTCCTTTACATAAGGAGTCGTGCATTTTCTCCCAGGCGTCCAGCTCAGATTTCCACAGAGCTGCTCTGGAGCGGATGAGCGTAGAGACCTCGCTCTCGCTCCCGTTTGCAAGACTTATACTTTCTTTGGCAATAAAAAAGACATCCAGGCCAATAAAGAATACATTTATGAAGCCAGATGCAACTCTAGAACACTTTGTGATCTTCATCATTTTTGCGTTTGCCAGCTGCTCTGTCCTAGACAGGTAGGCAGCCACCTGAGGTACGTCACGGGCCGTATTTAACTCTTCCATTGCAATCTCGGTAACTGCTCCAGTTACTTTTTCACTTTTATACCCTGCATAAGCTGCAAATCCATCCACAGCCTTACTCAACACTTCTCCAGTACCATGTACCACAGTCATAGCATTAACTGAACTAGGCTTTATTAAAGGTCTTTCACTGTTGACCACTTCTTTCAAACAGTCTTCAATCTTTATCATATCATCCTTGTAACTCTTTAAATAACTTTGTGCATTGCTCTCATGGTGACGGTTGACTGCCATTTCAGTGATCCCTGTTACAGCAGTATTGACTGCACTGGTGACCCCCAGACCGATCCCTGTAAAAGCGCAAACCAGTGATGCTCCTGCAGTGAACGGGGCAAGAGCGATTCCAAGAATAGACAAGACACCCCCTAATATCCCCACTGAACTACCAACCACGGTGGATATACTGGCCCCCGTCTTCATCGAGTCCAGGTTAACAGCCGTCTCCTCCAGATCTGCCAGGAACTGCCCCATTCTAGAGCGATGTTCACTGAACACGTCAATGTATTTCTGAGCATCTTCCTGAAAGAGGAGTGCCAGCCGGGTGTCCGGGTTCATCCTGGAGAAAGAAGACAGAGTTGATCATATAGTTCACAATCCACCACTTGATTTAATATTGTCTAAGCTTGAGGTCTTACCTGATTTCATGCAACTGGTTCAAATGATCAAGCATTTGTTTCATGTCGTTCTCACTCGCGTCCAAAATGAGCCGCACTAAAGGTTGATCCGTTTTACTTCTGTAAAGAATTGCAGTGTAATTAACAAAGACTTGTCACCATTTTAAATCTCAACCTTGAATGAGATGGGAACCATACTTACTCATAGATGTCTCCACAGAAAACTGAACTGTTGAGAAAACAAGAAGAGATCAAGTGTTTAGTTTGATCGTATTCGGTACAAATCTGAAGTGATATAGAGTAATGCTGCTTTGGGTAAGAAACAGAACCAATTTAAGTTGTAAAATCCTACCTTCATCCTAGCTTTCAAGATATTTGTGTTCATTAAATATGATGCCTTAAGACCCGTAGCACCATCTGATGCATTGACATCAAATCTGATGCAAATTTTGCCTTGAGCACCGTATTGCTGTAGAACGACTCTATTTAAAATACATATGTTGTCAATGAAATACTCACGGCACAGTGGTATTGCAGTTCATTTGGCACATGCTTAACTCTTTTTGAGAAAAAATTGCCAGACACCGCTGGCATTATTGATGATTTTTACTAAAATTTCATGACCCCCAGAATATGTTGTTGTATAAATACCTGAACATGCAATACGTCAAAATAAAGAAAATAGCCTCTGCTTTTAAACAACTGCTTTTTAAATCAACACTTGAATGGAAGTAAATGTAATAAAAAAAGCACAATTTTGAGCAAAAAGCTGAGAAAATCCTGTTTTAATCAAATACTGAATTTGGATCATATTCAGTATGAAGATGCAGTAGATTGCTTTCATCAGCACTCCCAAAGCTTCACGGATGATTGCGGCTGGTTTGTGAAAATTAAGCAGGCTCTTGTGCTGAAATAGCATGTGGTAAATTGGCATAACTCTATAGTGTATTAATGCTTTTCATTACAAAAACAAAACAAGCAGGACATGAAGGTGATTCAAAGATGGCAGAATTGTAACTTTTGAGCAAATAATGTATTTTAGCAGGATTTTCATAACTCACTTTTGTCTCATTCTGCTACAAAGTGGCTCTGTGTTGAGTACGTAGTTGTTTAGCTGAAAGATCAGGATGTTCACGTTATCGAGTAGAGGCTGGAAGAAGGTTTCTGCATCTCTTTTGAAGAGGATGAGGAAACGAGCAATTCTTCTGGCATCTTTGATGACTGACTGCACTCTTTCAGGGCTCTCTCCTCGCAGAAGAAAGATGCGTTTGCTGAAGACATGGCTTGAGGTCATTGTTAGCTTCTCCACCGCTTCCAGAAACGGCTCAAGTTTCTTCAGAGCCTTTAAAGTGTCTTTGAGGACGGCGCCGAGGTCCTTCTCCTGCTGATTTTCATTGATGTCGCTCATCTTCTGAAGCTCTGTCCTTCTCTCAGAGGTCCAGTTCTGTTCCTGGTCACAGAAGTCTCTTACGGTCTCAATGTAACCGAGTGTGTCCTTGACATACTCTGTCAGACGGCCCTTTAACTGTGCCCTGTGCCGAAGAATAAAACAACAATGTGAATTTTATACATGATTTTATTGTAATACATGTATTCATTATACTGTTTATTCCCCGTATCCGCCTCCACTCCATCTAGGTGAAAGGCTAGTGTCACGGTTGATTTGGGAGGCACGAGGAGACGTAGGGTTAAGTCCAAACAGACTTTCTTTAATAACACAAGACAGGTAAGGCAGGCAGGAACATCCACGCTGGGACACAGAATGATGTTTAACAGCGGACAGGAAACAAGGGGCAGAACACACTATAAATAGACAGAACTAACGAGGGGAGAACTAGACACACCTGGAATCAAAATCAAACACGGATGGGACAAAATGACCTGAATGGAGACAAGAACGGGAAACACCAAATATGGGCACAAGAGAGAGGGAAACACAAGACATGGGGACACAGGACTGACAGCTAGTGTGTATGTTATACTGAATATTAATGAATGAATTCTAACATAATTTAGTCACGAGAAATTCATTTATTGGTACTTAAATTTGAAAAACAGACATGCGCTGTAGTGTTTTCCATTATTTTGATTTGCTTAACTTTTGAATTTGTCAGGAGGATAGGGTGGTTCGAACCAAAGCCATTGAGAAACAGAGTTGCGACACGCTTTGATCTCCGCGCTGTCAATATGTTTGAATGGGTTTAAGTAGAATAGACAGCCGTTTCAATATATTTGCAGCAATTTCTAGTGATTATTAACATATAATGTGCATTGTATGTGTATAGATAACTACGCTGACTACGTTTAACAATCACATTTTATTCTGGGGAGTGATGAAGAAACAGAATTCATATTTTTTCTAATATGCTTATTATTTATATTACATGTAGCGTAGTATTTAGGGTTAAAATAGAGAAATGGTTTTTAAATGCCAGTGCAAAGAGGTGAATTAAAGGCGTTTGGTGGCCAGAAATATAGTATTCCTATGAAATGCCATGGTTTAACCACTAGATGGCCGTATGGCTGATTAATAAACATAACCTACATATATTTAGCTTGCTGTAAAGAGTTTTACCGGTCATAATTAGCTTATTTATTTACAGTGCCTATAGAAAGTCTTCATACCCCTTAATTTCTTTCACATTTTCTTATGTTCAAATGCTTTAAATGACCTTTTCCCCACATAAATCTACACCCCACTCACCATAATGACAAAGCAAAAAACTTATTTATCACTACTTTGCAAATTTATTAAAAATGAAACACTGAAAAAATGACATTGCACAAGTGTTCATACCCTTAACTCAAACCATAGATACATCACTTTGGCAACAGTTACAGCCTCAGGTCTTTTTGGGTATGATGCAACAAGCTTTGCACACCCGCATTATTATTTTTTTTGCCGTTCTTCTCTTTAGATCATCTCAGGCTCTGTCAGGTTGGCTGGGGACCATCGGTGGACAGCCATTTATAGGTTTCTCCAAAGATGTCTGATTGGCTCCAAGTCCCAGCTCTGGCTGGGCCACTCAGGGACATGTAAAGAGTCGTCCCTAAGCATTGTCTTGGCTGTGTGCGGAGGGTGATTGTCATATTGGAAGGTAAACGATCTGCCCAGCCTGAGGTTTTGAGTGCTCTGAAGCAGGTTTTCATTAAGGATATCTCTGTTTTTAGCTGCATTCAGCTTTCCACCTTCTCTGATCACTTCCCCAGTGCTTGCCCCTGAACCCCCCCCCCCCCCCCCCCCCCCCCCCCCCCACCGTATGATGCTGCCACCACCGTGCTTCACTGCTGGGATGGTATTATGCAGGTGATAAGCGGTGCTTGGGTTCCCTCAGACATGAATAAGGAATTGAGGTTCATCAGACCAGAGAATCTTTTTTTCACAGTCTGAGAGTTATTTGGGTGTAAATCCTAATCATGGTTTCATGAATCTTTACTGAGGAGAAGCTTGAGTTTGGTCACTTTGCCATCAAACCCAGATTGGTGGAGTGTCGCAGTTATGTTTGTCCTTCTGTAAGTTTCTCCCATCTCCATATAAGATCATGGACCTCGACCAGAGTGACCATCAATGTCTTAATCACCTCTCTAACCAAGACCCTTCTCCTTCGATTGCTCAGTTTGGCCAGGAGGCTAGATCTAGGAAGAGTCCTGATTGTTTCATACTTCATCCATTAAGCCCTATGTAGGCCAAATGCTCCTGTGAACCTTCAACACAGCAGAATTGTTTTGTAGTCTTCAACAGATCTGTCTCAACACAATCCTGTCTCTCAGCTCTGCAGGCAATTCCTTTGACCTCATGGCTTAGTTTCTGCTCTGACATCCATTTCAGCTGTTAAACTTTATATAGACAGACACTTTCCAAAACATGTCCAATCAACTGAATTTGCCACAGGTTAACTCCAGTCGGAGAATACATCTCAAAGACGATCCAGTGAAACTGGAATGCTCCTGATCTAAATCTCAAGTGTCAAAGTAAAGGGTATGAAGACTTGCGCAATGTTATTTTTAAATACATTTTTAAAGTTGTGATAAATCCAGTTTTTTGTCATTATGGTGCGTGGGGTGTAGATTTATGTGGGAAAAAGTAATTTAAAGCAGTTGAACATAATAACGCAACATAACAAAAAGTTAAAAAGACTTTCTATACTGTCCAATGCCATTTTTTAACTCGATTGACAAATGGATAAAGAAAAGCGTTTGCCAAATGCATTTTTAAAAAGCGATTTAAAATTTCGATTTTTTTTTTTTTTATGTATTGTTTTATTAAACTACATTTAAAAACACGAATTAAATAAACATCTTTAAATATGTCTATGAATTTGTCCATTTAAAAAGTGATTTATTTATATACATTTTTATGTTTGAATTATTAAATCAATAAATACATTATTTATTTTATTTTTAAGCGGCACTCTCATAGTTTAGGTCCTCAAAAATGCGATTCACTTTGGAGAAGAAGAAGAAACGGAGCAATTCCTGTAGGGTCCTCACACCATGTGCTCGGGCCATTATGAGAATGTGATGTATTTGGACATGAGCGTGGTTTGTGAGGTCACACTTGGATGAGGGCCAGGTCCTGATCCGCAATGCAGTGAAATACACAATACATTACCTATTACAGGCCTTTTCGAACAATGCCCCTCAGTGTCCAGAATTTAAGTCCATTTTTTGTGAATAAACAAATGACATTTTAAGGCAAATTAAACATTTCACAGAATTAGTGCAGGGATCTTCAATTGGCGGACCTTATTGGCTTAATTTATTTCATGCGGATCATAGGCTACACTAATAGAATTTAAAACATTTGCCCATTTCTATTGTTCAAAACAAGCAGCATGATTCGGCATATGTTCTACTGCATGTAAAATACTCTGTAATAACTTTCAACATGACATCTCCATGTTTAGCAGTATTTTCGGATTCTTTTTCTTAAACAATGAACTCCTAGATATTGCCCTTATGAAAATTAACCATGGTTTTATTGTAGTAAAATTGTAGTAACCATGTTTTTTTGGCGTATTGACTACCATTTGTGTAACCACAGTTTTATTTACTACAAATACCATGGTTGAACTATGGTTAGTTTTGAAAAATCCTGATTAATCTGTGGTTACCGTGGCTTAACTATAGTAACCAGTTTTATTTGGTTTTATTTGTAGTAAAACCATGGATGATTTTCATAAGAGAAAGCTGAACATTCAGTCATCTAATAATGAGGGCGTTACATGATGCAAGTAACACTGATCTCATCTGTAACATTACTTAAATCAGGCTGAATCCTTTTCTTTATATAGACTGTTTCATGCAAAGTTCATTATAAAATCAAGCGGGATATTTATTAAGTCCTCATGCAAGCCTGCAGATATTACATTGACATTGTCAACTCACCTGATGGCCATGCTTTAGTTTGATCAAATCCGGATTGAGAAATCAAAAAGCATAGAAAGTGAAAGCTAGAGGATCTACATGTGAGTTTTACATTCATGATCTGGTATTTATGCACTATACCGCCCCAGGGTTAAAGTCCCTCCCTCCCTGTGGAGCTGGACATCCCATAGTAATCAATAGAGAACAGTGCTACTGCAGCAAAATGTTAAAGAAGTAAAAAAGTCATCCAGTGTGGACACGGATACGAAACTACAAAGATAGTGACCGTCTACCAAAGACAACACGAAGAGAAGAGAGTTCAATTGCTCTATTAACCTCATTTATATTTATATATATATATATAGCCTATATCTTTTTTTGGTTGTGTTTTTTCTGTTTCAAGGATGTTTTTTTGAAGCCACAGGGTGAATTAGTTTTGTTTCAATGCCATCCGCAAGATGCCGAGACATTTTCGACTGTGTCTAATCGTGGTGTACAACATTATTATGCAATTTCTATAGGGTGCAAAAAAAAAAAATGAAGCATGTTTAACATAAAAAAAAAAAAAAAATGTATTATCATTATTTCTTTAACAAGTTTAGATGTACTCTAATAGCCTGTATAAAGTCTAAAACAGCCTACATGTGGTATAATGACAGTAAAAGCACATTAAACCAATCCTAAAGGATCCAGTGGGATCAAATATAAATAATCTATGAATTAACAGCAGTTGTGTTGGATAAACCAAATTTCTTTCCAAATGTTATTTTATTAGAATTTCAATTTACCCTATCCTGCTTTATCTGCTTGTCTGTCTGATATTAAGGCTTGGATGTCTCTTAATTTTTTTAATCTCAATGAGAGTAAGACTGAGGCAATTGTGTTCGGTTCTTTAGCTGTATCTGGCAATATACAGCAAGTGCTGGGTGATCTGGCTGCATATGTCAAGCCCTCTGTAAAAACTGTGGGTGTTGTGTTTGATTCTGCTTTGGTTTTTGATAAGCAAGTAAATGTAGTAGTCAAATCGAGTTTTTTTTCAGCTAAGACTCAAAAGTCTGTTTGAGTGTGTTCTTTCTATGGTGAAGGGCTTTTTAACTTGTGCTGAGTTCGAGAGAGATATACATGCTTTTATCTCATCTCGACTAGACTACTGCAATTGGTATTAACCAATCATATATGAATCGTCTCCAAACAGTACAAAATGCAGCTGCCAGACTTCTGACTGGCACTCGCAAATATGAACATATTACCCCTGTCCTACTCTCTTTGCACTGGCTCCCAGTCCATTTTAAAGTAGAGTTTAAAATTGTATTTTTAGTTTTTAAGGTTTTGAATGGACTGGCACCTTCGTATCTTTCTGATTTTCCATATGCTCATGAAACAGTGGAGTGTTTCTTTCTAGCTTTCTCACCATGTATGGACACCACAGCTGCGGAGAGCTTGTGAGCCTGTAACCTTGAGTTCTTTGCAAAGAATAAACGTTTTTAAAGACTACTGAGTGGGTTTGTCTCTTCTGCTGATTTGGTGAACGACAATTTGGTGTCAGAAGTTGGGATTCCTTGGATGTGTCTTCTGGACCTGAGAGTGGATGGTGACCGTACATCCTAGAGTCCAACCCTAACCCCGTATAGGTTTGAAGGGATGACAGGGACCGCCCCCTGGGGCCCGGTGGGGAGATCACTGGAATCTGTAAATGAACCCAGGTGGCAACGAGACTCTCTGGCAGTACCCTTTCTAGGCATAGGCGAGCTAAGTGGTCGTCTAGGGCGCCACCAGCTGAAGGGGTGTCAATGCGCGCACGTACTGGCTCTACATTTTAGCAGGGTTGTGATAAAGTAGCACGGTCACCCTGAAATATGACTGCTGCCCCACTGGATCCCCAACATCATTGGCCTAGAGTGCTGTCCATCTGAAGATGCCTGTATGCCATTGGATCAGAGCACTGTCAATTGCTGCCTGATTATTGCATGCTTGTATTTGGAGCGTTCATCAACGCCAAGATCAATGGGCTCTGTCTGTGCTTTGGCAAGGTAACGCTTTTTATTTTTTTTGCCATGTCTCTGTGAAGCACCGTCAGCAGATGGGAGGGGGAAGAGGAAAAAGTGGGAGGATTTCTGAGAAGCGGGCCTGCTTGATCTGCGAAACTGACGATCAAGTGATCTACAAGTGTACCAAATGCAGACTGTGCAAGAAAAGATGGTCATTGGGCCAAGGATTGCCCAGAAAATCAGCAAAATCAAGAAGCAGACTGAAGCAAGGACGGTGGAGAGCAGGGAGGAGAGGCCGAAAAGCCACTTAGCAAGGATCCCTACCAATATCCAGCCACTACCCAACTGTCTCTAGCAATAATTTGATCAAATAATTAAATATATGCATATGTTTTTGTCATTTCGTCAGATCTGATGTTGTATTACATAATAAAAGCTCTCCAATTCTCACATTCTACCTGTTCTGTCTTTGATTTTGAATGGCTCTAAAAAGGAAACTCCCTGTTTCCACAGAACAATTTTAATTCAGATTGACAGTCCACTTCACAATATACAGCCTCTTTTGGTGTTATTTATTTATTGATATGTATGCTTTTATTTTAGTGTTCAATGTAGCCGCTAACTGTGCTATGTGCTCCTTGGAAAAGCCAATTGGACCTCTTCTGACAAATTGGGTAAGTTACTTTAGTTAGTAACATCTGTAGAAGTGTTTAAAGGTGATTTGAAGCTCAAAGCCATAAGTAACTAATAAACTGTGATGCTTAGTATTTATCAACTCCTCATTTTCCAGATCCAGTGTAAGAGCTGTGATTATGTGGTCCATGAAGAGTGCCTAGGCATGACAGAAGAAGACCTGAAACAGGTCAGGACAGCCGAATGGAACTGCAGCTTGTGCTGTTAAATCCCTTTTTGAAGAAAAGTTTAAAACAATAATGTGCCTTTGTTATGTTTAGTTATTTCTGTATTTAACATATAATCTGTAAATAATAATTTCATTAAAAAAAATGTTCAAAGTAAAAAAACTCTCCTGGAATTGTGTATGTTAATATCTTTGGCAATGCACTGTCAATCTTAAGGAACACTGGCCTGTGGAAACGGAGTTTCCTTTTAGAGATCTCAAGGTTCAAGGTTTCTTTATTTGTCACATAATAGTTATACAGGGTATAATTAGAAGTGAAATGTAATCGAATCAGGTCCGCTCAGTGGACAGTGCAAAATAATAAGAATACAAATTATATAAAGTAACACAACACAAGAGCATATATATGGTAAAAAAGAGAAATAAGAGTAAAATGTGCAATGAAATAAAAAAAGTGCAAAACAATAAGATGTGCAAAAACAATAAGATGTGCAAAAAACAATAAGTTGTACAAAAACAATAAGATGTGCAAAAAACAATAAGTTGTACAAAAAAGAAAAACAGTGTACTGGGACTTAATAAATAGTAATGTGAATAAGAGGGATGTGCAGACGGGTTGTTCAGGGTATTGTACATAGAGCAGCAATGATGAGAGTGAGAATATTTACAGTTAACAACGGGTCTTGTAAGTGTTTATGAGACTGAGTTTGTGTTAAGGAGCCTGATGGCCTGAGGGAAGAAGCTCCTCCTCAGTCTCTCAGTCTTTGCCATCATGCTCCTGAAGCGCCTGCCAGATGGCAGTAAACAGAAAAGATGGTTACCGATCTAAATATGATCTAAATATGTAAATTAACAGGTAATATACGACCTTTTTATTTTGTAATTCAACATCAGATAGTCCTGAAATTATGTGAGTGACACACTTAAGAGTTGTACTGTCCACCTGAAATGAAAGTGGTCTGTAAGAAAAGGAAGTCTCCTTTTTAAACAAATCTGAACGAATAGTCAAAACAGCATATATGTGAGTTTTAGAGGGCTTTTATTTTAAAATTGTACATCAGATAGTCCTGACATCAGCAACAGTCTGAGGTGCTGTACTGTCAATCTGTAGTGAAATTGGTATGTGAAAAGCAGAGTTTCCTTTTCATACCAATCTGAATTGATAGTCAAATCAAATCACTTTTATTGTCACATCACCAACAGCACGTGTGCCGTGGTGAGTGAAACGCTTAGGAGCGTGCTCCAGACAGTGCAGAAAACAATTGACACGTTTAACAAATAACATTATACACGTTTAGACACTTTACAAATAACAGAATACTTTTATATGCAGTATGTACACATGTACCGGACGAGAAGCGCAGCTGCGTTAATAACTCACAGGTAGCCTATTGCAGACATCTCAACCTGCAAAAAAGCATTTCAGGGAGGTATCCCGAAAGCACAATATTTATTGGAAGAAAATAAAACATTTTCTTATGATCTTATGATTTCTTTTGATCAAATACATCATGAAATATAATCGTATATGGCTAATTATAAATTAGCTTCAAGCTACACGTGACAGATAACGAGGCTAATATAACACTTTTACTTAAACGTCACTATTAATCATCATTGAGTGTTTAGTGTAATCACTTCTGACTCGATCTAATGTGGATTTTGAGGAATTCATGAGGCAGAAATATATTGTTTGTAACATTTTAGAATAATTTTGTGGGAAGATACGCAATTGTGTTTGTTTTCATGATCGTTGTTTATTATTAGTGTGTCTGGCGCGCGCGTGTGATAATCTTCCGCTCCACGTGACGGCGCAAGAAGGCTCGCGCTCGACGCTCGTGACGTCACACACAAACACTCGCAGAAGAAGAGCGGAATCGTTCAGCGCGCGAGTTTCACCGATACTAATATTTCATATTTGCGCTCATATTGTAATAAATAGAAACGTGACAGTGAGCGCGGAAGAGTGTTCGTGTCCAGACGGATGGATGGAGGAGTTTCTGAAGCACTTTAAAAACCACAGCAGAGCGGTATATCTACTTTCAGTCTTACTTTTTAATTAGAGACAATATCAATTTATCATAATATGTTTATATATTTAAACGCACACGTGTACATATTAATATTTTATTATACTTTTGAAACACGTTAATAGTAATTGCAATGTTGTAATGTAAGTGTCTGTGTGCATTAGTGCAGTTTTATATAATTTATTCTATCTTTTAATTATGTTAAGATTAATTATTAGTAATTATATGTACATTAATTATTTTTAAACTTTACCAAGATCCTAATTTGGCCATTTGTCAGCAAGTTTTTTACTCATTTAAAATGTAATTACATTTAGTAAGCTCACTTATTCTTTTATACGTGACCCTGGTCGAAATTGAGATTTATAGATCATCTGAAAACTGAATAAATAATCTCGCCATTGATGTATGGTTTGGACAATATTTGTAAATCTGGAATCTGAGGGAGCAAACAAATCTAAATATTGAGAAAATCATCTTTAAAGTTGTTCAAATGAAGTTCTTAGCAATGCATATTACTAATCAATAATTAAGTTTTGATATATTTATGGTAGGTAATTTACTAAATATCTTCATGAAACATGATCTTAATATCCTAATGATTTTTTGTCATAAAAGAAAAAATATATATTTTTGACTCATACAATGTGTTGTTGTACAAATATACAAATATACATGTGCTGCTTATGAACGCTTTGGTGCTCCAGGGACACATTTATATATATATATGTGTGTGTGTGTGTGTGTGTGTATGGTACTGATGTGTTGTGTGTGTGTGTGTATGGTAATGATGTGTTGTGTGTGTGTGTGTGTGTGTGTGTGTGTATGGTACTGATGTGTTGTGTGTGTGTGTGTGTGTGGTACTGATTTGTTGTGTGTGTGTGTGTGTGTGTGTGTATGGTACTGATGTGTTGTGTGTGTGTGTTGTGTGTGTGTGTGTGTGTATGGTACTGATGTGTGTGTGTGTGTGTGTGTGTGTGTGTGTGGTACTGATGTGTTGTGTGTGTGTGTGTGTGTGTTGTGTGTGTGTGTATGTGTGTGTGTGTGTGTGTGTGTGGTACTGATGTGTGGTGTGTGTGTGTGTGTGTGTGTGTGTGTGTGTGTGTGTGTGTATGGTACTGATGTGTTGTGTGTGTGTGTGTGTGTGTGTGTGTGGTACTGATTTGTTGTGTGTGTGTGTGTGTGTGTGTGTATGGTACTGATGTGTTGTGTGCGTGTGTTGTGTGTGTGTGTGTGTGTGTATGGTACTGATGTGTGGTGTGTGTGTGTGTGTGTGTGTGTGTGTGTGTGTGTGGTACTGATGTGTTGTGTGTGTGTGTGTGTGTGTGTTGTGTGTGTGTGTGTGTGTGTGTGTGTGTGTGTGTGTGTGTATGGTACTGATGTGTTGTGTGTGTGTGTGTGTGTGTGTGTGTGGTACTGATGTGTGGTGTGTGTTGTGTGTGTGTGTGTGTGTGTGTGTGTGTGTGTGGTACTGATGTGTTGTGTGTGTGTGTGTGTGTATGGTACTGATGTGTTGTGTGTGTGTGTGTGTGTGTGTGTGTGTGTGTGTGTGTGTGTGTGTGTGTGTGTGTGTGTGTGTGTGTGGTACTGATGTGTGGTGTGTGTTGTGTGTGTGTGTGTGTGTGTGTGTGTGTGTGTGTGTGTGTGTGTGTGTGTGTGTGTGTGTGTGTGTGTGTGTGTGTGTGTGGTACTGAGGTGGTGTGTGTGTGTGTGTGTGTGTGGTACTGATGTGTGGTGTGTGTGTGTGTGTGTGTGTGTGTGTGTGTGTGTGTGTGTGTGTGTGTGTGGTACTGATGTGTGGTGTGTGTTTCAGGAGCAGCGCTGGCTCTCTGAGGTGTTTGAGGCGGTGCAGCAGCAGCTTCTTCCTCTCATCGATGCGTCTCTGGGTCTGTCTGTGTCTCGTCTGTCTCTGGCCGTGGTGTCGAAGCTTCAGACGGTCGTCGGCTCAGACACTGATTTACCTGTCAGCTACAGGTGAGTCTGACGCTCAGGTGTGATCTTCACTGTCTACAACATATTCATTTTCCACATGATGGAAAACTGTCAATGATTTGATGAATGTCATCTGATGAACTAGTTTCATTTGTAATAAAAAAAAACAAACTCAGATGTTCTGATTTAAGACCACTTTTATGATCTTACATTTGTGAAAGAGTGAATTAAGACTTAAGACTTATTTAAAACCCTCAGAAACCCTGTTAGGGATTGCACTCATAACTAAGCTGAGCATTACCAAAATAAAACAACATACGTATCATTGCTCTTTGTTAATTTTGATTGCTTCTATTGTCCTCGTTTGTAAGTCGCTTTGGATAAAAGCATCTGCTAAATGAATAAATGTAAATATAACCAAATTTACTGCCAATACACATGCTTTCCCAATTGTTATTGGACTTTTTGGTTTAATTCGTCATCTTTTCTGACATGTCTTGAATGCACCGTATTCACACTTCAGCATATTTGTTTGATTATTATTGTTTTTATCATTTCATCATCATACACCAGTGGTCTGTTTGCAGTAATATCCTCATGTTTTCTGTCAGGTTTGTGTCCGTGTCGGAGCTGATCCGTGATCAGAGAACCGCCTGCTGCAGCAGCCTCCGCTGGAGCTCCGCCCACTACCGGGAACAAGCCAGGGGGGCGGAGCTAAAGCTGCCCGGAGCTAAAGCTCTCCCTCGGGACAACCTGCTTCTGATTGGCTGTCTGTGTGACGGACAGACCGCGGGGACGAATGACGGCGTCTGGAGGGTGAGAGATGCGGGAGGGAGCCTAGTGTGTGCGGTGAGCTAATTGTTACCTGTT
>CM049816.1:63062441-63082441 GCA_027422435.1 Schizopygopsis pylzovi
CAGTACTGGAGGCAGTGTGTGTGCGTCGGCCAGAGCGTGTGTCTCTCGTCTCTGCGTGTGTGTTCACTGCAGGGTCTCGGGGGCCGGCGCGTACTGACGGACAGCTGTCAATCACGCCTCCATCTGCACCTGCAGAACCAGGAGAACACACTCACAGACTCCCTCACCGCAGACACGCACACCGCAGACACACACACCGCTGACACACACACTGCTGACACACACACCGCTGACACACACCTTCAGAACCAGGAGAACACACACACAGACACACACCTGCGCTCAGGTACGGCGTCCGGCTCCGGTCCTGCAGTCAGAGTCAAACACTCCAAACTCATCAGCTTTAAGGTACTAGAAACTAAATTGAAACTAGAAATAATTAATTTGTATTATTTTACACCGGGTTCCCACGGGTCCTTGAAATCCTTGAAAGTTTGAGAATCTGAAAAAAATGAAAGTTTTTGAAAATAAACATACATAGATACACAGGTCCTTGAAAGTGCTTGAATTTATTTTGTGCAAGAAGTTTTCTGGAAAAACATTCCCTCCGGTCCGCTAATGTGTTGTTTCACCAACTCTTCTTCGTGGCTTGTGCATACTAGCTTGCTTGATTTATGTTGGTTTCGAGCATTTATGCGGGACATTAAGTGTTTCCCATGTGAGGTACTTTGTGTTGTACATAGCCATGACGTTCACACGCGCACAAAACTACTACGATGGTACCTCAATGGCTTGCCAGAGATCCATAGCATGTAATGTTGCATTGCTTTGCTTGTTAAGATGATGTAAAACCCATGAGGCAAGATATATTCATATATCTTAAAACATGGTTCCATGAGCCTAAGCTGCAAATCCATTCAGAAGTTAATATCAGATCATTTTAGAATACAGTTCTTCAGTTCTATGCAAAACAGAAATAGAATATCAGATCTCTGTCACATGGCCAAAAATATTTTTTGCATAGTTGTGTTTGACACATGAAAACTGTAACGATGTATCTTACAATTTCCTAGAAATGTCCTCACATTGAGTCCTTGATTTTGAGATTAACCGAGGTGTGGGAACCCTGTTTACATTGCATTTTGTGCTTAAAAAAGGTAAATAAAAGCATTGGTATATGAAAGATAAACATGATAAACGTTTAGGTTAAAATAAAACAATATAAAAATGAATGCATACTTATACTATAGATTAAGGCTGAATGTTCAATAGAAATAAATCTGAAATTACAAAGGCTGCAACTTAATCAAATAAATACGTTTGTTTTTATGTTTCAAAGTGATTTTTCTTAAATTATCTTTTTTATTTTACATTGCATTTTTATTTATTAATATTATTGTTATTATATAGTCTTGTTTATGTACAGTATAATCTAAACATTTTGGTAAAATTGTAAAACAAGCCCCCCCCAATTTATTATTTTATATTTTATTTAAAATGGTAAAAAAACATAAATAAGATTTTAAAAGAATAAGGCATTTATAAGAAAATACTATAACACTTTACAATAAGGTGTCATTAGTTAATCATTAGTTAATGTATTAACTAACATGAACAAGCAATGAACAACTCATTTATTACACCGTTTATTAATCTTTATTCATGTTAGTTAAGTTGTTTATTGTCATGTTAGTACATAGTGCATTAACTAATGTTAACAAACACAACTTGTGATTTTAATAATGCATTAGTAAATGCTGAAATTAACATTATGATTAATAAATGCTGTGGAATTATTGTTAATTGTTATTAACTAGTGAACCTTATTGTAAAGTGTTACCGAAAATACTGCTTAAAATAGTTAAGTGATTAAATATAGCATGCTTATTTCATATTAATATATGTGGAAAAATGAAAAATGACCTTAAAGCAAACAGGTGTGACCTGTGCCCGTGACTGGTTTCCGTAGTAACAGTGTGTTTGATTGACAGGGCACTCTCACAAAGATCTTGAACGCAGAGGCGGGGCTTTATGAGATTGACGGACAGGTGGGGCTTTGTCTGGCCTATCAGCCGGCTCAGAAATGGGGCGGCGGCTTGAGGCCAGGGGCGGAGATTCAGGTGAGTGATGTCATCGCAGAATTCAGTCGCAGAATCATACTTTCTGTGAATAAGAGGCTTTAAACAACGCAGCAGTGAATGTTTCTGTGGTGTTTGTCCTCAGCTTCACAATGTTCACTTCTTGTACCGCGCGTCCCCGTTTGCTCCGCGTGTGGTTCTGTGCGCGTGTCTGCGCTCCAGCCTGCAGGTCACCGCCTTCAGCCGCCTGAGTTCAGAGGTGGAGGTGTGTGGGTCCCACGGGCCGCTGCAGTGCCTCCTGCTGGAGAAGGATCTGGGCGCGTCGCAGTATCTCTGGCTCTGCTACTGTCACAACGCCGTCGCTGAGCGGTGAGGGAACAACACACAATAAAGGCTTGATGCGTTAACGTTTGACAATTATAAATGGTAGTATTGTTATTGAGTCTTTTGTATAAAATTTAATTTCTGAATTTGTATGTGAAATGTTAATATTTAAATCGCAATCACAATTTTTACAGTGTCACGTTATTAACCTGTGTGTGTGTGTGTGTGTGTCTGACTGTGTGTGTGTGTGTGTGTGTGTGTGTGTGTGTGTGTGTGTGTGTGTGTGTGTGTGTGTGTGTGTGACTGTGTGTGTGTGTCAGGTTGTGTCCTCGCTGGGTGAGAGCGGAGCGAGTGTGTGTTGTTGCCGAGCGGCTGCTGGACTTTGTGTGTGATGCTGAACAGAAGACACAAAAAAAGAGAAACATTTACAGAGAGATGATACAGGAGCCACACCAGTGCCCTGTTACCACGGTAACACACACACACACACACACACACACACACACACACACACACACACCCTGTTACCACAGTAACACACATGCTCTGTAACAGTAACACACACACACACACACACACACACACACACACACACTGTTACCACAGTATCACACCTATGCTCTGTTACAGTACCAAACACACACACACACACACACACACACACACACACACACACACACACACACACACATACCCTGTTACCACAGTAACACACCTATGCTCTGTTACAGTAACACACACACACACACACACACACACACACACACACACACACACACACACACACACACACACACGCACACACATACCCTGTTACCACAAGTAACACACATATGCTCTGTTACAGTTTTACACACACACACACACACACACACGCACACATACCCTGTTACCACAGTAACAAATATGCTCTGTTACAGTTACACACACACACACACACACACACATACACACATGGTAATGCACACACACACACCCTATTATCACCATAGCTTACAAACTCCCACACACACCCTATAACCAGAATAGCACACATATGCTCTGATACAGTAACAAGTCAAGTCAAGTCAAGTTGAGCTTTATTGTCATTCCGCTACATGTGTGGACATATAGTGGGACGAGATGTCGTGCCTCACAGGACCACGGTGCTACATAAATACAAATATACAACACGAAGTAAAACAGTATAAACCTATACACAAACTAACCTACTGTCAGCTTTGACTATACATATGCTATATATAAAGTGGTTACCTATACATAAACTAAAAAACAAGAAACAAAAAATACAAACTACAAAAAATACAAACTGTACAACTGTGCAGATGACTTCAAATACAATACTGTACATGTGCAAGGAGAGACATTCAAGCAGCTGGCTGGGGAACAGTGTAAGGTGATTTGTGGTGCATGAGCCAGTAAACATACATACATTACAGTCATATATTACAGTCAGTCTTTTGTGGGATTATGGACACACAATGGTGTGTGAAAGTGTCTAGTGCATGCAGAGGAGAGTGTGTTGCTACAGGTGGCTTGTGCAGGCCCGCTCACCTGAATTCCACAGAGATAAAAGTTTAACACACACACACACACACACACACACACACACACACACACACACGTGCCCTGTTACCTCAGTAACACACACACTCAGTTATATGCTAATTCAAAGTTGCACTCCTTCTTTTAAGCCCTGACTGATTGATTTGAGTGTGTGTAGTAATGGTCCGTCTGTTTCTGTCAGTTCTGTGCGTGGTGGCCGTCTGCGGCGCTGTGGTCGCTGAGGCAGCTCTCTGATTGGATGAGGCGTGAGGTGTGGGCGTCGCTCTCGCTGGCGTCTCTCCTGCCTGCGTCCGCGGCTCACATGACGGCGCTGGAGCTGAACGCGGCTCTGTCCTGGTCCGTTCACAAGCTCCCACTGACGGACGCGTCCCCGGAGCCGCTGCTGTTGCTGGGCGTTCTGGAGCTGGACTCGACCCGCGCCACGCTGCAGCTCAGAGACCAAACACACGCGCTCGACTGCCTGTGTGTCTCAACCCACCAATCAGGAGACAGAACCGCACTCATCAACACCGCCTGGCAGGGTAATGATTCATATCAGTTCATTTAATTATGGTTACACTTTATTTTAAGGTGTCCTTGTTACACATTTAAGTACTGAGTAATATTTATTGATGTACATGTACTTACTACATGGTTAGGATTAGGGTTTGGCTTACTTGCATGTAATTATGCATCATTTATTGTTATTATAGTACATGTAACGTGTAACGAGAACACCTTAAAATAAAGTGTTACCTTAATTATTGATTGAGGTGTGTGTTTTCTGCCCTGTTATGAAGCATATAAAATCAAAACAGCTTCTTCTACTATTGTTGCTATTGTGAACTAAAACTATTAGAAAGCATTTTTGGTAATTTAAATGGAATAATGCAAAATATAAGTATTAGGTGGAGAAACTTGAACTAAATGAAAATTAGAAATTGTTTGCAACTTAGTGAAATAAAGTCGTTTTTAAGTTGAACCGTTAAAATTACTAACTGAAGTGTAATTAAAACCATTATAAAAAGATTTTAAAGAACAATCATAATTAGAGCACATAACAACTTTACAAAAAAATTAACCGAAGAACCTAAAACTGAAAAAATTATTGATTAAACTGTTTTTTTATTTGCATGTAAACTGATTTTGATTTTGCCATGTTCATAGTGTTGGTTGAAGCTCTTATGGCTTATTACTTGAGTTGTTGTTGTGTGTGTGTGTGTGTGTGTGTGTGTGTGTGTGTGTGTGTGTGTGTGTGTGTGTGTGTGTGTGTGTGTGTGTGTGTGTGTGTGTGTGTGTGTGTGTGTGTGTGTGTGTGTGTGTGTGTGTGTGTGTGTGTGTGTGTGTAGGTTGTCTAGTGTGCGTGCGGCGGTGTACATTAGTCATGGAGAGGTTCATGAAGACACATTTTCCTTCCTGGAAACACCTGGATCAGCCGAGTTACATCACACACAAACACTGCAGGTACACGCTCACTCACACACACACACACACACACACACACACACACACACACACACACACACACACACACACACACACACACACACACACACACACACACACACACACACACACACACACTCACTCACTCTCTCACACTCGCTCTCACACACACACACACACACACACACACACACTCACACTCTCTCTCTCACACTCACGCACGCACGCATGCACGCACGCACGCACTAAAACTTTAATTTTGGGAAGAAAAAATAATAATGTAATTTGGGAAAAAATTCAATGGATTTCATAGGGTCCTAAACATTTTCATTTAGTTAAATTGTGTAAGTTATATGATTTTAATTATTTAATTTAAATAATTATTTTATTTTATTATTTTATTTATTTTAATTATTTTATTTTAATTTAAATACAATTGTGTGTGTCTGTCTGTGTCTGCGTGTGTACGTGTGTGTGTGTGTGTGTGCGTGCGTGCGTGCGTGCGTGCGTGCATGCGTGTGTGTGTGTCTGTGTGTGTGTGTGCGCCTGCGTGCGTGCGTGCGTGCAGGGTTTATCTTCAGCTGTGTGTGGATGATCTGACCATCATCAGTCCGTCTGCTGCCATG
Organism: Schizopygopsis pylzovi; assembly: GCA_027422435.1. NCBI lineage: Eukaryota > Metazoa > Chordata > Actinopteri > Cypriniformes > Cyprinidae > Schizopygopsis > Schizopygopsis pylzovi. The sequence goes on from CM049816.1 coordinate 63,068,401, forward strand.
AGCCGCTGTCTGTTGGAGGACAGACCGACAGACCGAGAGAGCTCTAAGAGACCCCGAGCGGCTGAGCGACCTCTGACCCCTGCGGCGTGCGTGAGTTTGCTGCTCAGACTGGAGTCCAAGCAGGGCGTGACGCTGCAGAACGGCTCCGCTGCAGAGCTCAGACTGCAGCCGGGCTTCGTCTGCAGAGCCGTGTGTCTGGGAGACGCTCAGAGCTGGAGCCACGACCCCAGAAACCACCGTCCGCAGGAGCGCGAGCGACACGGAGACGCTCAGAAGGTCAGCAGCAGCATGAGGCGCCTCACTTGACAAAAGAGAAGCGAACGCAGAGAGAGACCGAAACTGCGCGCGAGAGAGACCGAAATTAATCTTTAAAGCAAAATAGTAACACACAACTGTCAAAGACACCAATAAATAATAGGAATATTAAATCAGAAGTAAAAAATATAATTCTTGAGACATTTAACACAAACATTGTGAAGCAAACAAGATCAGAAATGGTTAAGCAGGATGGGGACATCCTTTGAAATATTACTGCGCACGTTTTACAGTGTATTGTATGTTTATATAAACTATTAATTCTTAATAATTTAATTTAAAATATATTTAAATTTTATACTACACACATTTAAAATGCAACTGAACGCAATTCAAAATGTATCTGAAATCAATTCAGTATGTAACCCAATGTAATTATCTTCCCAGGTAGTTTTAAAGGATTTCCAGCCTGTGGTTCTTGTGCTGCTGGGACACTGTGGGCATCCATACTGTTGCAGCACTGTACCAGAAAGCACACTAATCAGAACTGGGCATCAGTGCAGTTAATGAACGTTGATTAACAACATTAACATGCTTTTATTTATTATTAACTCTCACGCTCTCTGTCTCTCTCGCGTGCAGTTTCGGTCACACTCGGTCTCTCTCGCGCACTTTTGGTCTCTCTCTGCGTTCGCTTCTCTTTTGTCAAGTGAGGCGCCTCATACAGCACAGCATCAAACACAGAGAGTCCAGCTGTCATCTTCAGAACAGTCCATCTGTCACGTAGCTCCGCCCACGCTGACATCTCATTGGCTTAGAGCCAAATATGTTAATCTTCACCTGCACCATGTTTAGTGAGAACGTGAATGTTTTACTGTCTGTGATTTTAATCAGTTACAGATGTAATAATGTTTTATTGATAGACATTAATGCAAGTTATCTTTACTTAACTATCCAATAACCTATTTGAAGAACTGATTAATAGTAATCTAATTTAATTATTTTAACTGTTTGACTCTAAATTATCATAAAAAAACTGTATGCATTATGATTACATTAAATAATACAATTATTATATATTCATAAATAATAAATATTCTTGCTATTATTATTAAATTAAAGCAGGGAAAAGTGAATAAAAAAAATGATTTTATAAGGCCATAAAAATATCTCTTCTTAAACTTTTAATAAATCGTTGCTAAATTGTATAAATTGTAGTTGTATGATTTTCATTACATAGAAGTAAATTTTTTTGACGGCCAAGATTTAGTTATTAAGACAGAATCCAGAAAAACTTAATTTGTGAAAATGACAAGTGATTTCATATCAGTTTTATGTTTAATAAGTTCTACACAAGCTGTTATTCTTTAGAGAAACAGAGCCAATAACAGATCAATAGAAAATATTCTTTAATTATTCAATAACCCATGATTGCAGACTCATCTGTAGTTTAATTATCTTCTCATTAAAAATCATAAAAATCATAAAATCATTATGAATACACTAATTGTATTATTAAAATGATCGTTATTGATGTTAATAATGTTTTATTATATTTGTAATTTATTATGGTTTTATTTATTTGTTAATTGTTATTTTTGCTATTATTATTATTATTATTATTATGTAAAGGTGAACCGCTAGCTAAATGTATGTAATCTGGTCTTTAGAGTATCACAGGCCTGATAACAGATCGTCAGCCGAGAGCAACAGCAGGTCGTATGAGTCCGTCTGTAGTTTAGAGGAGGATGATGGGATTGAAATGTGAATCTGTGTGTTCTGCAGATTGAGCTGCACTTCATGGGTCCGTGTGTACGCTGGTTCCCCGTCCTTCATCCTGGATGTGTGTACAGATTAATCGCACGCAACACTGAGGTACGACACACACACACACACACACACACACACACACACCCACACACACACAGACACCCACACACACACACCCACACACACACACACACACACACACACACACACAGACACACACACCCACACACACACACACACACACACACACACACACACACACACACACACACACACCGATTCATCATCTCCCAAAGTCTGATGTCTGGCTGTAAACATAAAGTCTGCTTACTCTGAACATGAACCGCCCACTTTAACAGGAAGAGACCATTTGAGTGACAGGTACAGCTGTCAATCACAGTTCTCTCTCTCTCTCTCTCTCTCTCTCTCTCTCTCTCTCTCTCTCTCTCTCTCTCTCTCAGGATGTGAGTGTGTTAAAAGCCAAGGGGGTTTCAGCGAGGGGAGGAGTCACACAGCTCAGTAGCCCCGCCCTCCTGCTGCAGCCACAGTGGCGCATTCACATGATCACTGAAGAGCCGCCAGACACACAGGTACACACACACACTCACACATACTCACTCACTCACTCACTCACTCACTCACTCACTCACTCACTCACTCACTCACTCACTCACTCACTCACTCACTCACTCACTCACTCACTCACTCACTCACACACACACACACACACACACACACAAAACCATACATATGCTCAGACACACACACGCGCACGCATGCACACACGCACACACAATCACGCACACACACACACACACACACACACACCTTTGACCTGTGTGTGTCCTCAGTCAGGTGTTCCTGCGCTCATGAGCGTGTCTGAAGTTCTTCACAGCAGGTGATGATCGTCACACTAAACACATCTTTAGCTCTGAATACATCAGCATCATCATCTCTCAGTCTCTGTGTGACGGTTTGTGTTTTATAGCTCCGCCTCTGAGATCATCTCCTTCTGTGGAATCATTACTCAGCGAATCACATTACAGGAGGACAACGGAACCAAACCCAAGATCCAATCACTGACGACAGCTGAAGGTTTGGCCCCGCCTCCAGTTCCTCTCTCTGCAGACATCTGAGTCGCTGTGTTTACACCAGATGTCTTCTTCTCTGTAAATCTGCAGATGCGAGCGTTGAGCAGGGTCTGCGGGTGCGTCTGACCGTGCAGGACGCTGATCGTGCCGGTCATGTGATCGATGTGTATGTGGATCTGTCGTGTGGTCCATACACACTCGGTCTGATCGCCGGAGCCGCGGTTTCTGTCCGTCACGTTCAGCGCAAAGTCTCCAAGTTAGTCTGAGATGCTCTCATTAACATGATTTATATACTCAAAATATATAGCAAAGCTCAGCTCTGGGACTGTTTGTTTATATTGCAAAATGTTTAACTGTATTATCACTCAGCTCTATTGTGTGTGTGTGTGTATGTGTCTCTGTGTGTGTGTGTGTGTCTGTGTGTGTGTGTGTGTGTGTGTACCTATAGTGTGTGTGTCTGTGTGTGTATGTGTGTGTGTGTGTGTGTACCTATAGTGTGTGTGTGTGTGTGTGAGGGAGTGAGTGAGTGAGTGTGTGTGTGTGTGTGTGTGTGTGTGTGTGTCTGTGTGAGAGAGTGTGTGTGTGTGAGTGTGTGTGTGTGTGTGTGTGTGTGTGTGTGTGAGTGAGTGAGGACAAACCTGCAAATATCTAATTACATAAATATAACAATTGGAAAATTAATAAATGATTTTTAATCAAATATAGTGTAATAAAATGTACACTTTATAATCAATCAATTCTAATATCAGTCCATACGATTATCATAGAGACGGAAATGTCAAATAAATACTAAATAAATAAATAATTAAATAACATTTAAATATGGAAATAACTACATGTGTGGATGAATAAGTATGAAATAAATGCATTAATATATATCAAAAAATTATAATATTTTAATAAAACATTTAATTTCATAAAAAATGGCTTGATAGCCAAATAACATTCATTTTTAATCAAATCTAAATTTACACTTAATCTATAATCAATCAATTTTAATATCAGTCAAAAAACAAGAGACGGAAGTCTCAAAATAAATCAATACATATGGAAATAAATACATGTGTGGATGAATAAGTATTAAAAAAATGCATTAATATAAAAAATAAAAATAAAGAAATAGAACATGTCTTGATAACCAAAAACCATAAATTTTTAATCAAAACATAAATATACAATTTAATCTACGATAAACAAGTGATATGCTACACCAGCTCTGATTATCATACAGGAGACAGAAATGTAAGAAGAAACACAAAAAATTGAAGAAATAAGTAATATTTAAATACTTAAATAAGTGCATGTGTAACTAAATATAAAAACATAAATGTAATTAAAAATGAATTGTAATTGTTTTAGCAAGTCATGTTGTTTTATTATGTATTTAATTATTGAAGATTTTTGCAGGTTTGGTTTTAACCTCTCTCTATAAAGTTGTATATATTATAATATCTAGCTTTACCCACTTACTGTACTTACAGTACACAGCTGTATATACTATATAATAATCTCAACTGCTTGATTGTGTATATCATCAATATATAATATTGTCCAGCTCTACTCTGCTATATAAGATGTTTCATGATTTCTTGGTGACGCTGCTGTGGAACAGTGAGTGTTGTGTAAAGCGCTTCAGTAACGAGTCTGAGGAACAGTGAGTGTTGTGTAAAGCGCTTCAGTAACGAGTCTGAGGAACAGTGAGTGTTGTGTAAAGCGCTTCAGTAATGAGTCTGAGGAACAGTGAGTGTTGTGTAAAGCGCTTCAGTAATGAGTCTGAGGAACAGTGAGTGTTGTGTAAAGCGCTTCAGTAATGAGTCTGAGGAACAGTGAGTGTTGTGTAAAGCGCTTCAGTAATGAGTCTGAGGAACAGTGAGTGTTGTGTAAAGCGCTTCAGTAATGAGTCTGAGGAACAGTGAGTGTTGTGTAAAGCGCTTCAGTAACGAGTCTGAGGAACAGTGAGTGTTGTGTAAAGCGCTTCAGTAATGAGTCTGAGGAAGAGTTATTAGTGTTGTGTAAAGCACTTCAGTAACGAGTCTGAGGAACAGTGAGTGTTGTGTAAAGCGCTTCAGTAATGAGTCTGTGGAACAGTGAGTGTTGTGTAAAGCGCTTCAGTAACGAGTCTGAGGAACAGTGAGTGTTGTGTAAAGCGCTTCAGTAATGAGTCTGAGGAACAGTGAGTGTTGTGTAAAGCGCTTCAGTAATGAGTCTGTGGAACAGTGAGTGTTGTGTAAAGCGCTTCAGTAACGAGTCTGAGGAACAGTGAGTGTTGTGTAAAGCGCTTCAGTAACGAGTCTGAGGAACAGTGAGTGTTGTGTAAAGCGCTTCAGTAACGAGTCTGAGGAAGAGTTATTAGTGTTGTGTAAAGCGCTTCAGTAATGAGTCTGAGGAAGAGTTATTAGTGTTGTGTAAAGCGCTTCAGTAATGAGTCTGTGGAACAGTGAGTGTTGTGTAAAGCGCTTCAGTAATGAGTCTGAGGAACAGTGAGTGTTGTGTAAAGCGCTTCAGTAACGAGTCTGAGGAAGAGTTATTAGTGTTGTGTATAGCGCTTCAGTAATGAGTCTGAGGAAGAGTTATTAGTGTTGTGTATAGCGCTTCAGTAACGAGTCTGAGGAACAGTGAGTGTTGTGTAAAGCGCTTCAGTAACGAGTCTGAGGAACAGTGAGTGTTGTGTAAAGCGCTTCAGTAATGAGTCTGAGGAACAGTGAGTGTTGTGTAAAGCGCTTCAGTAATGAGTCTGAGGAACAGTGAGTGTTGTGTAAAGCGCTTCAGTAACGAGTCTGAGGAACAGTGAGTGTTGTGTAAAGCGCTTCAGTAACGAGTCTGAGGAACAGTGAGTGTTGTGTAAAGCGCTTCAGTAATGAGTCTGAGGAACAGTGAGTGTTGTGTAAAGCGCTTCAGTAACGAGTCTGAGGAACAGTGAGTGTTGTGTAAAGCGCTTCAGTAACGAGTCTGAGGAACAGTGAGTGTTGTGTAAAGCGCTTCAGTAACGAGTCTGAGGAACAGTGAGTGTTGTGTAAAGCGCTTCAGTAACGAGTCTGAGGAACAGTGAGTGTTGTGTAAAGCGCTTCAGTAATGAGTCTGAGGAACAGTGAGTGTTGTGTAAAGCGCTTCAGTAATGAGTCTGAGGAACAGTTGAGTGTTGTGTATAGCGCTTCAGTAATGAGTCTGAGGAACAGTTGAGTGTTGTGTAAAGCGCTTCAGTAACGAGTCTGAGGAACAGTGAGTGTTGTGTAAAGCGCTTCAGTAACGAGTCTGAGGAACAGTTGAGTGTTGTGTAAAGCGCTTCAGTAACGAGTCTGAGGAACAGTGAGTGTTGTGTAAAGCGCTTCAGTAATGAGTCTGAGGAACAGTGAGTGTTGTGTAAAGCGCTTCAGTAACGAGTCTGAGGAACAGTGAGTGTTGTGTAAAGCGCTTCAGTAACGAGTCTGAGGAACAGTGAGTGTTGTGTAAAGCGCTTCAGTAACGAGTCTGAGGAAGAGTTATTAGTGTTGTGTAAAGCGCTTCAGTAATGAGTCTGAGGAAGAGTTATTAGTGTTGTGTAAAGCGCTTCAGTAATGAGTCTGAGGAACAGTGAGTGTTGTGTAAAGCGCTTCAGTAACGAGTCTGAGGAAGAGTTATTAGTGTTGTGTAAAGCGCTTCAGTAACGAGTCTGAGGAACAGTGAGTGTTGTGTAAAGCGCTTCAATAACGAGTCTGAGGAAGAGTGAGTGTTGTGTAAAGCGCTTCAGTAACGAGTCTGTGGAACAGTGAGTGTTGTGTAAAGCGCTTCAGTAACGAGTCTGAGGAACAGTGAGTGTTGTGTAAAGCGCTTCAGTAACGAGTCTGAGGAACAGTGAGTGTTGTGTAAAGCGCTTCAGTAACGAGTCTGAGGAACAGTGAGTGTTGTGTAAAGCGCTTCAGTAATGAGTCTGAGGAACAGTGAGTGTTGTGTAAAGCGCTTCAGTAACGAGTCTGAGGAACAGTGAGTGTTGTGTAAAGCGCTTCAGTAACGAGTCTGAGGAACAGTGAGTGTTGTGTATAGCGCTTCAGTAACGAGTCTGAGGAACAGTGAGTGTTGTGTAAAGCGCTTCAGTAATGAGTCTGAGGAAGAGTTATTAGTGTTGTGTATAGCGCTTCAGTAATGAGTCTGAGGAACAGTGAGTGTTGTGTAAAGCGCTTCAGTAATGAGTCTGAGGAAGAGTTATTAGTGTTGTGTAAAGCACTTCAGTAACGAGTCTGAGGAACAGTGAGTGTTGTGTAAAGCGCTTCAGTAATGAGTCTGAGGAACAGTGAGTGTTGTGTAAAGCGCTTCAGTAACGAGTCTGAGGAACAGTGAGTGTTGTGTAAAGCGCTTCAGTAATGAGTCTGAGGAACAGTGAGTGTTGTGTAAAGCGCTTCAGTTACGAGTCTGAGGAACAGTGAGTGTTGTGTAAAGCGCTTCAGTAACGAGTCTGAGGAACAGTGAGTGTTGTGTAAAGCGCTTCAGTAACGAGTCTGTGGAACAGTGAGTGTTGTGTAAAGCGCTTCAGTAACGAGTCTAAGGAACAGTGAGTGTTGTGTAAAGCGCTTCAGTAATGAGTCTGAGGAAGAGTGAGTGTTGTGTAAAGCGCTTCAGTAATGAGTCTGAGGAAGAGTTATTAGTGTTGTGTATAGCGCTTCAGTAATGAGTCTGTGGAACAGTGAGTGTTGTGTAAAGCGCTTCAGTAATGAGTCTGAGGAACAGTGAGTGTTGTGTAAAGTGCTTCAGTAACGAGTCTGAGGAACAGTGAGTGTTGTGTAAAGCGCTTCAGTAATGAGTCTGAGGAACAGTGAGTGTTGTGTAAAGCGCTTCAGTAACGAGTCTGTGGAACAGTGATGTTGTGTAAAGCGCTTCAGTAATGAGTCTGTGGAACAGTGAGTGTTGTGTAAAGCGCTTCAGTAATGAGTCTGAGGAACAGTGAGTGTTGTGTATAGCGCTTCAGTAATGAGTCTGAGGAACAGTGAGTGTTGTGTAAAGCGCTTCAGTAACGAGTCTGAGGAACAGTGAGTGTTGTGTAAAGCGCTTCAGTAACGAGTCTGAGGAACAGTGAGTGTTGTGTAAAGCGCTTCAGTAATGAGTCTGTGGAACAGTGAGTGTTGTGTAAAGCGCTTCAGTAACAAGTCTGAGGAACAGTGAGTGTTGTGTAAAGCGCTTCAGTAATGAGTCTGAGGAACAGTGAGTGTTGTGTAAAGCGCTTCAGTAATGAGTCTGAGGAACAGTTATTAGTGTTGTGTAAAGTGCTTCAGTAACGAGTCTGAGGAACAGTGAGTGTTGTGTAAAGCGCTTCAGTAATGAGTCTGAGGAACAGTGAGTGTTGTGTAAAGCGCTTCAGTAATGAGTCTGAGGAACAGTGAGTGTTGTGTAAAGCGCTTCAGTAACGAGTCTGAGGAACAGTGAGTGTTGTGTAAAGCGCTTCAGTAACGAGTCTGAGGAACAGTTATTAGTGTTGTGTAAAGCGCTTCAGTAATGAGTCTGAGGAACAGTGAGTGTTGTGTAAAGCGCTTCAGTAATGAGTCTGTGGAACAGTGAGTGTTGTGTAAAGCGCTTCAGTAATGAGTCTGAGGAACAGTGAGTGTTGTGTAAAGCGCTTCAGTAACGAGTCTGAGGAACAGTTATTAGTGTTGTGTAAAGCGCTTCAGTAATGAGTCTGAGGAACAGTGAGTGTTGTGTAAAGCGCTTCAGTAACGAGTCTGAGGAACAGTGAGTGTTGTGTAAAGCGCTTCAGTAACGAGTCTGAGGAACAGTGAGTGTTGTGTAAAGCGCTTCAGTAATGAGTCTGAGGAACAGTGAGTGTTGTGTAAAGCGCTTCAGTAACGAGTCTGAGGAACAGTGAGTGTTGTGTAAAGCGCTTCAGTAACGAGTCTGAGGAACAGTGAGTGTTGTGTAAAGCGCTTCAGTAACGAGTCTGAGGAACAGTGAGTGTTGTGTAAAGCGCTTCAGTAACGAGTCTGAGGAACAGTGAGTGTTGTGTAAAGCGCTTCAGTAATGAGTCTGAGGAACAGTGAGTGTTGTGTAAAGCGCTTCAGTAATGAGTCTGAGGAACAGTGAGTGTTGTGTAAAGCGCTTCAGTAACGAGTCTGAGGAACAGTGAGTGTTGTGTAAAGCGCTTCAGTAATGAGTCTGAGGAACAGTGAGTGTTGTGTAAAGCGCTTCAGTAATGAGTCTGAGGAACAGTGAGTGTTGTGTAAAGCGCTTCAGTAACGAGTCTGAGGAACAGTGAGTGTTGTGTAAAGCGCTTCAGTAACGAGTCTGAGGAAGAGTTATTAGTGTTGTGTATAGCGCTTCAGTAATGAGTCTGAGGAACAGTTATTAGTGTTGTGTAAAGCGCTTCAGTAACGAGTCTGATTGATCTGTGGTGATGTTGTGTGTGTTTCAGAGTGTGTAACGTGTACTGCCGCTCTCTGCCCATCAGCTGTGTGAGCGTCACTGATCTGACGTCAGTCTGTTCAAGGTGAGTCACACTCTTATTTACACACCTGTGTTTGTTTCAGTGAGGGACAGCAGACAACCACACAGTCCAGCTAGAGTTTGAGATTATTATTACTTTTCTGTGCATATCGTTATTTAATGCATTAGTGTATTATTTAACACTAGTATGAATATTACCAGTTTCTGAACGATTAGATTTTGTGCATATCATTATTTAATGCATTATTGTGCATTAGTGTATTATTTATTTTGTGCATATCTTTATTTAACGCATTATTATGCATTGGTGTATTATTTATTTTGTGCATATCATTATTTAATGCATTATTGTGCATTATTGTATTATTTTAAACTATCATGCGTGTTATTAGTTTATGAATGATTTGTTTCTTATTTATTAATTCTGTATTATTTTACACTACTGTGCATATATGAATTATTTATTGGTGCATATTATTATGTGTTATTTTCCACTAATCTGCATATTATTAATTGATTATGAATGATTAATCTGTTCATATTGTTATTTATGCATAATATTTTTTCTTGTTAGGTTGTTTAACTCGGTTGTTCACAATTTTTATCTCATGCCAACTTTGAGGAAGTAGAATTAAACTTGAATTAAATTAAAATATTGCATTATATAATTGCATGGGAATCTTCCGATAATAATAATTCTGATTTATTTTGATGAGCCAGTAATATTTTCTCCTCTGATATGAACGTTTGGCTTTGGATTCTCACACAAATGTAAAACAAATGTCTAGCGCTCTCAGATGAATTGAGTGATGTTTACAGTAGAGCGTGATGCAGTAAGTAAAGGACCCTGCACAGATGCTGTGTTTTTCTGTGTAGGTCAGGTGTGGCTCCGTCTCCTCCTCCCATGATGCTCTTGGGCGAGTGGGCGTCGGGCCGGGCGCAGCGCTGTGTGCTGGCTCAGGTCAAAGGTCACATGGTGTGTGTGTTGTCTCTGCGGCTGCAGTGGACGTGTTCTCTCTGCGGGAGCATCTTCAGACAGGTAGTGATGTCATCTGATGTCTTCCTCTACGTCCAGTTTTTCAGTGGTCTTCTCAGCTTCTGTCGTGTTTGCGTTGTTTTTTGACCCCGTGACCTACTGGTCCTCACAGGTGTCCTGTGGCCGAACTCACCCGCCGTGTGACTCGACCAGCGCAGTGTTTCAGGCCGAGGCCAAGTGAGTGTGTGATAGTGTGACGATAGAAACACCTCCTGACGGGTCAGTCGCTGATCGTGTGTGTGTCTGTGTCTCTGTGTGTGTGTGTGTGTGTTTCTCTCTCTGTGTGTGTGTGTGTTTGTATGTCTCTCTGTGTGTGTGTGTGTGTGTGTGTGTTTCTCTGTGTCTCTGTGTGTGTGTGTGTGTGTGTGTGTGTGTGTTTCTCTGTGTCTGTTTCTCTCTCTGTGTGTGTGTGTGTTTGTATGTCTCTCTGTGTGTGTGTGTGTGTGTGTGTGTGTGTGTTTCTCTGTGTCTCTGTGTGTGTGTGTGCGTTTCTCTGTGTCTCTGTGTGTGTGTGTGTTTCTCTGTGTCTCTGTGTGTGTGTGTGTGTTTCTCTGTGTCTCTGTGTGTGTTTGTGTTTCTGTTTGTGTGTTTCACTCTGTGTGTGTGTGTGTTTGTATGGCTCTGTGTGTGTGTGTGTTTGTATGGCTCTGTGTGTGTGTGTGTGTGTGTGTGTGTGTTTCTCTGTGTGTGTGTGTGTGTGTGTGTGTGTGTGTCTCTGTGTGTGTTTGTGTTTCTGTTTGTGTGTTTCACTCTGTGTGTGTGTGTGTGTTTGTATGGCTCTGTGTGTGTGTGTGTTTGTATGGCTCTGTGTGTGTGTGTGTGTGTGTGTGTGTTTCTCTGTGTGTGTGTGTGTGTGTGTGTGTGTGTGTGTGTCTCTCTCTCTCTCTCTCTCTCTCTGTGTGTGTGTGTGTGTCTCTCTGTGTGTGTGTCTGTGTGTGTGTGTGTGTGTGTGTGTGTGTGTGTGTGTGTGTGTGTGTGTGTGTCTCTCTCTGTGTGTGTGTGTGTGTGTGTCTCTCTGTGTGTGTCTCTCTCTCTCTCTCTCTCTCTCCATGTCTCTCTCTGTGTGTGTGTGTGTGTGTGTGTGTGTGTGTGTGCGTGTGCGCGTGCGTGTGTGTCTCTCTGTGTGTGTGTGTGTGTGTGTGTCTCTCTCTCTCTCTCTCTCTCCATGTCTCTCTGTGTGTGCGTGTGCGTGTGCGTGCGCGTGCGTATGCGTGTGTACGTGTGTTTCTCTGTGTGTGTGTGTGTGTGTGTGTGTGTGTGTGTGTGCGTGTTCGTGCGTGTGCGCATGCGTGTGTGTCTCTCTCTGTGTGTTTGTGTGAGTGTGCGTGTGCGTGCGCGTGTGTATGCATGTGTGTGTGTGTTTCTCTGTGTCTGTGTGTGTGTGTGCGTGCGCGTGCGTGTGTTTCTCTGTGTCTCTCTGTGTGTGTGTGTGTGTGTGTGTGTGTGTGTGTGTCTCTCTGTGTGTGTGTGTGTGTGTGCGTGTGCGTGCGTGTGCGCGTGCGTGTGTGTCTCTCTGTGTGTGTGTGTGTGTAGGGTGGTGCTGGAGGACGGCTCTGCTGACGCTCATGTCTGGTTCTCGTCTGACACCATCTGTGATCTGCTGAAGCTGAATGCGGGTCAGTGGGAGGGGCTTCAGAGGCATGTCAAGGTCAAAGGTCACGTGAAGGTGTACACACGCGGACGCAACATGGTGAGCGTTTTAGCTGTACTCACCTACATTAGCGTTTTCATGAGTTCATGTAAAGGTTAACCGATATATCGGTTGTACTGATTAATCGGCACCGGTAGTTGATTGCTGGAACTATCGGTTATCGGCTGAAATCCCTGCCGATAGTTTTCTGGGTTGCATGTACTGCTGGAGCGGCTGAGAAGGGTCTGTTGTTATTATACGGAGCAGGACACTTCAGACACGGATTTTAATGCAGCCGACAGAATCTCCTGCCGCGCCACATATCTTTCCATGAAATTACATTATATTTGTCCCAAATCACTGTTAATGTACATAACATCTAGGCTGTAAAATCGTTTATTGTGTATTTTTCAGCGAAACGTGGCTCTAATAAAGTGTATGCTTCATATAGAGAGCTGTAATATAGATCGCACTTTATCTTTCTGTTTGCTCTGTTTTTTAAACACTTCAACTTCACAACTTCAAACGTATGTATGCTGATTTGTTCATTATTGAAGTAAACTTTTTTTCCCGTTTGGTGATTAAATAAACTGTTTTAGAGTTTGTGCTTTTGCCCAGAATGTGACTGCCGTATTTTGTGGTTTTGATTAGATAATCATCAAGTGTTCTAAAATAGAAGCAGTTAAAGTGTGAGAGTACGCATACATACACACTATCAGTCAACCTCTAGTTCATGTGATCACTGTGTGTGTGTGTGTGTGTGTGTGTGTGTGTGTGTGTGTGTGTATACAGATGTGTGACGAGGACCCTGATGGTGCTTTAGTTCAGTATCTGAGCTGTTTGTGCTCCAGCACCGCTGTGTGTCGACAGATTCACCTCACCTGCCGACTGCGAGCTCAGAGAACAGGTGAACGCGCACACACGCAGACACAGATATACTCACAGACACAGACACACTCACAGACACAGACACGCAGACACAGACACACTCACAGACACACTCACAGACACACTCGCAGACACAGACACGCAGACACACTCGCAGACACAGACACACAGACACGCAGACACACTCGCAGATACAGACACGCAGACACAGACACACTCACAGACACACTCGCAGACACACTCGCAGACACACTCGCAGACACACTCGCAGACACAGACACGCAGACACACTCGCAGACACAGACACGCAGACACACTCGCAGATACAGACACGCAGACACAGACACACTCGCAGACACAGACACGCAGACACACTCGCAGATACAGACACGCAGACACAGACACACTCGCAGACACACTCGCAGACACACTCGCAGACACACTCGCAGACACAGACACGCAGACACACTCGCAGATACAGACACGCAGACACAGACACACTCACAGACACACTCGCAGACACACTCGCAGACACACTCGCAGACACACACGCAGACACAGACACGCAGACACAGACACACTCGCAGACACACTCGCAGACACACTCGCAGACACACTCGCAGACACACTCGCAGACACAGACATGCAGACACGCAGACACAGACACCTCACCTGCCGACTGCGAGCTCAGAGAACAGGTGAACGCGCACGCACGCACGCACGCACGCACGCAATTACAAATTAATTGCTTCAACCTCTTTTCATTTCAAATTAAACATAATAAAATATGGATTCAAATCTCTTTTTAGTTGTGATAGTGTCTACATTACACTGTTGTTTAAAACATGTGAATATATTAATAATAATAGTACTTTTATATTATTGGTATTATTATCAATGAAATGCTGTAATAATCTGTGCATGAAAAGGTTGGAAATGATGTATATGTGGAAATAAGTCGTAAAT
>CM049816.1:63087441-63092441 GCA_027422435.1 Schizopygopsis pylzovi
ACAGGTGGTTGTGTGTGAGCAGGTGGCAGGGGGCGGAGCTCAGGCGAATGAGGGCGTGGAGGAAGGGGGTGGAGTCCGGCGGCGAGCCCCGGCCGTTGAGCTGAAGCTGATTCCACTGGAGGAGGGGTCAGAGGTCACGCTGAACAGTGACATCACCAGTGCACTGATGCTGCAGCAGCAGATCAACCGCAGGAAAGCAGCCATCTACCTGACTCTGAGCGGCCTGCTGATCTTCACCACAGGTCAGCACACGCACTCACACACACACACACACACACACTATACACGCACACACACACTCACACTATACGTGCACACACACTCACACTATACATGCACGCACACTCACACTACACACGCACGCACGCTATACATGCACACACACCACACATCACACTATACACAGCACGCACTATACACACACACGCAGCTACACGCACGCACACTATACACGCACGCACACTATACACGCACACACACACACACACACACACACACACACACACACACACTATACACGCACGCACACTATACACGCACGCACACTATACACGCACACTCACACTATACACGCACGACACACTATACACGCACACACACTATACACGCACGCACACTATACACACACCACTATACACATACCCACACTACCTCACGCACGCACCATACGTGCACACTATTCACACTGCACACTATACACACGCATACTATACGTGGCTACTTACACGTGCATCTATTCTTAATCGACGACATCCTTACAGCGCATCTCACACTTCATTGCACGAGAGGCGTCTTCACATTGGCAACACAGATGACATGCTAGCTCACACTGAAGTGAGGCGAGGATTAGTACACGCACACAGCTGCTTATCACCAACTCTTACACTAAGCACGCACAGCATGTGCTCTACTAACATACTGCACTCTTGCACACTTACACTGCTGGACTTACCGTCAGCACACTATACACGCACGCACACTATACACGCATACTCACACTATACACGCACGGGACACTCAACACACGCACCTATACACGCTACAATCACTATACACGCACGCTACACAACACACAGAACTACACTAACAGGACGACACTTACGACACACAGTCATCAGCACTCACACACTCTACACGACGCACACAACACAGCACACATACACCAGCACGACTTACTACGCAACACTATCATTACGCACACTTACACGCTACTTCACACTATACACGCAGCACACAACACGCACACACACACACACACACACACACACTATACACGCACACACACACACTATACACGCACACACAACACACACGCACACACACTATACACGCATACTCACACTATACACACACACACACGACACATTATACATGCACACACACCACACTATACATGCACAGCACACTATACACGCACACTACACACACACACACACACACACACAACACACACACACACACTATTCAGCACTGCACACTAATCACACGCACACTATATGCACGCACACTTTACAACAACACTACAGCAACACATCACACGCACACTATTACACATAATCACACTAAACAGCACACTATTACACACACAACTTACACACACACACACATATCACACATACACACATACTACAATACACACACACACACACGCACACTATACACGCACGCACACTATACACGCACACTATACACGCACGCACACTATACACGCACGCACACTATACACGCAAACTACAACAACACGCAACAACACTTACACACACACACACAATGCAACACACACAACACACAACACACACACACACACACACACATTACAAACACACAACTATGACACACATATCACACTATACACGCACACACTATTAACAAGCTTACTCACACTAATTACATCACACACAATCACACTAAATACAACAACACACACGTACACACTATACACGCACGCACACTATACACGCACACGTATACACGCATTACTCACAATACAGCACAACACTATACACACACACAACATGTACCAACACATTACACACGAACACTAACAGCATTTACACACATACACACACACACACATACACACACACACACACTTTACAGCACACACAATACACATCAACAACTTTACAAGCACACACAATACAACACACTATCACACACACTTACACACACACTAGTTTACACACACTACACAAGCACACTTACAGCATACTCAATAAACACCATTATCTAATGAGGATGTCAATAATTTTTAGCTTTAAAACTATCAAAACTACAGGAAACATTACATTATTTACATGTAAAATAAGTATATTTCGATTACAATAAGTAAACTATTATTGAAAAACAATTAACTTATAACTTGAAAATATCCAATTATAAAATAAATATAAAATACTTTCAATAATACATCAAAATATAACGTTTACAAAAAATAAGTCATGAAAGTAAAATTAAATAATTTTAGGATAGAAGAGAATTAAAATAATACTCAAAAAATGTCTTAAATCACAAAAATGTCAAATTAAAATGAATTAAAAAAATAAAATAACTAAATGATAGAAAATGTCCAATTTAAGCAAGTGATTTTAAAATACAACTATAAAAAAGTTTTCTAATAATTGAATCACAAAAATTCATCGAAATATTTTAAATAAAAAATACTAAAAATGATTATATCAGGTGTACAATTCAAATAAAACAGTATCAAAATATAATTTACTAAAAATTAAACCTTACAAATGTAAAATTTTAAATAAAGCGACTCAAAATAAAACAATTTTTTGAAGTCATAAAGATGTATAATTCAAATAACTTTTTTAAAGCAATCAAAATAAAACATTTGCTAAAAAATTTATTATAACATAGTTTTAAAATCAAAATCAGTATAAACACAACATTTATTAAATTGTAATGTCAAATTAAAATATGTTTTTAGTTAAAACAATCAAAATAAAAACATTAAACATTTATTATACCATAAAAAATTAAGTATATTTTTCAATTAAACTATTAAAAAACAATTAAATCATAAAAATGTAAAATAAAGATTCAATTATTGTAAAATAAATATAAAATACTTAAGAGTAATTAATTCAATATTAAAGTTACACTAAATAATTGTAAAATATAAATCAAAATAAAACCCTAAAGATGAAATGGTATGGCCACATGTCATGTGACCTTTAACTACAATGAAGAACGCGGGTTTGACCTTTGACCTGTGGCTGGGGTCCTCCTGTTGGTGTTGAATGCGGTGTTTTTGCTCAGGCGTGTGAGTCGGGCGTCTCATCCTCCGGGGTCCTCAGAAGGAAACGCGTTGGCCAGAGAAATCCTGCAGAACCTGCAGAACCTGCGCATGGATCACACCTGGACCGACTCGCACTACGCCACGCTGCAGTTTCCCTCCAGGTGAGCGTCCGTCTGCCATTCGCCGAGCCAGCGCCGCTTCAGCCAATCACACGCCTGCCCTGCTCCCACAGGACGCAGCGGAACACGCTCTGGTTGGTGGATTCCGAGGGGGCGGAGCTGGAGGAGATTCCGCTGGACAGCGAGGGATACTGCGCATACAGCGCCACGGGAACGGCCACGGTAACCATACAAATACAATACACACACATAAAGTTTTACACACACTAGTTTTAGCGTGTGTTGTTGCGCAGGGAGGCGTGGTGTACGTGAACTACGGCCGGCGCGAGGACTTCGATCAGCTGCGTGCGATGGGCGTCGCCCTCAACGGCTCCATCGCCGTGGCGAGGGTGGGAGGAGCCGTGAGCTTCGCTGAGAAGGTGTGGCATGCGCAGGAGGCGGGGCTTGTGGGCGTTCTCATCTACCCCGACCCCGCCGACGTCCCGCAGGATCCACGACGACTCGGTCTCCACAGCAACGCCGTCATCTCGGAACACGTGCGTACTCTGACTTTATGGAAATAAAACTTTTAAAAATCACTTTTAAATGTCAAATAAAAATTAATGATTTTAAAAGAATCAAAATATAACACTAACAATTAAATACAGTTTTAAAATAAAACCTCAAATTCAATATAAAACACAAAAAATGTATTAAATCATGTTTTTAAAAGCTTATATTTTAAGGTAAACTATATTTTAAAGAAAAATACAAAAACATTATAATAGCCTTAAACTTTTGTCTCTTTACTGAGTTAATTTTTCCTGAAATCATACATTTGCCAAATTTTCTTGAATATTTTAAACAGTTAATTTCTACATTGAGGTTTTTCATGAAAAAAAAGTAAAATCTGATTTTACTTCATGTGGTATTTATATGTAATTTTGTAGATTTTTTATACTGCTGTACTTTTTCAGGAAAAAGGTGTTTAATTATAGTTTGAAAAAACGATTAAAAAAGCTTTTTATAGTCTGTTTAGTTATTTTTTATTAGTTTCTAAGAGTTGAAATGTGCCATAATTGGTCTGTTTTTGAGACATTATTTACTTATTTTTAATAGATCTATAAAATATATAAAAAACTGTGCTTTTTGAACATTTAAACATAAAAACCACTTCATGTAGTATTTTTTAGTTCTGCTATTTTAAAGGAATAACATGTTTTCAAAATCCTTCTAGTGTTAAATGATAGATTAAAATAATATTTTCTTAATTAAATAATTTGACATCATCAGAAATCCATCTTAATTATAAAGTCCAAGGCTCGTCAAACCTCTCCAGTATCATCAAACATCATCTAATGATGTGTATTGCTTATTATGTGTTCAGATGTGTCCCAGTTTACAGCCATGTCTCATCACGGCAGGTGCACCTGGGCTCCGGTGACCCGTTCACACCTGGGTTTCCCTCCTTTAACCACACCCAGTTCCCTTCCACCCAGTCCTCAGGCCTGCCAATCATCCTGGCTCAGCCAATCAGCGCCAACGTGGCTTCCAAGCTGCTGAGGTCAGCCCCGCCCCTTTCATTCCTGAACCTCCGCATCTGTGTCCTGCGTTTGATGTGTGTGTGTGTGTGTTTCCAGTCAGTTGTCCGG
>CM049816.1:63099941-63135050 GCA_027422435.1 Schizopygopsis pylzovi
ACGGCCGTGGCGATCACACTCTGAGCGCTCTGGCCGATCACCTGTCTCTGCTGCGCTCCGCGCCGCACCTGTTCGACGAGGCTCGTTTCCGTCGCCAGCTGGCACTCTTCACCTGGACGCTTCAGGGCGCCGCCAACGCGCTCAGCGGAGACGTCTGGAACATCGACAACCCGCTGTAGAGCTCCAAACACGGCCTTCAGCGTCTATTTATAGGGATGTAACGACTCACGATTCAATTCACGATTATTCTTTTTTAACAAAATAAGATTTAAGACCAATAATAAATTCAGTGTGTATTTGTATTATTGCTTGGACAAATGCTGCACGTTTCTTAGTGAAATTGAAATATAACACTATAATAATAATAATACAAACTAATATAGCACTTTATTGCATATTATTACTCTTTTGTTGATTTTGATTGCTTCTATTGTCCTCATTTGTAAGTCAGTTTGGATAAAAGCATCTGCTAAATAACACAATTTTAATATAATATAAATGTAAATAACAAAACTAAATTGAAATTTTAAAACAAGCCCCAAAACAAATAAATAAGTAACACAAATAAAATATGAACAGCAATGATAGTGTTTCCTCGGTTACCGCTGTAAACAAAGCAGCGCTGCGCTTATGAACACCAATGATACAGTGTTTCCTTGGTTACCGCTGTAAACAAAGCAGCGCTGCGCTTATGAACACCAATGATACAGTGTTTCCTTGGTTACCGCTGTAAACAAAGCAGCGCTGTGCTTATGAACACCAATGATACAGTGTTTCCTTGGTTACCGCTGTAAACAAAGCAGCGCTTCGCTTATGAACAGCAATGATACAGTGTTTCCTTGGTTACCGCTGTAAACAAAGCAGCGCTGCGCTTATGAACACCAATGATACAGTGTTTCCTTGGTTACCGCTGTAAACAAAGCAGCGCTGCGCTTATGAACACCAATGATACAGTGTTTCCTTGGTTACCGCTGTAAACAAAGCAGCGCTGCGCTTATGAACACCAATGATACAGTGTTTCCTTGGTTACCGCTGTAAACAAAGCAGCGCTTCGCTTATGAACAGCAATGATACAGTGTTTCCTTGGTTACCGCTGTAAACAAAGCAGCGCTGCACTTATGAACAGCAAATGATACAGTGTTTCCTTGGTTACCGCTGTAAACAAAGCAGCGCTGCGCTTATGAACTTTAATATGCATTATACAGAAGTAAGATGAAAAGAAAAATAGCTCCCCTCAGACATACATTCATATAAACTCCTACCCCTAATTGAATCGTGATTCGTTTAGCATCTCAAGCGATTTGAATCGTCACATGTTTGAATCGATTTTCAACCGGCTCGCGGTTAATCGTTACATCCCTATCTATTTATCCAGAAACAACTCGAGTCCCATTACACGGAGTGTGTTTTCATACAGTCAAACCAAAATATATTCAGACAGTTTATTTGTTATAGTTTAGAAAATGTTAATAAAATATATGACAAGAACAAATTCATCTTGATATTAGATAACTTTGATTGAAATGTATGTAATGAGTTAGGATGAATATAGGGGTGTGCAATATATATCTTCTGCGATAATATCGTAATTGTTGTTTTTAGACATTATCGAGTATTTTGCAAAAACCATTTAAAACACCCCCACAGGGTGCATGCATACAATACACGAAGTCTAGTCTAGTGCGAGAGTGTGTTCTTTCACCGCATGATTCGGTCTATTAAAATATATTTAGAATGATCACAAAATTCTAAATATGGGGACAGAAAAAGTATATATTTATATCATTTCATATAGTTAATCAATATCACACTAGTAGTACTGTTTGCCGTGATTACAAATATAATTTTTACAACAGTTCAACAAGAATTTAATTAAGAGACTTGCGTTTTAGACACCATATGTCCTGTATTTTACGTTATTTCGACAGCAAAAATAATTCCAAACACAGCCACAGCACTGTTTTGTGTCTCTGAGTAACGTGAATTTGATTCGTTCCTGAATGATTCAATCGTTTAAATGATTCGGTTCAATCGCAATGACTCACTTATTAACAGGGACTTGCTGCCACCTACTGGCGGTTTTAATTTTTTACTAAATATTTACAATACTGATTTAATTTGCTTGGTAACAGCCCAAATGTCTTTTTATTCTAATTCACTGATTAAATGTAAGAATTTGACTCAAAATATAAATTAGAAAAATGGTTTATAAAGGTTAAAATGCCCCAAAAAAGTTACAAATCAATTTAAACGTATTAGAAAATATTAATTTCTATCAGTGAGAATATGAAGAATATCACAGACTTCAGGAGTCAGCTGTCCACGGCAGTCCTTAAGACGCCAGCATAATAACACACTTAGCAAAATATCGTCTAATTATGGGTAACTCCAAGAAAATATCGAGATGTTATTATTTTTTGTCAATATAGCTTTTAAGTTTAAGAACACAATTGGATAATACCAATTTAGGTCGACTAATTACCAAATAAAGCTTAATTTTGTTCATTCTGTGGTGTTAAAGTTCGCATTAGCAATTATATATAAAAAGAAAGAAATGGGGCAAAGGTCAAAGAATCTGAATAATTTTTGGTCACAATTTTGTATCAATTTAACTGGTAGTCCACTGTATGAAGAATTTTTAAGTATAATATTTCACAGTTTACTTTATTTTGCTATCCTCAGTTAAATATACCAACTATCGAACAAAAAATATCGAAAATTATATCTGGTGTCTGAATAATATTTGGTTTGACTGTATCTGCTCAACACTGCTTTCATATTTTCAGTTGTAGCTGCCGCTGAATATTATCTCCTTGTAAATTCATTGTTAATTAACAGTTATGATTGAGAAGAGATTCTTTTTTTATTACCAAGTGATAATGATACTCTTATGAATGTGAGCAGTAATTATCGAGAGCAGTGTCTCTCATAATTATGACAGTCATACTGTCGTCCAATCAAGAAGCAGCATCTGCTATCAATCGACTCTGTGGTGTCACGTGACCTCAGGCGGTGACGTCATAGAGCTGTTTTACCTGTAATATAGCTCATGTGCACCTGTCTGATGTCAAACTGTTGATCTGTAGTTTACTGTATCAATCAGATATTGATTAGATTCATATGAATTTAAGCACATGCTGTGTGGTGCACTTCAATAAAAATGTGTTTCTTTGTGTCCTTTTGTGTCAGTTTCAGTCTTAATTTAATTATTCAAACGCTTTTATAACATCAGTTTCATCAGCTTCAGGTACAAAACAGCTCGTTATATTGCAAACTAATATTCATTTTAATCTATATTTGCAATTATAAACACTTGGTTTGTATAGCAAATAGTTTACTGCATTTTATTATTCTATATCTACATGTAACGGTTAATGAACCGTAAGTCTGGTGCATGGACAGATCTACAGATTTCACTTAGACTAGAGGATGTTTAGGTCATAGATGCAAACTGCTGCACCTTTCAGTGAAAATTCACCTTTTTGAGATCAACATAGGTCACTTAGGAGATTTGTGCAGATCAGATGAGAGAATTTTGATTTGTGGGTGGGTGGGTGGGTGGGTGGGGGGACTGTTTTTACACGGTCTTTGCTCACTTTTAAAGGCAGTCGTGGCCTAATGAGATTGAGCGTTGGACTTGTAACCTGAGATTGTGGGTTCGAATCTGGGGTCCGGCAGGAATTGTCGGTGGGGGGAGTGAACAACGGGTGCTTCTCTGGGTGTGTGTTCACTACTGTAAGTGTGCACTTAGATGAGTTAAATGCAGAGCACAAAATCTGAGTATGGGGTCATCATTTTTTTTTTTTTTTTTATTGATGGGAAGCTGACTTGAGTCCAGTCCCCACCCCACTGATGAGACCAGCCCTCACAAAGTCGCATCCAGCACTCAGCACTCTCCCATCAATCTCAGGCGGCAAGATGACGGAGTCCAGCCCCCATCCAGTTATGGAGTCCAGTGCTCTCCCCACCCAGGACTCTAGTCCCTACCCTGCCAAGCAGTCCATCCCCCAATGTGTCATTTCCTGGCTTCATCCAAGATGTGCTTATGCACAAGTCTTTAGTAAATTTGTTCATATCTAAATGTCGCATTTTCACATCTTGTTTCAAGTCAATAAAAACAGTTATTTTTCTGGTAAAGTGGAGGTTTGTTTTTTATAACTTTATCTGCGTTTGCACAATCTGTCCTAACAGACAACAGTTATGCAGCCTCTACAATCCCGTGTTCCAGTTAAGTTCAGATCTATTGCACCAAGTTGGTAAAATTATGGCTTTGGTGTCGGTAAAAAAAAGAAGAAACCTCAGGCTTTGCAGCTGGATTTTGTGAAACTACACTAATTCCTTTGAGTGCAAATATATATTTTTTTTTTTATTCAAGCCTTATTCATGAATCTCTCAGTATTTTAAAAACTGCCAGTAAGGATGAACACAGTTGTGTTTTTAAAATGGTTTTGGTTTGAGTATTGCATGTCTTTATGCAGTATGTCAACTTTCACCACCTGGACTTAACCAAACTTTTACAGTTAAGCAAATTCTAGGGCTCAAAAATATTAGGCTAGTTTATTCATAAAACCTTGAAGCTGACAATTATGTGGTTCGTATTCAAATTTGTAATATCTGAAATTTCAAAAGGCGTTTGTCCTATCCTCCAAATGAAGTTGCGAGTATCTTCACGGTGATGGTTTTTGGTGATTGCAGGATGAAAGTTGTTAACTGTTTTCGGTGATCAGGCTGTGCTTCGCACCAGATTTTATGCTGTCAAATCCCAGATGTCGCTACTAATCAAGGTCATGTTATTTAAATCAGCTAATGTTAAATATAGGCTTTGTTTATATTTTTTTCAACCACTGGTTCTCTGCCCTTAAGATCAGATAAATAAAAATATAGTCCTGGGCTACAGCAGAATAATGTATTGTGCCCAAAATGTAATGACTTTTTTTTTTTTTAAGATGTTTGAAAACATTTTAACATGGTTACTTTTTGCGCATTCAGCTGATCAGCAGTTTCTTGCCAAGCAGCCTCTCTCTGTTCCAAGATAACGCAGAGTATGGCCGCCGTGTTGCGAGCTCCTACCAAACTTTGCAGTTTCTTGTGTGTTTTACTGATTATTTTGCTGTTTTTCGTACTTGATTTCTACACTCTTATTGCCTACGACAGACACACACTTTTAGAAATCAGCTCCTCCGTCGCACATCGGAAACCGGACTTTGAGTTCCTGAATGCCGGCGCTTTGTTTAAAAACACAGACGGCCACACGACGGAAACGCAGCGGAAAAAGACGGAAGAGAACTGGTGGCCTCTTCAGACTGAGACGCCGTGCCTTTCGACCTCCTCTCCCTACCATTCTGCTGGCCAACGTTCAGTCACTGGACAACAAATTCTGCGAACTGTGGGCGCGTATCTCCTACCAACGAGAAACAAGGGACTGCTGCATTATCTGCCTCACAGAAACCTGCTATCTGTGGAGATTCCAGATTCAGCCATCGAACTCTCGAGATTCTCTGTGCACCGCGTGGACAGAATGAAAGAGTTTACGGGGAAAATCAGAGGGGTGGGGGTGTTTGTTTCTTTATTAACAACTTGTGGTGCGACGAGAGGAACACACACTCTGTTAGATCATTCTGCTCCCCTGATCTGGAATACCTCACTCTGCTGTGTTGACCATTCTGGCTTCCGAGGGAATTTACAGCGGTCATAATCACAGCTGTTTACATCCCCCTCAAGCCAACACAGTGCAAGCACTCAAGGAACTGTACGGGAGTATAAGAGAACAGGAAACCGCACACACAGAGGCAGCGTTCATTATAACAGGGGACTTAAACAACGCCAACTTCAGGAAAATAGCTCCAAAATACTTTCAACACATTACCATAAACACGATCACTGTTATTCTCCCTTCCGGGATGCCTACAAATCCCTCCCCCGCCTAGCGTTTGGCAAATCAGACCAGTCATCCGTTCGGGAAAGCACCCACCCTCGGGACGCTTCAAAGCTGGTCGGACCAATCGGACTCTCCACTGCAAGACTGTTTTTAAACACGTTGACTGGGAGATGTTCCGAGCTGCTTCTGATGACGACATCGAGGTTTACTCGGACACTGTCACGTGTTTCTTCAGGAACTGTGTTGAAGATGTGGTGCTGACAAAACCAGTTTGCATCCACCCCAACCAAAAACCCTGGATTAATAGCGATGTTCGAGCAGCCTTGTCCGCGCGAACCTCTGCCTTTTAAATCCGGAAACATGGAAGAACAAAAACAAGCCAACTATGACCTCCGGAAAACCATTAAAGCCGCCAAACAACAATACAAAAATAAAATTGACACCAACAATGCAAGAAGCACGTGGCAGGGCATTAACAATATCACAGACTTTAAACAAAACAAAATCGCCGCTGTGAACATTGCCGCCTCTCTTCCGGAGGAACTCAACGAGTTCTACGGCTGTTTTGAAGCTCATAACACCGCTGGCACCGATAGAGCTCCCGCGGCCGATGAAGAGGCGGTCAGTACACTCTCTGTCTCTGTAGAGGATGTTACACGATCATTCCACCAGGTGAGCATCCGAAAAGTTGTGGGTCCAGATGGCATTCCAGGCCATTTTTAAAACCGCAACCATCGTGCCAATACCAAAGACAGCTAAAACCACATGTTTGAATGACTGGGGTCCTGTTGCTCTGACACCCACCTTCAGCACAGCAAGTGTTTTGAGAAGCTGATCAAAACTCACATCTGCTCTGTTCTGCCTGCCTCACTCGACCTTCTCCTGTTTGCATACAGGAGCAACCACTCTACTGATGATGCCATTGCTTTCACACTACACACTGCTCTTTCCCATCTGGACAGTGAGAACACATATGTGAGAGTGCTATTTTTGGACTACAGCTCAGCATTCAATACTATAGTGCCTGCTAGGCTTTTTATGAAACTCTGGGCCTGAACTAATCTTTGTGCAGCTGGATCCTGGACTTCCTGTCAGGCAGATGTCAGGTGGTCAGAATGGGTAACATTACCTCATCTCCGCTGGTCCTCAACACTGGCGCTCCTCAGGGCTGCGTTCTCAACCCACTCCTGTACTCCCTTTACACACATGACTGTGCAGCCACACACAGCTCCAAAATCATAGTCAAATTTGTCGATGACACGACGGTAGTAGGCCTGATCACTGACAACGACGAGATAGCCTACAGAGAAGAGGTGCATGCACTGACACGCTGGTGCCAGGAAAACCACCTCTCACTCAACATCAACAAAACCAAGGAGCTTGTGGTGGATTTCAGGAGACAGAGCAGAGAACACACCCTCATCATCATCATCGACGGGACACCAGTGGAACGGGTCAGCAGCTTTAAGTTTCTAGGAGTCCACATCACTGAGGACCTCACATGGTCTGCTCACACAGATGCGGTGCTGAAGAAGGCACAACAACGCCTCTTTTGCCTCAGGCGCCTGAGGAAATTCGGAATGAGTCCCCACATCCTGCACTCATTCTACACCTGCACTGTGGAAAGCTGGCTGCATCACCGCCTGGTTTGGAAACATCACCAGCAGCAATTGCAAAGGGTTGTGCGAACTGCCCACCACACTGTAGGAGGTGAGCTTCCCTCCCTCCAGGACATCTACACCAGGCGGTGTATGAGGAAATCCCGGAGGATCATCAGTGACTCCAACCACCTAAGCCATGGTCTGTTTTCTCTGCTGCCCTCAGGCAGATGGTTACGCAGTATCCGAACATGCACAAGCCGACTGAGGGACAGCTTTTTCCCTCAGACTGGAACTGACACTTACACAGCACACCTCTCTGTCCATACCATTCACCATGCACTTTTAACTCCACCACCACAATTTATATATATATATTTTTTTTTACTAACTGGACTTAAATGTAGCATGCACTGCACTTTAACACAATAATACTCTGCCAACATCTATATACCAACCATTACATCTACAACCACCCTGTGTACATTTGTATTATGTTTGTATATTTTGTATATTATTGCTTTATATAGTGTATATACTGCACATAAAAGTATACTGTTATTTGTAAAGTGTCTAAACGTGTATAATGTTATTTGTTAAACGTGTTAATTGTATTCTGCACTGTCTGGAGCACGCTCCCAAGCTTTTCACTCACCACGGCATCACATGTTGGTGATGTGACAATAAAAGTGATTTGAGTGATTTGAGATGTAGCTTTTATGGTTATTGTAGAACATTAAAACATTACAATCTAAAATAGCTCTTTAATGCATTAAAAACTAAATTAAAAGTTAAAATCACTGAATTCAAAGTTACATTAAATAGAAAAACAGATTACGTTTTAAGTGATGAGGAATACACAAACTAACTTGAGCTAGTATCATTAATATATACTTATATTTAGCAATTAAAATTCTACATGTCACCTGCTTCCTTGAATCAAACCACATAATGCATACCAACAAATTTATATTGAATAACTATATGGCAGTATACGGTATGTGGTAGTTTTGCCAATGGTATTGAAAAATATTTAAATAGTTGTGAAATAAAAAATGACCCTACCGCTCTGGAATGGTCAAGTCAAGTCACCTTTATTTATATAGCGCTTTTAACAATACAAATTGTAACAAAGCAACTGCACAATATCAAAATAGGAAAATAGTGTGTCAATAATGTAAAATTACAAGATTTAACACTTAATTTTCAGCTGAAGGCATTTCATTATTGAATTTAGTGATGGCATCGTCCAGCTCAGTTCAGTTTAAATAGTATCTGTGCAATGAAGTTGATGATATTGCTGGAAATGAAGTGTCCCCAACTAAGCAAGCCAGAGGCGACAGCGGAAAGAAACCAAAACTCCATCGGTTTTCTTGTTCTGATGACATAAGTTTGACGGCTTTGGGAGAACCCCCTTGTTAAGTCATGATGTAAGAACTGCTGTTTTTCCAAGCCTCTACTCATTTCATTTGAGGATACTATCTTGACAACTATTTATGAGCATTATTTAATACTAAATATTTCAGCTAAGAATGAAAAATTTGTTGTGCACACTACAGTCTCCGTTCTCACAGTGTCTAAAACACTAATATTTTAGCTGACTCACTGTCTCGCCATCTGGGATTTCAGTATCACATGACATCATGGGTGTATATTAGCACAGTTTATTGTTTTCTTGGGACATCTGGCAGAGCAGTAGGACCCAGAAGCTGTGAAGCATGATGTCAGATTTAACAAGCAGATATTCTTAACAACTTAACTGTGAATCTGCTATGAGCAAGCGGTGAAGAGGAGCGCCACAATAAAACCCCTCTCTTTATTCAATATTCTGTTTCACTTGAAAATGCATCACAACACTAAAGTCAGTTGCAACTTCCGGTTCATGGTGAGTTTGGAGAGCTTAATATTGTTATTTTTCAAGGTATTGAAGTGAGAAATACCTGTATCATGACCACTAATTCACATACATTGTTAATAAGTTAAAAGTGGGTTTTGTTCAAAGTAGCTATTATCCACATATATCTTTGATATTAATTAATATTTTTTGGTAAATCATTAAATATCGCCTCTAAAAAGAAACTAGTAACTTGTACTCTTGAGTGTTTTTTTTAGAAGATTAATATGTAGTTTTAATTAAGTACTGCTTTGACACCTTGACAAAAGTACCTTTACTTGTAATTGAGTATTATTTCAGCAATGGAACAGTACTTGTACTTAAGTACACTTTTCAGTACTCTCCACCACTGTTATCAACCAGCCAATGTCTGCAGGAGAATGTTAATGAGTGGATCCTCTGTTACTAATTCCCCTTTAACGAACCAGGTGATGAAAATCTGTGTTATTTTAAAACCCCTGGCTCAACGCTTGTTTTAGAAAACAGTGTTAGATTGTTGATTGTTCAACTTTACTCAAGATGGCCATTTCAAATTTTATGTTTTTGGTGTTCTTGTGTCATGAATTGATGCTCAATGGTGAAATTGTTTTCTCCTTGATGTAGTGTTTTAATGTTATATTTTTATTCATCTCTTTCTTTAACCTTATATTTTGTCTTTAGGATTTGCCTCTCCAATTGGGTATCCTTTATACCAGTCTGGTAGTGAACAAGTGCGCTTGGAGAAAAAAGGTTTGTGAATTGTGATTGCATTCTGTCTCTTTGTTCACATTATGTGTAGTTGTTTTAATGGGACATACTGACTTCCTGTATTAATAGTGAAACTAGAGTCAAGATATAACAATAATATAAAAAAATACTGCAGTCTGTGATTAACCCGAAATGCAGTTCAGATCTTAATTTAGAATTAAATGATTGTTTCTCAAATGTTAAACCCAGGTATCATCTAAGATGATTGAATTTTAAATGTGGCACTTAATAAAATGTGAAACTTTTAAATGCATGTAATCAGGGACCGAGTGCAAACATGAGTCTTGCAGTAGTTTTAGATATTCCAATTATATATATATATATTAGGGGTGGGCATAGATTAATTTTTTTAATCTAGATTAATTTTGGAATTAATCTAGATTAAAATGGCTCATTTGAATTCTGCCGAAGGCATTCAGAATATGTGTGCTACCCAAATAATGACTAAAAGTAAGTCTTTGAGAACGGGTTTCTCAAGCCAGGTGGCGCATTAGACCAGGGGCTCATCTCCTGTTTCCAAAATGCATCACAAACTGCTTGAGAAAGCTGTTCTACTATGATAATTGGCGATGAAAATAAACTATGTTCAATAAGATGTACTTGTGTTTACTAACTGTTTATTCAGTTAAACATGAATTTATAACTGTAGGCCTACATAAGAGGTCGTGATGAACTGTTTACAGTTTCCATTGGGAAGCTTCTTAAAAATAAATTTTCCCTGAAGCAAACCCGGCGGCTTCATAGCTGCATCCATGTTAGCACGTCACGTCTGATGTGGTAATTTCACAGTAACGTTAGGCATACACACAGGTTCGAAGCAGAGGGTGACACGGGAGTGAATTCTCAAGTTCACATGAGACCTAAAGCGCATCCTGTTTGCTTAAAAGCGCAACGTTTCGTTGTTATTCTGAGTGCACACAAATAAACGTAGAGTCTTTACAGATTCGAAAGATGCATTAGGCTACTTTTATCTGTATGACGAAGAATGACGGAGATTTTAAGAGCAAGTGAGCGCACCGGAGCCTGTCCTGGGCAAACGCGCTTCCACACAAACACTTCAATAGCGCACATTTCTCTAGGTTAACATCATATTGAGCGGCCATGTAAAGTTGCTACTACATACATCTTTCAGATGAAAAGCCATATTTGAGGTTGATGAATGATAGATGAGCGTTTGGATGTCCTGCCCGATTGTATTACCACATAGACCAGCCGTTAACAACAATCTGTCCATCACGGACTGCGAGCCTCTAGTTCGAAGACTCGTTCTCGCCCCCTACAGTGCAATTCGGCTAGGTATACATCCGCGCTAAAATATCAGGGTGAAAGTCATCATAGTGCGTAGTATAGACCCAGCTCCCAACCCAACTTTGAGAATAGATTAACGGCGATATTTTTTTTATCGCCGATAAGAGTCTCGCGTTAACGCAGCACGTTAACGCCGATAACGGCCCACCACTAATATATATATATATATATATACTATTCTGATTTCCGTGCCCTGTGTAGTGGGAGGGCAAAGTCCAAAAGTATACAGGTCCAACCCTGGTGTAGTTCTACATTTTAACACCTCAATAAATCCTCCTTTTTTATTGTGTCTTAGTTAAAGTGTTTCTTATTTTTCCTGTAAGTTCCACAATTATATTTCTGTTAAGTGTGTGTGTGTGTGTGTGTGTGTGTGAGATGGGTGAGTATTGTGATGTGTATCGTTGTACTCCAGTTCTTGGTTGTTTTCCAGATGGCCCCTTGTCCTGTCCTTATGCGAGGCAAAATACAAACCCCCCAGTGGTAGCAAAGTGCAACTTGGCTATTCTGCTGTCTTTGAAGAATGCAACTGAGCTAGTTTTCCAAAAGGGTAATCTTTTCTGATGGTACTTTACCAAGAGGGAAGCTAGTTTCATCTTATCTGACAAGTTTTATATCAAATTTCTTTAGGTATTGACTTTAAGAATTTGCCTGCGGAATCCAGCCCTCTCCCTGTTGAGTCAGGCTATTTGCCTACTGAGATTGATGGAAAGCTGTCTGAGTCTAGCGCTCTGCTTGCTGAGGAGTCCAGCCCCCAGCCTGTCAAGGAATTCAATGCTATCCCAGTTGGAGAACCTAGCTCTCACCCAGTTGAGGAATCCAGCCCCCAGCCTAACAACGAATCAAATGCTATCCCAGCTGTGGAACCTAGCTCTCACCCAGTTGATGAATTCAGCCCCCAGCCTGCCAAGGAATCCAATGCTATCCTAACGGGGGAATCCAGCTCTGTGCCTGCTGAGGAGTCCAGCCCCAAGTATGCCAGTGAATCCAACACTCTCCCAGCTGCAGAGTCCAGTCCTCTGCCTGCAGAATCCAGCCCCCATTCTACCAACAAATCCAATGCCATCCCAGTTGGAGAACCTAGCTCTCTGCCTGCTGAGGAGTCCAGCCCCCAGCTTGCCAATGATTCCAAAACTCTCCAAGCTGCAGAGTCCAGTCCTCTGCCTGCAGAATCCAGCCCCCATTCTACCAACGAATCCAATGCCATCCCAGTTGGAGAACCTAGCTCTCTGCCTGCTGAGGAGTCCAGCCCGCAGCTTGCCAATGATTCCAAAACTCTCCAAGCTGCAGAGTCCAGTCCTCTGCCTGCAGAATCCAGCCCCCATTCTACCAACGAATCCAATGCCATCCCAGTTGGAGAGACTAGCTCTCTGCCTGCTGAGGAGTCCAGCCCGCAGCTTGCCAATGATTCCAAAACTCTCCAAGCTGCAGAGTCCAGTCCTCTGCCTGCAGAATCCAGCCCCCATTCTACCAACGAATCCAATGCCATCCCAGTTGGAGAACCTAGCTCTCTGCCTGCTGAGGAGTCCAGCCCCCAGCTTGCCAATGATTCCAAAACTCTCCAAGCTGCAGAGTCCAGTCCTCTGCTTACAGAATCCAGCCCCCATTCTACCAACGAATCCAATGCCATCCCAGTTGGAGAGACTAGCTCTCTTCTTGCTGAGGAGTCTATTTCTCTCTCAGCTGTAGAGTCTAGTTCCCACCCTTCAGAGAAGTCATGTGCTCCTCCCACCAAGAAGCCCAGCCCCCACCCAGTTGCAGAGTCTGTTACTCTGCCTGCTGGGAAGTCTCAAACTCTGCCCACTGAGGTTGATGGGAAGCTGTCTGCATCTAGCTCTCTGTCTGCTGAGGAGTCCCGCCCCCAGTCTCCCAATGCTGTCCCAGCTGGGGAACCTAGCTCTCTGCCTGCTGAGGTGTCCAGCCCCCAGCCTGCCAAGGAGTCCAATGCTCTCCCAGCTGAAGAATCTAGCTCTCTACCTGCTGAGGAGTCCATTCCCCAGCCTGCCAATGAGTCCAATGCTATACCAGCTGGAAAATCTAGC
The DNA here is from genome assembly GCA_027422435.1 of Schizopygopsis pylzovi. NCBI lineage: Eukaryota > Metazoa > Chordata > Actinopteri > Cypriniformes > Cyprinidae > Schizopygopsis > Schizopygopsis pylzovi. The sequence continues at coordinate 63,113,406 of CM049816.1, forward strand.
TCTCACACTGAGGAATCCAATACTATCCTTGCTGGGCTATCCAGCTCTCTAACTGCTGAGTCCAGCACTATCCCAGTTGCAGAGTCCAGTCCTCTGCCTGCAGAATCCAGCCCACAGCCTGCCAACGAATCCAATGCTATCCCAGCTGGAAAATCTAGTTATCACACTGATGAGGAATCCAATGCTATCCTTGCTGGGCTATCCAGCTCTCTAACTGCTGAGTCCAGCACTATCCCAGTTGCAGAGTCCAGCCCCCAGCCTGCCAACGAATCCAATGCTTTCTCAGCTGGGGAATCTAGCTCTCTGCCTGCTGAGGAACCAAGCCCCCAGCCTACCAAGGAATCCAATGCTATACCAGCTGGAGAATCTAGCTCTGTACCGGCTGAGGAATCCAGCTCCCAGTCTGCCAAGGAATCTAATGCAATCCAAGCTGGAGAATCTAGCTCTCTGTCTGCGGAGTCCAGCTCTCACCTAGTTGCAGAATCCAGCCCCCAGCCTGCCAACAAATCCAATGCTATCCCAGCTGGGGAATCCAGCTCTCTAATTGCTCAGGAGTCCAGCCCCCAGCCTGCTAATGAGTCGAGTGCTATCCCAGCTGGAGAATCTAGCTCTCTGCCTGCTGAGGTGTCCAACCCTCAGCCTGCTAAGGAATCTATTGCTATCCCAGCTGGAGAAACTAGCTCACTGCTTGCCGAGCAATCCAATGCTATCCAAGCTGGAGAATTTAGCTCTCTGCCTGCTGAGTCCAGCTCTAACCTAGTTGCGGAGTCCAGCCCCCAGCCTTCCAACGAATCCAATGCAATCTCGGCTGGAGAATCTAGCTCTATACCTGCTGAGGAATCCAGCTCCCAGTCTGCCAACAAATCCAATGCTATCCCAGCTGGGGAACCTAGTGTTCAGACTGCTGAGGAATCTATTGCTATCCAAGCTGGAGTATCTAGCTCTCTGCCTGCTGAGGAGTCCAGCCCCCAGCCTGCCAATGAGTCAAGTGCCATCCCAGCTGGAGAATCTAGCTCTCTGCCTGCTGAGTCCAGCTCTCACCTAGTTGCAGAGTCCAGCCCCCAGCCTGCCAATGAGTCCAAATCTTTTCAAGCAGCAGAGTCCAGTCTTCTGCCTGCAGAATCCAGCCCCCATCCTGCCAATGAATCCATTGCTATCCCAGCTGGGGAACCTAGCACTCTGCCTGCTGAGGAGTCCAGCCCCCAGTCTACCGGGGAATCCAACACTATCTCAGCTGGAGAATCTAGCTCTAACACGGATGAATCCAATGCTACCCTTGCTGTGCAATCCAGCTCTCTGCCTGCTGATTCCAGAACGGTCCCAGCTGCAGAGTCCAGCCCCCAGCCTGCCAAGGAATCCAATGCTATCCTACGTGGAGAATCTAGCTCTCTGCCTGCTGAGGTGTCCAACCCTCAGCCTGCTAAGGAATCTATTGCTATCCCAGCTGGAGAAACTAGCTCACTGTTTGCCGAGCAATCCAATGCTATCCAAGCTGGGGAATTTAGCTCTCTGCCTGCTGAGTCCAGCTCTAACCTAGTTGCGGAGTCCAGCCCCCAGCCTGCCAACGAATCCAATGCAATCTCGGCTGGAGAATCTAGCTCTATACCTGCTGAGGAATCCAGCTCCCAGTCTGCCAACAAATCCAATGCTATCCCAGCTGGGGAACCTAGTGTTCAGACTGCTGAGGAATCTAATGCTATCCAAGCTGGAGTATCTAGCTCTCTGCCTGCTGAGGAGTCCAGCCCCCAGCCTGCCAATGAGTCAAGTGCCATCCCAGCTGGAGAATCTAGCTCTCTGCCTGCTGAGTCCAGCTCTCACCTAGTTGCGGAGTCCAGCCCCCAGCCTGCCAAGGATTACAATGCTATTCCAGCTGGAGAATCTAGCTCTCTACCTGCTGAGGAGTCCAGCCCCCAGCCTGCCAATGAGTCCAAATCTTTCCAAGCAGCAGAGTCCAGTCTTCTGCCTGCAGAATCCAGCCCCCAGCCTGCCAACGAATCCATTGCTATCCCAGCTGGGGAACCTAGCACTCAGACTGCTGAGGAATCAAATGCTGTCCTAGCTGGGGAATTTAGCTCGCTGCCTGTTGAGAAGTTGGGCCTTTTGCCTACAGAAAGTGTTAGTGAGAAGCTGACTGAGTCCAGTCCCCACCCCACTGAGGAGTCAAGTGCCTATCCATTTGTGGAGTCCAGTGCTCTCCCCACCCAGGAGTCTAGTGCCAAGTAGTCCACCCCTCAATGTGTCATTACCTGCCTGCTTCATCCAAGATGTGCATATGAACAAATTTACTAAAAGACTTGTGCATATCTAAATGTGGCATTTTTATGTCAATAAAACCAGTAATCTTTCTTGTAAAGTGGAGGTTTGTTTTCAACTTTATCTGTGTTTGCACAATCTGTCCTAACAGACAACAGTTATGCAGCCTCTACAATCCCGTGTTCCAGTTAAGTTCAGCTCTATTGCACCAAGTTGGTAAAATTATGGCGTTGGTGTCAGTAAAAATGAAACATCAGGCTTTGCAGCTGGATTTTGTGAAACTGTACAATTCCTTTTGAGTGCAACTAGTTTTTTTTTTTTCTCTCCTTCAAGCCTTATTCATGAATTTCTCAGTATTTTAAAAACTGCCAGTAAGGATAAGCACAGTAGTGTTTTTAAAATGGTTTTGGTTTGAGTATTGCATGTCTTCACGCAGTATGTCAACTTTCACCACCTGAACTTAACCAGATTTTACAGTTAAGCAAATTCTAGGACTCAAAAATATTAGGCTAGTTTATTCATTAAACCTTGAAGTTGACAATTGTGGTTCGTATTCAAATTTGGTAATATCTGAAATTTCAAAAGGTTTTTGTCCTATCCTCAATGAAGTTGAGAGTATCTTCAAACTGATGGAATTTGGTGATTGTAGGATGAAAGTTGCTTGCTGTTTCTCAGTGGTGTACTAAACACAAAAATCAAGTACTTGAGTAAAAGTACAGATGTGTTATAAAACATTACTCCAGTAAAAGTACTGCTTTTAAAATTTTACTCGAGTAAAAATACAAGTACTAAATTTAAATAAAAAAAACTAATAGATTTTTTCTTTAGCAATTTTATATAGACTACTTAATTTAATTTTATATTTGCACATATTTATTATATTAATGTTCAAAATATCTGGGATTTTCCCAAAATAACCACTATATGGAGTTAAGATATATTTTTGTTCTTGACTATGTTGACAAGAGTTATGTAGTAATGTTTGCTGTGAAGCTTACATTGTAATGTACCTGAGAGAAAACTGATTTGACCATCTGTTTTTCAAGGTCAAGGTAGAGGTTTCTTTATTTGCCACATAATAAATTATACAGGGTATAATCAAAAGTGAAATGTAGATCAAATCAGGTCCGCTCAGTGGACAGTGCAAAGAATAAAAATTATATAAAAGTAACACCACACAAGAGCATATACGTATATAGGTAAAAAAGAGAAATAAAGAGTAAAATGTGTAATAGAATAAAGAAAAGTGCAAGACAAGTAAGATGTGCAAAAACAAGATGTGCAAAAACAGTATATGGGACTTAATAAATAGTAATATAAACGAGAGGGATGTGCAAACGGGTTGTACTGGGTATGTACACATAGCAGCAATACGGATGATGAGAATATGAATGTGTTTTTTTTTTTAATGTTTTGTAAATGTTTATGAAACAGAGTTTGTGTTAAGGAGCCTGATGGCCTGAGGGAAGAAGCTCCTCCTCAGTCTCTCAGTTTTTGCCATCATGCTCCTGAAGCGCTTGCCAGATGGCAGTAAACGGAAAAGATGGTTACCGGGGTGAGTTGAGTCTTTGATGATTTTAGCAGCTCTGCTTTTACAGCGTTTGAGGTAGATGTCCTGCAGAGAGGGGAGAGTAGACCCTGAGATGCGCTCAGCTAAGCGCACGACTCTCTGCAGAGCTTTGCAGTCCTGGTTTGTGGCATTATTATACCACACTGAGATGCACTGAGTCAATACACTTTCTATGGCCCCTGAATAGAAAGTTTTTAGGATAGCTGGTGAGACCCTGAATTTCCTCAGCTGTCGCAGATGGTACAGTCTTTGCCTGGCTTTCTTGACCTGAGTCTGAATGTGTGTAGTCCAAGTCAGGTCCTCAGAGATGTTTACACCGAGGTACTTGAAGCTACTCACCCTCTCCACAGGGGTCCCACTGATCATAAGAGGAGTGTAGGGCTGCTGCTGTCTCTTCCTGAAGTCCACGATCAGCTCCTTAGTTTTGCTCACGTTCAGAGAGAGACAGTTGTCCTGGCACCATGATGTGAGTCTCTCTACCTCCTCTAAGTATGCGGCCTCGTCATCGTTGTTAATGAGGCCCAGAACCACAGTATCATCAGCAAATTTAATGATAGAAGTGGAGCTGTGAGAGGACACGCAGTCATGGGTGTATAGAGAGTAGAGTAGGGGACTCAGGACACAGCCCTGTGGGGCTCCTACGTTCAGGGTTATGGAGTTGGAGGTGAACTGGCCGACTTTCACCACTTGTGGTCTGGCGGTGAGGGAATCTTGAATCCAGTCACAAAGTGAAGTGATTAGGCCGAGGTCTGAGAGTTTAACAGCCAGCTTGGTGGGGACTATAGTATTAAAAGCGGAGCTATAGTCAATGAATAGCAGTCTTACATAGTTGCCATTTTTGCTGTCAATGTGAGTGAGGGAGGAGTGCAGTACCTGAGAGATGGCATCATCAGTAGACCTATTTGGCCGATAGGCAAACTGAAGAGGGTCCAAGGTAGCAGGGATGGAGGAGCAAATGTGTTTCTTTAAAAGTCTCTCAAAAACCTTCATGACTGTCGATGTGAGGGCAACTGGACGATAGTCATTCAGGCAAGAGGGTTTACTGTTCTTAGGCACAGGGATTATAACAGATTTTTTAAAGGGGGTGGGAACCACAGAGGTAGCGAGGAACTCATTAAATATGGAAGTAAACAAACCAGCAAGCTGATCAGCACAGAACCTCAGAACGCGGCCAGTAATCCCATCGGGTCCTGCTGCTTTTCTGACGTTCACTCTCCTTAGTTCCCTCCGAACATCATCCTCTGACACGGTGATTACATGATCGCTGCTCTGTCTGCTGCTTGCTGACGCGCTGTTCGGCAGAATCGCGCCGCCATTACATTCAAAGCGGCCGTAGAAGGTGTTTAGCTCTTCGGCCAGCAACGGATCTGCTCTCACCTCTACAGAGGAGTTGTTTCCAGAGGAACAGATGGTCTTCAGTCCCTGCCACATGCGTTGAGAGTCATTGAGCTGGAAATGTGACTCAATTCTCTCACTGTATCTGAGTTTAGCGGCTCTTACTGCACGACGGAGAGCATAGCACGATGCTTTGTACTCGCTCATGTATCCTGACAGAATACCGGCATTGTATGCTGCAGTTGATGGTTAACCGCGTCACAAATTGTTCTGTCCACCCACGGCTTCTGATTTGAGAAAGTCTTTATTGTTACCGTTTCAGTGGCCTATTCGGTTAGTGCGTTTACGAAGCTTAATGCTACCTCCGTGAATTCGCTGACGTCAGATGAACTCGCCCGGAACATGTCCCAGTCGACGTCATCAAGAGACGCCTGTAGCGTAGCTTCAGTAAGCTTCACCAGTAGGAAACAAGTTTTAAAACTTGTTGTTTTGCAGAACGTCAGTTATATGTGACATGACAATAAGTCCTAAAGTTAGGAAGAACTTTTTAAGAAAAATATAATTAGTTTCATGATTTTTTTTTCTTCTCAAACCTTGTCTGTGGTGTAATAACACCCCAGGCTAAATTTCCCCAGAGGGCATCACTTTTATAATTACTGTAGTTATGTTCTCAACATCACATCCTTTCTTTTTCCCTCAGATGTAATCTATCTAACGTTAGGTGGTTGAATAAAAATATTTGGACTTTATATCTAAAAAATTCCTCAACTTGGCATCAGCAGGCTTGTTAGCTATACAGTTTACAATATTTACTTATTTTTAGTATGGTTATGAATAAACATTCATATGTCTACTCAGCTAGTTGATGTAATCAATATAAAAATGTATACTGTTGATAAACAATTGTAACACAATTTCAACCTGGAGACACACACAGGAGAATTCAAACCCAGCAACAGAAATGAATTATTACCAAAAAAATCCTCCCTTTCATGCGCAAGGGAGAAGGTCAACTGACCTCATCAGTAACTTTCGTGCAAAGGTACGGACGGCTCCGGGAATGGTTCTGGACACCGTCAAGCCTACATTCCAGAGCATAGTTCAAAACCCCCCCATTTAAAACAAAGCAGGATTTTTCTCCATCGGACAGACCAAGGAAAACCAAACTCCTTGCCTTTTTGACACGTATAACTATTGCAACGACACAAATAAATATATGGATATTTAATGTGTACTCTTTCCCTCATAGGCATGATGTGATGATTTCGAGTGCCAATTATTTAGGACAATGTGGGAATTTTTTAATCATGCTTTAAACGGTATAAACTGTAATGTGTGTATTATTATGCGGTGTTTGATCTCTAAAGAAAGCTAGACTCAGATGTGATAGACTGTGTTGATGACCGTTAAATTTTAATACCCTGCATAATTATACATGTATAAAGATCGATAAAGTTTATCCTTCCCAAAAGTGATGAGATATCACAGAACTGGTGGTCCACCCAGCAAGCCTGGACATGGGCGGGGCTCCGCCCCATACGGACAATCGGATTCGACAGGCCGCCCGTGGGGAGGAGCAAGTTGGACTGTTGAAAAACAACGCGCCAGTTGCAAATCGCTCTCTCTGGAACATGGCGTGACGCTCTCTTGACGCTCTCTTGAACTTGGCTTGACTCTTGGCGCTTGACTCTCGTGGCTCTCTCTCTTGAACATCTCTGGAGCTGCGCTCGTAACTTTGCCTCGACACCGACTAAACCAACCATCTATTCGAAGGCGAAGGATAGAAGGCACAACATCAAAGAACAACGAATTGAACGCCTACAGACGAAAGGAAAGCCTTCTGTGACGTCACGCGGCAGCATCCACATATCACGTGTTTCCACCCGAGAGCACCCGGAGACGCACGAACCACCCACGTGGTTTCCGAGGACAAAGACCAGAGCAACGCATTTGAAGGAAACAAAACCAAAATCCAGCCTGCTTCAACAACGAAAGCAAGTACCTCTAACTAAACCTATATTGCTGATTGAACTGGTAAAAATTTGATCTGAATGCAGTAACAGAGCATAGGGCATCTGTCGTGATCTTTTCCGGTCAACTCAAGCGTTAAAATAGCTAAAAGGGCTAATTTTTTATTTTAGGAGTTTACTTACCAAAATCCCTTATGCCTGTCTTTGTATGTATGTTTGTGTCTTATCAGTTAATCCATTTATGTTAGAATAGCAGTATTACGAATAAACCATTTTTCATTTCATAAAGAATTGTCTCTGGAGTGTGATTTGAAGTTTTATCCTTATTTGCCATAAAGAGAAAGCTACCTAAGCTCGACGTTGATATGCTGAGGTTAGTGTTCGGTGGACGATCACTTAATACAGTATAACTAAGTTAAATATTAATATTACTTTTAACCAAGCAATATTTAATATTTAATAACTAATTCCCGGAGCTGAAATAATAGCTCTATATTAAACTGGTTTTATTACAAATGGTGGAGAATGCGGGCAATTAAAGATTAATCTGAAAATCAAACCAGAGGCAAAAGGGTATTTCTCAATTTTTATCTGTAAAAACTGAGTAAATACAGGAAAGGCGGTTATTTGTGGTATTGCATTCTTGTTTGTGAAACCCAGTGTGTTTGAATGAAAGAGAGGGTATTTGTTTAACTCGAGTTTGTGAGAAGAAACTGCAGTAAATAATTAAAAGTCGCTCTAAAGCGCATAAAAGAGACAAATGAGCGTGTCCCTCGTTTGAGCTCTGAGTGAAGGCCTGTATAGTTTGATTTGTAAGTGCGTGTCCCACTTTCAAACTCCGCTATATTTTCAAATCCCCCGGGTGTGGAATGTTTAAAATAGCTATTTAAATAATTCTCAGCCATTTGATTTCACGAGTGAATTCAAACGCACGGCGCTCAAAGGAGTGGCCAGTCGTTTTTGAGAAAGGGAGAGATTGTGCAATCGATTGTTTGTGTTTATGTGTGCGGTCTAAACAGACAAATATTCGCATAATAGCCCGCCGAGGCTTTGATGGGTTATAAGTAACCCGTAGATAAATTTATCTCGCCCTAAACGAGTGAGATTATGTGTTGTAAAGATTCAAATCTGACCAATGCTGGACTAATCTGAAGGGTTAGTCTGGAGCACAGTTTTTTTTTTCCTCTCTCTCTCCTACAGGCACTGGGTCGTCATAGCGACCAGTTCAGCCACGTGGAGATTTAGCCACATGTAAGCTAATAGCACTAGCGCATATAAGCTAACTGAAACAAAGAAGTTTAGCAGCGTAGCAAATGCAATGCGGTTTGCCTTACGGCTAGTGATTAGCACATAGCATTTAAAGAGTTTGCATATGAGTGAATGAAAGGGGGTGGGTGTGAAAAAGCCACTCACATTTTCCGTTTGTTCACTCCCTCTATTTTCCCAGTTAACAGACTAACATATGTTAATAAGCTGGCTGTGTTAAGGTTATACCCATTTATCTGTCTAACAATTTCACAGGTTGGTTTAATATAACAGCTGATTAAAGTCTTTTTACCTTTTGTGGGACCAGCTTAATAACTGGTGGGTTTATTAGAAGATAATTCAGTATTACTTTGATAATATGGTGAGTTTGATTTAATTCAATTATAATGGCTTTTTATGATTTCATAACACATCAATGGATGAGCGCTATTGTTAGGAATTTTTAATTGTTAATTGAATGTCACAATTGATTACAAATTAATTTTGAATTAATTTAATTTAATAGAATTTTCAATTCCTGCTTCCAGCAACAACAGCATCCATTTATGAACCATAAACGCTCTTATAATTTGACCACTACAATAAAACCTTACGTTATCAAGAGGGCCAGAAATTTTTAATTTCATTTACAAATAGGATACAGATTATTATTATTAAATTCTTTATTTTGATGTAATGACACAATGAGGAATGAGTAAGTTGAAAATTATTTTAATTACTATTATGGGAACCCAAAACTAGTGATTTAGAAGCTGTAAATTAATTTAATAATTAATTATGAATTCGAAAATTCTAATTACATTTAATAATTAATTACACTTCCTGTTTACATTTTGCAACAATATTGGTTTGTCAACTCAATTGCAGATTGCATTTGTAAATTCTAATCCTAAGTGAATCCTATTAATTTTAATTATAACATCACACATTTTAATTAGAAACCACAAAGTCTAATTTTAATTGTAATTTCAGACTTAACACAAGTCTGGCGCCCCTGTAGGCCATACTTCATTTCCTTAGGTGAGCTGATTAACTCAAGTAAAGTTAATAATAATTTAATTAAAACAATCTTATTAAATTAAAATTAGTCCTCTTTACTTAGGCCTGAGAGTAGATAGTGCTCCCCCTAGTGTTGTGTTGGAGAAGTGACAGTGACACCATACAGTCGAAGTCATTTCTCACCAATCTGGAGCATAAAACGTAACCTTCTAATTAGAAAACTCCAAAAGGGAGATTAAGGTTTCCTCAACTTAGGTCAGTTTGTTTACCTTGTAAACAGCCAAACCAACCTAAGCGTATCACTCAACAGCACCACCTTGTGCCAACGTATTAGTTTTAAATCTTGGGAATAAATCTTAATTTTTTTTCTTCTCTCCCTGTTACTAACTTCTAATTTGACTTGTTTGCTTAAGACTTGACCAGGGGAAGATCACGAATAGAGTGAAATGTCACAATTGAACAGCTGTTTATGAAACTTGAGAACCACATTCAAACTGTTTACCATTTACCCTCTATTGTGAAATCCTATCCCCCCAGGTTAAAGCAGGTGCAATGAGAAGATAGACATCGGCAAAAGTTTTAACACGCGTGACACACGCTGACCAGCGTCGCGGTATAAAATCCTGCCATTAAGGGACAAGTACTGTCATTGCTGTTATTTTCCTCCAAGGAGAAAATTGGAATAGCAATACCAGTCTTATTACAAAAGAGAAAATCTCGCCTACAATCCTCTGATTAGAAGCGCCCTTCTAAATCAGACGTAACAAAGCGAAAAGAAGAAAATCTGTTATTAAAAGAGAGACCTGCTTAGTGCTATTGTCCTTGTGTACCCATTCTGTTTGTGTGTTTTTCTTTCTCTGCTTCACAGCTGGGCTGCCCTTATGTGTGCCCAATAATTTATCTGCAGAGACTACAATTAGAAGCACCTGCCAGAGGACCACAAACACAGAGACACAATCAACACTAGCATACACTACACTCTGCACATTTACACCCCTGTTTGTTTTGTTTGTGTTTTGTTTTTGCTTTGTTTCCTATTCAAGGTCTGTGTCAGTTCGGTCCAAGATCTCCCTGACCCGCCAGAACATGTCTCACGAAACAGAACATGTCGGTCACTGGGAAGGACTGGAAATGTGGCTAAGTGTTATAACGGGCAGCATACTCCCTAAAGCTGCTGAAGCACTCCAACATCAGACACAGAATCAACTAGATGACAGCATCGCAAGCATTATGGGACAAGACCCAAGTCAAAACTACAGTCACAAAGAATTAGCCAAGATCACCGGTTCTTTAAGCCACATACTCATCGCCACTCTCAAACTGAGCGACGAGCACGCCGCACAACGCCAGCAGGAGCTGACAAGCGCCCAACGACGCATAGAGCAGCTGGAACGTGGAGCTCAGGTACGGCAGGAAGGGACCGATGAGGTGGAGCAGGGCACCGAGGAGGAGACCAACAGGCTAAAAGAGACTCTAGAAGCTACCAGCCACGAAATGCAGCAGCTCAAAGAGGACTTCGCTGATCGTGCAGACAAGCTACAGTATGCAGAGGAGCTACTGGAGAAGGCAAAGACTGACTTCAGGGACAAAAACAGCAGAATCAAGGCCCTCGAAGTTCATTTGGCTGAATCAAGGAATGAGATCAGCCGCCTAACACGACAGCTCGACTACGTCACAGAGGAGTCTGAAAGTCTCCAAGAGGAACTCAGGCATGCTTATGAACTACGCCGTGAGCCGTCAAGTACAGAGCGTGCACCAACGGCACCCCCGTCAAGCAGGACTGGATCACCTGGTCATAAACCGACACGTGAACCGAAGATAGAGGGGATGGTGTTAAAACATTCACCAGCGCCGTCGGAAGAACGCTATATCACGACGGAACCAAAAGAATCTGCTGCAGCCAGCCGCAGGTCAGTGCACGGCTTGGACCTTAAAGATCTTGACAAGCTCGCCCGAAACATCGGAAAATTCAACCCCAGCTTGCCAAACAGCCAAAATGTCCACGCTTATCTGCAAGATATTGATTTCCATCTGGAAATGCGACCTAACGTTACGGACAAAGATAAACTATACTTACTCCGAACGACATCCAGTCCTGAAGTGCGCAGCTTCCTTGACCGGCAGCCTGTTAACACAAAGACTGACTATCAACGGCTTCAAAAGGCCCTGATTAAAGAGTTTGCTGACCCTGAGTCCGATCAAGGCTTAGTGGCTGCCCTGGAGACGAGACAAGGACGTCACGACACTCCTCAAGCTTACTACAGTCGACTCAGACAAGCATATTTTGGAACTCGTAACGAATCTGACATGGAAGAGGAACTGAACTTTAAAACTCTCTTCCTGAGGAACCTTCATCCTGGCATAAGCCACCATCTTGGCGTTCTCGCATGCCCACGAACAATGAACATTCAGCAGTTGCGAGACTTGGTGCAAAAAGCCTACGGCAAACAAAAGATGGCCTCAGAAAAGAGCGCAAAACCCCCAGCAGTTCTTGAGTTCAACACTCAACACCAAGAACTGGCGCTGGAGGGCACCCAACGCCAAGACAGTGCTAAGCCACCACACAGGGAGTGGAATGCACCCCCGTCCAACAGAGAACGAGACTCACACGCTGGAACCCGACCTAAACAGAGGTATGACCGATGGGATGGACCACGTGGACGTCAACGCTCACCTGGACGACACTGGGATAAGTCATGGGACCAAGCAAGGCCTCAGGAAAGGCACTGGGAGAGATCGCAGAACCCAAGAGAGCAACGCTCATGGGAATCCAATGGAAACTCCAACGGAAAGCGACAGACTCACCCTAAGGCGACCAGCCCAAGGAATCGACGAAGGAATTCACCAAGGTTCCAAAGTGAACAAGCTCCAACTGAGTCCATACAAGAACGAAAAACACCACCGCACTTCGACTCACAGAAGATGATGGAAATGATGATGAAGGAATTCTTTCAACGAAAAGAGGAAGATAAGAAGTGGGAAAAGAAAGGAAACCCGGATTCAGCCTGACTAGCTGACGGACGAGAAAGCAGCGACAAGACAAACGAACCAGCCACAGAAAACAGCACCGCCTCACCTCAGTCTCAGAGTACAATAAACACGTTAACTTCAGATGGACATGAAGCCCCACCTGAAAATCCAGCAACAAAGTTAAACACTAACTCAGCACCCAATACTCCAAACTCCAGCAGCATTCAGCAGACACCTGCTGTTGAAAATCCTCAAGTTCCTGAAAGCGCTGTCTTAGTTATCTGCCACTCCTCCGAAGAACGCCAGGTCAGCCCTGACATCCTAAATATTTCCTCCCAAACTCCAGTTCCTCAACTCCTAGGCGATCTCATTGAAAAGGGTATAGCAAGAAAGTTTTACCTCTCCATCATCATCGAACGACACATCAGAGTCGAAGCCCTTCTGGACACAGGAGCCGACATCACTCTAATGTCTACAGAACTTCTCAAAGAAGTCCAAGAATTAACGAAGAGGACTAATGGCACCCTCAAGCTCCAAAGGTGCGAACTAAACGTACAAGCGTACTCTCACACGGGCTTACAACTAAAACATGTGGCCCCAATCCATCTAACAGTGGGACCCATGGACTTCGTCCATCCCGTATACGTGTCAACACTCAACACGTACCCGCTCCTCATTGGAAAAGATTTGCTTAATCGTTTTGAACCCCTAACAGACTTCAAGCACCTAAAGATTTGGACACAAGTCCGTGAGCCTCTGCCTTACAAGTCATTAGACTCCAATGAGTCACAGTGTCAAGTCACAGACACTACCCCTAAGTCAATGACCGATGAAGCAGTAACAGAGCCCAGGTCTGGGCCGAGCACAAATGCCAACGACCCTCTCCTCTGCTCGCTGCACGAGCCTGAACCAAACACAGGCCTCCTTCAAATCATGACTGCGATAGAGGTTCATGGCACATCAGTGTCCGAGGCAGCACTAGCCCTATGGGCAGAGAACTCAGCCATCAGCCTGAAGCTATTCAAAACATTGAAGCAGAGCTGTCAAAGTCTACCACATGTCAATAAGCACAGCCGTTACCCTCTCAGTCCCTGGTCGACAACCATGGCCACCTCCAAGATCATCTGCGCTCTGGACATACGATGGAACAACAGACAGCTGAGTCACTACTTCCTCGTCATCCCAGACCTGCCGCATGACATCTACATTGGAGCGGATATCATGGTTCGACTCAATGCTCACATTGACACTGTAAACAACATCATATGGGCTCCCCTGTCACACCAACTGACAACTTCAGTCAATCTCAAGAACCTCCAATCCGGTCAAACCATGCCGGACGCATGCGCTATGATTACGGAACAAGGAGCCACAATACCTGCCTACAGCAAAAGTGTCAGTGTCCGCCTCAACATGCGACCTGGCCAAACTCTCAACAGTAAGCTGAGCTTCTTCCAACCTTCCAGAACCTGCCTAAAACTCGGACTGACTCTGGAAGCTACACCTCTCATTGAAGTGTCATCTCGTGCGATATATGTGTTGTTCAATAACTGTATGGCCCAAGACATCCACGTCCCAAAAGCCAGCCACCTGGGATGGCTCATCAACCAGGCATTCCATGACTTTGAACTGATGGTACCTGTCATAGGCCCCATACCAGCCCAACTAATGTCAGATGGATACAATGACACTATAACATTCACAAAACCTCATGAAGTCATTGCCATCACCTCAATCCTGCCAGTGTCCAGAGAAAGCGTCTGCCGGTCGGAACTAATGGATGACACTCACCTCACTGTCTATGCTGTCTCAACCCAGCCTGCGACAGAACCACCTACACGGGTGACCAGCGAGGCCCAAAGCCCCTTTAATGACTTAACGGCAGAAGAACCCTACGCCGGGTTCAATACTCAAATTCAACAGATCTTGAGTGACGCGGATGCCCTCCACAACGAAGTGGAGCGCCAAGGACTCAAAGAAGTTCTGCTGAAGTACAAGGACTCTTTCGCAAAGGACTCTCTAGATTGTGGATTGACAAACATCCACACGGTGCGCATACCGACAAACCCAAATGCACCACCCACCTTTGTGCGACAGTACAAGATTCCGATAGCGTCATATGAGCCAGTGCAAGAAATTGTTGACTCCATGCTGGAAAAGGGGGTCATCCGGCCCTGTAACAGTACATATTCTGCCCAGATATGGCCAGTCCTAAAACCCAACGGCAAATGGCGGCCCACTATCGACTACCGCAAGTTGAATCAGCAAGTACCATTGTCACGATGGCCTATGACCCAGTTGGACCAAGAAATACCAAAAATCAAAGGCTCGACGATCCTGTCCACATTGGACATCGCCTCCGGGTTTTGGACGATCCCTGTCCACCCCGACGACCAACATAAGCTGGCATTCACTTTCGGCAACCGACAGTACACCTTCACACGGTGTCCCTTTGGCTATGCCAATTCACCGGCAGAATTTAACATTTTCCTTAACAAAGCATGCCCTGACGCCAGAGTCCGAGGCAACCTCGTCTACGTAGACGACGTCTTAATGAAAAGTTCAAGTGTGGAAGACCACCTCAAAGAAATCGACCATGTCCTAAACCAGCTGACAACAGCGGGAGCTAAAATCGCCCTTCACAAAGGACAATGGTGCAAAACCAAGGTGAATTATGTTGGACTGCTCGTCGGAAGAAACGGCATTGAGCCACAATCTAACCGTGCCCAAGCAATCCAAAGCATAAAAACACCAACTAACGTCTCTGAGTTGCGAAGCTTTCTGGGAGTGTGCAATTACTCACGACAGTTCATCGAAAACTACGCTGACATCGCACGACCACTAACTTCCCTCCTGAAAAAGGACGAACCTTTTGTTTGGACAAAGGCCCAGGACACAGCTATGAGCCAGCTCAAACAGTGCCTGCGCTCTGCTCCATGCCTCGCCTACCCAGACCCAGGGAAGGAATTCTATCTGGACGCGGGATTCTCTGACCAGTGCCTCAGTGCGGGTCTTTACCAGCTCCATGATAAGGACAAGCGAGTGGTCGCTTATGCCAGCAAAACGCTGCTTCCCCCAGAATGCAAATACTCACACTGCGAAAAAGCTTTACTTTGCACTGTGTGGGGCATTCAGCGTTTCTCTAATTACATCGGTGCACAGAAAGTCATCATCGAAACTTGCCACCAGCCAGTTACCTTCCTCAACAGTCAACGAATCAGAGATGGCGTGGTAACCAACGCACGCATAGCTACCTGGCTAATGACACTCCAAGGACGGGATGTGGAGGCAAGATATGCCCAGAACTACAAATCCTCACTGGGAAACGGGCTTGCGGCATGCCAAAACTGTTCAACGGACACGCTGGACACCTCAGCAGAGCCAAAAGAACTGCCACGACCGCAAGCGACAAATCATCGGTACTTCGAGGAGAATGTGTGTACAGGAATGCCCACAGCATATGTCGATGGCTGCTCATACAATCGCGAGGGCAAGTTACAAGCGGGAGCGGGTGTGGTCTGGCTCAACAATGACCCGTGCCCACCGCAGCAACTCAAACTTGGCCCACAATCATCACAATATGCAGAAATAGCAGCCATCCTCATCACACTACAAGTGGCTGCAACCCACAAAATCAGAGAACTCCTCATCTGTACCGATTCGAACTATGCCCGTCTAAGTTTCATATGCCATCTAACTGGATGGAAGAGGAATGGATTCAAGACAGCTAACAACAAGCCTGTCAAGCACCAGGAACTCTTCCAAGCAAGCGACGCCATCGTCACTGAACACGACATGGTCGTTTATTGGAAAAAGGTCAGAGGTCATTCACGTCAACCAGGACAAGACAAAGACTTAAATGACCAAACCGATGCCCTCGCCAAAGCAGGGGCGTTACAGGGAGAGTCCTGGACATTTCATGCCCTCCCACCCCACCCAACTGTGGCAGCGGTGACCCGCCGCCAAAGTGCCACGAGTGGGCACACACCTGCCTCCTCCCACATCTCCCTGTCGCCTCAGTTCGCTGCTGAAGACCTCCTCACCCTCCAACATACGGACTCAGCCATACAGTCCATTGTAGCACACCTGTCCGACCCCTTGGAAAATCCCATTTCCACCTCGGACCTACGAACATCATCCGACCTCCGCACGCTCCATTCGATCAAGCACATGCTGCATCTACGAGACGGTGTCCTCACGTATGTCCCTGAGCCATCCACTGCTCCAAGGCTCGTAGTCCCTCATGGCCAAAGGGGGATGATGTTGACACACGCACACGATGCACCATGCGCAGGACACCACGGAGTCAAGGCCACCTATGAAACACTCAAGCAAGTAGCATACTGGCCTGGCATGCAGCAAGATGTAGCAGAATACGTTAAAGGATGCCTGGTGTGTTGCCAGTTCCAACCGGCAAATCCAAACCACCGAGCACCACTGCAAAGGAAAGGAATGACCTTCCCATGGTCGGACCTCCAAATAGACTGGGTAGGACCCCTACCACGGTCGATGCGGGGCAACAAATACTTCCTCACCGTGATCTGCGAATTCACAAAATGGATAGAGTGCCTCCCAGCTCCCAACGATACAGCAGAAACAACAGCCTGTCTGTTATTGAACCATATCTTCTCAAGATTCGGACTGCCTTTAAGGGTCAACTCTGACCGCGGAACCCACTTCACCGCTGAAATTATGCAAGACGTATGGAAACTCCTGGGCATACAGGCCAAACTCCACATAAGCCATCACCCAATTTCTTCCGGTCAAGTGGAACGGGCTAACAGAACAGTGGTCAGCATGTTAAAAAAATACGTAGCCACCAATCAAAAGGATTGGGACATTAAACTCCCTCTGGTACTGATGGCCGCTCGAGCCACACCCCATCAATCTACCGGAATACCCCCGTTCACAATGATGACAGGGAGAAACATGACGCTACCACTACACCTGCTGTACCAACCTGGTGACCTGAACCTCGTCACCGCCTACAACACTCACCAGTACCTGGAAGAGTTACATCAGCACCTGAGAACAACTTTCGCCTTCGCGCAACAGCAGCTACAACGAAGTGCGGAGGGCCGAAAAGCCTACTACGACCAAAAGGCCTCTCACCATGAGCTCAATGTCGGAGATCAAGTGTGGTACTACAGTTTCGCCCGACCAAGGCCGAATGCTCCCCATCACCTGTCAAAGAAGTTCCTACCTCACTGGACGGGACCCCATGAGATTGTAGACAAGCTCTCACCTGTTGCCTATCGAATCAAAATCAGACAAGGGCGCAGCGAGCCAGTCCTTCGATGGGTCCATCGAAACCAGATAAAGAGGCCCCTGGGCTCTAGCCGACATGGAAAGGGGGAAGATCAGACCCACTGACACAGACCGATATGCACCACACGCACCATATGCACCACACAAGCATTAGTATTGATATGTTAGGAAAACATATAGCAACCATGCTTAGACACAACCCATATTCTCTCCTCCACAGCACTGCTAGGACCAATCTAGTAGCGAGGAGTTACCCTCAATTTTGTTTTTAATTTTTTTTGCTTGATTTTGATTTTGAATTTTTGTCTTAATTTTTTTTTGGTTTCTTTCCTTCGTGTCTCACTTTGTGTTTTTCCTTTCCTCTCTCTCACTTTGAACCCCCTTAACCAATCCTTGAATACAGGTCCTGAAAGTGAGATCGACCTCCGTCAATAAGGTCGTCGTAAGAACTGGTGTTAACCGATCGAAACAATCCGCCAAAGTATGATCGTCACCGCTAATTATGCCTCTTTCTGTTCAATCACCAGGAAGATGCTCCGATTCGCCGCCCTGTGTCTCTGCGTGATTGGGGCCATGCCCCAGCCAGAAGTGGCAGCGCCCGGACCAGCCTCAGGGATCGTACTCCGCGAACAGCCGGGGTTATTAATAACGAACTGTAAAACCTACACCCAAAAGGTGTATGTTAGACTAGATCCCCGCGATGTTTACAGAGTTCACTACACCCTCCCAGTCACCCACACCTCTTGGGCTGGAGCCCGTTGGACTCGAGAAGTCCTTGCCCATGCCCAAGCAGATGTGAACCACATGCTGCTCCAATTACAAAAATTAACTGTAACCCAGGCTGACCTCAGCGGGTACAACCGGCGACCCAAACGGTTTTTGGGGGCCCTGTTGGGGCTGCTGCGGCTGTAGGAACTCTGTTCAACATTGGCATGAACACGGCTAACGCCGTTAATCTAGCTACTGTCAGGCGACATGTGGGTGAAATCCAGGCCGAAATGCCTGGGATACGACAACAGCTCCTAGTTCAGAGCCACGCCCTACAGACTTTCGGAAAATCCCTGAATGGCACGATCACAGTTCTAAACACACATAGTAGCCTCCTAAACCAAACTATCAAGTCTATTAATAAACTATTCTCAGTAGTGCAAGGCGATTTAGCCCAAACGCAACTCCTAACTATGCTCATGGCCGACATGCTACGTGAAGTGAGTTCCTCAATCGATAGCCTAGCCATGGGTAGGATTCCACATTATCTGATACCCCTTAGCCTTGTCCAGAACATCTTAACTTCGGCCACCATGGGCCCCACTAGCCCCATTCAAACCCATCTCGCCTTTTCCCTGGGTAGCGCCATTCCCTTGTATGTAGACCCGGAAGCAGGCGATCTGGCGTTTCTTCTCAGTTTGCCTATTATCGATGCGAATAATATTTATCGGCTTAAAGATGTTGTGAATGTTGGATTTTGGCAAGGGAACACCTATGTCAAAATCCACACTCCCGAGGTCGTCGCGTATCACGATAGCAACGAACAGTTGTACTTGGCTCCAAACCTAAAGATGTGTACGCTCACTAAAGACATTCACTTCCTCTGCCCGAGTAAACCCTTCGTACGCGATAATACAGAGGGCATCTGTGGCTTAGAAGCCATGAGACCCGACGCTAGCTGCCCCGCCGACGCAACACCACGTTCTCAGGTTGAGGTAACACAAGCCGAAATTGTCGGAAACCGATGGCTGGTGAACACCCCAGCCCGAACGGCTACCCTCACATATGATCAACACGACACCGCTACGCGCATTAGTCTGCCTAACCAAACGTTATGGATCACAGTCCCTAAGGGCTCGATCCTCCATATTGACGAACTAGCATTGTATCACCTCACCGACGACGAGTATCAGGCCGAAATCGAAATCTCACCCTTTTTCAAGCAACATTCCTTTGTCCTCGATCCAGAATTGGAAGAAAGGATCAAGGAGGAAGGAACGCAGCTTATTGATCTGACACCGGTTGACACAGCTTTAGAAGCTATCGCTCGCCTTCCGCCCGCTGGCGCGCCAATTATTCGGTCCTGGTCTGCCGCTGACACGGCGCTTTGTATCTCTACTATAGTAGGATATGTTGTGACTTTGACACTGGCCTTCCTCCTACACAAGCGAGTGAACGTCGTTCAAGAGTCTCTCAACAAATGCACGTCAGGCATCCCTCGCCTTTTTCGACGTGGTAATCTCGACCTAGAATCCGAACCCAAGAATGTGACCAACCTGATTGAGATCATGCCTATACCGTCTCGTGAAAACCCCGACAATTAAACCAGTCAAAATGACCCAATTGTCAACGATGCTAAACAAACTAGCCCTATGTCTTCTCAAGTTTCTCACCTGTTCCTTTCCAAATTACCCTGCACCAGTTTTCAGTCAGTGATAGAGATCTCGTTGGTGTCTTGTGTGTGTTTTGTTCTCTGCCTCTTGTTCCAGTGCCTGAAGATGTTCCATCGGGTACATCTCCACGCAAAAGGGGGATGTGTAACACAATTTCAACCTGGAGACACACACAGGAGAATTCAAACCCAGCAACAGAAATGAATTATTACCAAAAAAATCCTCCCTTTCATGCGCAAGGGAGAAGGTCAACTGACCTCATCAGTAACTTTCGTGCAAAGGTACGGACGGCTCCGGGAATGGTTCTGGACACCGTCAAGCCTACATTCCAGAGCATAGTTCAAAACCCCCCCATTTAAAACAAAGCAGGATTTTTCTCCATCGGACAGACCAAGGAAAACCAAACTCCTTGCCTTTTTGACACGTATAACTATTGCAACGACACAAATAAATATATGGATATTTAATGTGTACTCTTTCCCTCATAGGCATGATGTGATGATTTCGAGTGCCAATTATTTAGGACAATGTGGGAATTTTTAATCATGCTTTAAACGGTATAAACTGTAATGTGTGTATTATTATGCGGTGTTTGATCTCTAAAGAAAGCTAGACTCAGATGTGATAGACTGTGTTGATGACCGTTAAATTTTAATACCCTGCATAATTATACATGTATAAAGATCGATAAAGTTTATCCTTCCCAAAAGTGATGAGATATCACAGAACTGGTGGTCCACCCAGCAAGCCTGGACATGGGCGGGGCTCCGCCCCATACGGACAATCGGATTCGACAGGCCGCCCGTGGGGAGGAGCAAGTTGGACTGTTGAAAAACAACGCGCCAGTTGCAAATCGCTCTCTCTGGAACATGGCGTGACGCTCTCTTGACGCTCTCTTGAACTTGGCTTGACTCTTGGCGCTTGACTCTCGTGGCTCTCTCTCTTGAACATCTCTGGAGCTGCGCTCGTAACTTTGCCTCGACACCGACTAAACCAACCATCTATTCGAAGGCGAAGGATAGAAGGCACAACATCAAAGAACAACGAATTGAACGCCTACAGACGAAAGGAAAGCCTTCTGTGACGTCACGCGGCAGCATCCACATATCACGTGTTTCCACCCGAGAGCACCCGGAGACGCACGAACCACCCACGTGGTTTCCGAGGACAAAGACCAGAGCAACGCATTTGAAGGAAACAAAACCAAAATCCAGCCTGCTTCAACAACGAAAGCAAGTACCTCTAACTAAACCTATATTGCTGATTGAACTGGTAAAAATTTGATCTGAATGCAGTAACAGAGCATAGGGCATCTGTCGTGATCTTTTCCGGTCAACTCAAGCGTTAAAATAGCTAAAAGGGCTAATTTTTTATTTTAGGAGTTTACTTACCAAAATCCCTTATGCCTGTCTTTGTATGTATGTTTGTGTCTTATCAGTTAATCCATTTATGTTAGAATAGCAGTATTACGAATAAACCATTTTTCATTTCATAAAGAATTGTCTCTGGAGTGTGATTTGAAGTTTTATCCTTATTTGCCATAAAGAGAAAGCTACCTAAGCTCGACGTTGATATGCTGAGGTTAGTGTTCGGTGGACGATCACTTAATACAGTATAACTAAGTTAAATATTA
>CM049816.1:63135150-63307650 GCA_027422435.1 Schizopygopsis pylzovi
GTAAAAAAGAAACATCAGGCTTTGCAGCTGGATTTTGTGAAACTGTACAATCCCTTTGAGTGCAACTAGTTAATTTTTTCTCTCCTTCAAGCCTTATTCATGAATTTCTCAGTATTTTAAAAACTGCCTGTAAGGATGAGCTCAGTTGTGTTTTTAAAATAGTTTTGGTTTGAGAATTGCATGTCTTCACGCAGTATGTCAACTTTCACCACCTGGACTTAACCAAACTTTTACAATTAATCAAATTCTAGGGCTCAAAAATATTAGGCTAGTTTATTCATGAAACCTTGAAGTTGACCATTGTGGTTCATACTATTCAAATGTGTAATATCTGAAATTTCAAAAAGCTTTTGTCCTATCCTCCAAATTAAGTTGAGAGTATCATCACAGTGATGGTTTTCTGTGATTTGTAGGATGAAAGTTGCTTGTGGTTTCTCAGTGGTGGACTAAGTACACAAATCAAATACTTGAGTAAAAGTACAGATACGTATTATAAAATATTACTCCAGTAAAAGTACTGCTTTTTCAATTTTACTCGAGTAAAAGTACAAAAGTACTACATTTATGAATTTAAGTAAAAAACAAAACTACTGATATTTATTTAGCAATTTTATATAACTACTTAATTTAGTTTTATATTTGCACATTTTTATAATCCTACTGCTCAAAACACCTGGAATTTTCCCAAAATAACCACTATATGGAGTTAAGATATATTTTTGTTGTTATGAACTACGTTGACGAGTTAAAAAAAAAAAAATTGTTTCATGATTTTTTATTCTTCTCAAACCTTGTCTGTGGAGTAATAACACCCCTGGCTAAATTTCCCCAGAGTTATATTATATAGTTGTATTATAATTTATTGAAAATCAAGAAATCTAAACTATATTTCTTTCATATTTGTGTGCGGGGCGCCGGACTAATGAGTGTGTATGTAGGTACACAAACTTTTCAAAAGTATGTGATTTGAGGCTAAGCTCTAATTGGCTTGTTTCAAATTGTCCTTGGGGCGCAGGCTCTGCGAACCCGAACCCTCCCACTTTTGTTGTTAGAGCGAATCAATATTGTTTTTATATGTTTGGCCTCATGTGATTAGACCGTTCTCAACGACTCTCGTTCCACTCAGCAGCAGCTCGTCAGTTGAGAGACAGGTACTAATTAATGTGGAAGCAAGCGCAATATGTCGAGATGAAAGAAAATTCTGTTTTATCTTTACAAAAATACCCGTTCACAAGGCGTTCGGATGAAGAAAAAAAAGGATCAAGGAGCTTGGACCAGATCGCCCGTACTTTCAGTTTGTTTGCGCCCCCCCCAAAATTTTTAGCACCAGCCGCCACTGTTTTGGTTAGTATCTGTGAGTTTGCAGATATGCTCGATCCTGGCAGCTTTTAGAGCCTGTCTATAGCTGGACATACTGTTTTTCCACACAATTCTAAAGACTTCCAAGTTAGTTTTTCTCCATTTGCACTCAAGATTACGAGTTTCTTTCTTGAGAGAACGGGTATAAACTGTTGTACCATAGTGCAGCATGTTTTTCTCTAACCTTTTTTAATTTGATGGGGCAACAGTTTCTAACGTATTAGAGAAGATAGTTCCCATGTTGCTAGTAATTTTGTCTAGTTCATCTGTATTTATGGGCACACAGAGCAGTTGAGATAAATCAGGCAGGTTGTTTGTGAATCTGTCTTTAGTGGCTGGAACAATAGTTCTGCCTGGACGATAATGTGGAGCCATATCGGTAATATCAGTAATATGCAGCATGCACTATACAAGGAAATGGTCAGTAACATCCTCATCACTTTGAGGTACGATATCTATATCAGTAAGATCAATTCCATTGATATAATTAAATTTAGCATATGATTGAAACGATGAGTGGGCCCGGTGACATTTTGCTTGACTCCAAAAGAGTGTATTAGGTCAGTAAATGCAAGTCCTAAAGCATCATTTGTATTATCAACGTGAATGTTAAAATCTCAGACAATTAGCGCTTTATCAACATTAAACAATAGGTCTTAGAGGAAATCTGCAAATTATTTTAGAAATTCTGTATATGGCCCTGGCGGTCTATACAAAGTAGCCAGTGCAAGAGATAGGACAGATTTCTTTTTCATATCTGACAGTGTAACGTTAAGCATAAGTATTTCGAATGAGTTAAACCTGTATCCCGTTTTCTGAGTAACATTGAGAATATCACTATATACTGTTGCGAAGCTACCACCCGAGGCTCATGCTTATAACGGTAGCTTGGTGGAGTAGATTCATTTAGACCAATATAATAATTTGTTTTAAGCAAGGTTTCAGTCAGACAGAGTACATCAAAACTATTATCTCTGATCCTTTCATTTACAATAACTGCTTTGGGTGTGAGTGACCTAATGTTTAGGATCCCAAGCTTCAAAAAAAAATTTGTTAATTTATTTAGCATTTTTCTGGTTTAATCACGATCAGATTTTTTCTAGATCCTGCATTAAATTAATATTTTGATCTCACTATTCCGATAACAGACACAGTCTGTATAGATTGGACACTGCATGTACCTCTATCATTTAAGTGGGTAGAACAAAAGTCATCATGGCAGTTATTTGAGGATTGGCTTACTAGTCAGATGGAGCGTAGCGTTCTGGTGATGTTATCCGTCAGGAGTTCCGCTCCGACTCTGCTGGGGTGCAGGCCATCAGCACGGAAAAGCCTAGGACGCTCCCAGAAAAGACTCCAATTATTAACAAAGAGCAGTTTCTGATCTTTACACAATGACAACAACCATTTGTTTAAAGCAAACAGACTACTGAACCTTTTGTATCCTCGTCGATACGTGGGAAGAGTTCCTGACACGATGATCGTCGTCGCGGGCGATGTGCTGTTTACCATCTCGATCAGGCTACTGAAGTCCCTCTTCAGTGTCTCCGTCTGCCGCAGCTTGGTGTCGTTAACCCCCTGCGTGAATCACAACAGCTGCAAAACTCTCGTCATCAAGTCAAGTCACCTTTATTTATAAAGCACTTTTAACAATACAAATTGAAACAAAGCAGCTGCACAATATCAAACTAGTAAAATAGTGTGTCAATGATTTAAATGACGAGATTTAACACTCAATGTTGTGTTGAAGGTATTTCATTATTGAATTTAGTAATGGCATCATCCAGCTCAGTTCAGTTTAAATAGTATCTGTGCAATCAAGTCGATGATATCACTGGAAATGAAGTGTCCCCAACAAAGCAAGCCAGAGGCGACAACGAAAAGGAACCAAAACTCCATCGGTGACAGAACCTTGCCTTGAACTATTGGATATGCTGAGGAATTGAGATAAATCGGGAAGATAACTCGGAAAGCAGTCTTTTGTGGTAGAAGTGATGGTTCTACCCAGTGTTGGGCTACTTACTCAAATAATGTAATATATTACTCATTACTAGTCACTTATTTCAAATGTAATATTGCTACTTTACTTATTATTTTCTGGCAAGAGTAATTAGTTACACTACTAGTTACATAACTTTTTCTTCACGCTCCACAGAAGTTGTAACTGTGTATCTTCCACATAAAATTATTCTAGAATGTTACTAATAACATATTTAAGCCTCGTTATTTGACCAAAATACACAATGGATCACAGTCAGAAGATATTACAAACACTCAATAGTGATTGATAGTGACATTCAAGTAGAAGTGTTGTATCAATCTCATTAATTGTCATGTGTAGCTTGAAGCTAATTGTAATTTCTCCATTACTCATATACGATTATATTTAATTATGTATTTTATAAAATCACATAAGTTTGTAAGAAACTGTTTCATTTTTCAAAAAGTTGTTTAATTATAGTAATATAATGTACCAAATGCTGATCAGGGGGATGCCAGAGTAAAGGAAACTCACACCTTATACAACATATATTTTTCATATCTTTTTTTCCTAACAAAATCAATATAATGCAATATTTATATCTGCTGAATGTAAGCTTTTCCATATTCCAAGCTTGCCTGCTGCACTGGGGACATCACATGTATGTGCGAGTCATGAAAATTATGAAAATGAATCTAAGAAATATTTGATTGCTGGATTTTAAATCCGCGTGGTTGAGGCATCAAAAGTAACTTAGTAACTAAGCTGTTTTATGGATGGTAGCTAATATTATTAATGAAATCTTTTAGTAATTAGTTACACTACTAGTCACTGCAAAAAATAATATTAATACAATAACTAAGTTACTAGTAACTAGTTACTACCCAACACTGGTTCTACCATACCTGTAACAATGAGTAGAATTGACAGATTTAGCTATATGGAGTTTGCACAAGACTAGATAATGATCTGAGATATCATTGCTTTCTGATCAAATAGCACACCTAGGTTCCTAACTGATGATGGAGAATTGACCAAAAGAGTGTGCAGCAAACAAGCATCACTTACCGGATGTTGCGTGTTTCTAATGCTGCAACTTGGCAGCCACAAACATGCCATGAAAGCAGAATATATCACCCATATTCTTTTTATACTTTGTTTTTCCCTGTGAAACAAAATAGGAGAGCCAGCTGATGACATTTATTGTTCTCTGTTTGTTTATCTTCTCTAGTCATGTTTGATCTTGCGAGTCTCCGTGAGATCTAGTGTCACTGTGAAATTGTCCCTACAATCGACAAGTGTGTGGAATCGTGGTCTGGCCGAATTATCTAGTGTGTGCTTTCAGGGGATAATAAGGCAAAAAATTGGTAGATATCTGTGGTCTTCCATGGTTGTAAAATCGGTTAAGATTTGAAAATCATCTAGTGTGTGGCAAGCTTTAGTTGGGGACACACGACTGATTGCACAGACACTATTGGAAGTGATTTGAACTGCATGACGACATCCTTGAACCTTCAAAGAGCTTACTTTAACTGGAAACATGACTGTGTGTTATCGTCCTCTTGCATTGTTGACACTCTTTTTTTCCTGTTTGACATTGTGAAGCTGGTGTGACACAATCTGCATTGTATAAAGCGCTATATTAGTAACGGTGACTTGACTCATCAAATGTGACCAGTCAAGTCAATAGTATTGCCAACTTAGCAAGCTATGTGGTGACAGTGGCAACGAACAGAAAATCCATTGGTGACAGAAATGGAGAAAAGAAACAAACAGAGTGAAACCAGACTCATGCTGCGTCATTAAAGTATGTGCTCCTTTGGTAAAGAAAAAAATACACACTGTAGAGTGTGTAGTTGCAGAGTAGGCATGCTTTAGGATATACTATCACACCATGTACTGTAAGTGACCGTTTTCAAAGAGATTGATTGACAGGCGATCTTACCAATCATAATACCGAATCCGCCATCTTGCCCGACAAACACATTAGACAGGAGAGTAGATTAACATCAGTGGACTTAAACTTGAAAAATTGTGTGTATTGACATCTTTCCGCGGTTGAAATAAAATACGCTCAGATCTTCATTCAGCTTTAATATGAAAAGATGATCTGGGGCCCATTTCAATAAAAAGGTTCAACCAACTCGGAGTTGAAACTTGAACTTGAATGGCAAGCTCACACTACATGATTTAAAGCCTGGCCGAATCACAGTGTTGCTCATACCACAGAAGATTTCTTCTCATATGTCGTCTTGTCATAGCCGTGCGCATATACTCTTATCCATAGCTGGCGTTGTGCCAAGACAACTTCTTTGCTCATACGCTGCTGTAGGTGCCGACAGCCTCCCAGCGACTTCCACAACTTGACTCCATGCTAATCGATCGGTGTATAGGGTCTTGGTGTCTACGAGTGTAAGACGACTGGCTTTGACTTGTTTCACCCAGGTCGGTGCGTTCCGGTGTATTTTCCACATTGGTGGGTCGTTGGTGCCAAAGTAGTTTGAATGGCAGTCGAGCAATGTCCAATCGGCTCATGTGCCCAAACCACTGTAAGTGTCTTTTCCGTTGCCGCATTGTTGACGTACAGTTTAATTCAGGAGCCGATCAAGCTGGGATATGCCCAGGATGTGGTTTTTTTGCACATCTTATTGTTTTGCACATCTTATTGCTTTGCACTTTTTATTTCATTGCACATTTTACCCTTATTTCTATTTTTTACCATATATATGCTCTTGTGTTGTGTTACTTTATAGAATTTTTATTTTTATTATTTTGCACTGTCCACTGAGCGGACCTGATTCGATTACATTTCACTTCTAATTATACCCTGTATAATTTATTATGTGACAAATAAAGAAACCTTGAACCTTGAGGATTTGCCCGAGACATTGCATTTGAAAGGTCTCCAGTTTGTTGATTTCCATCTTCAGAAGGGTCCAATTCTCTGATCCATATAATAGTATCAGAATGATTAGAGACCGGAAAAGACGCATCTTGGTAAGCTGGGATAGCTTCCTGACAAACTAATGTAAAAACAGACCTGTGCATTAAGTGATGCAGAGTAACATAACTACAGCAGTAACACGTCTGTGTTGGCTGAATATATTAAGGATAGTTAAAGATAACTTAAAACACTCTTTTTGATGTGTCCTTTTTACTGCAATGTTTAAAACATTAAGATTTTAAATCAAACCTAAAAATATTCCACAATATGTAATGCGAGTCTTTGTCAGCTTTTTCACCCATGAAATGTTTGCTTCCCTGTTATGTGTATAGAAAGCCACTAGATGGCGTTAACATACAAGAACGTTAGTCAAACTTCAACTTTAAGATGCTTAAATATAGCTTTTCTCAAAAAACTAAAAGACGGGGCGCGAAAAGACGGCAGATGGTTTCTGAGGTGTGAGACGTTTACGTCATGACAGTTTGCATTTATTAATGAATTTTTTCAAAACAATAGCATAGAAATTGTGGATTATATACACTTTTGAAACATTAAAAACGGAGTCCAGCTCTGGTGATGCCAGTTCCTCAGATTTATATGAATGTACATATTACTGATATATTATATAGGCCTACTTATTGGGATTTGATATATGTAATAATGAATTCAGATCAATGAATTAGAAAAATATGTATAACATCTGTTATATTTAGCAGCCCTTAAAATATTAAAATGACACAAAATTTAAACCGAATATACTGAAAAAACTAACTAAAGTAATTAAAACTACATTAAATAAAATTGAGTTGAAGTGTCATTTTTAACAATAATAAACTATAATAATATTTAAAATAGCATGCAAATGTTTATTTACACTTGATATTTTGCTTATATCCATGTTAATGTGGTTCTGATCTGATTCATTGGGTTCCTTCAGAATCATGATGTGAGTACGAAATTATTTCATAAATTTAATTTGCATGTAAGCTAGTTTTGCATAATAATTTTTGCACTAATAACAGAACCTTCTGTCACGGTCCTGCTGGTGTGCCCGGGCTGGCCACCAGATGTCTCTGTGTGTTGAGCACATGGCTTGTTGTTTGTTGTTGGTGCCATGTGCTCAACACACAGAGACATCTGGTGGCCAGCCCGGGCACACCAGCAGGACTGCGACACCTTCATGTCATTTTTCAAAACTCTAGACACATAATTCAAAACTGAAGATCAAAATGCACATTTTTCAAAACACTTAACACTTTTTCCGAATGCTTGGATACAATACACACGAGCCAAAGATGTTTTGTTCATTGAACTAAAATCACCGGTTCAAAATAACACAATATCAAAGTATTAATATTTCAGAATGCAGCTCACATTACATCTGAATTAAGTGTCAATCCATTTCATTACAATGACCTAACTATCAATTGACATAATTGCTCAAAATGATATGTAACGGTTGCATTACTCTTGATAGTTTTATGGAAAATTATGAACAATATTACATGTTTCTATTATGAAAGTGAAACAACTGAGGACTCCGACTGAGTATGTTCAGGAATGGTCAGTTTCAAGATGCCTGTTGTTGGGAGAGAGAATTTTTTTTTTATCAGTATTTGTTTTTCCTACAGTACATGTGTTTTAGAGGGTGATAGAGCTGAAGCTGATGAAAACATTAATATATTTGGATGAGGCAGGCCTAGAGAAGGAGAGGTTGAGACGGGACCCAGAACGATGTTCTCTGGAGGCCTGACCACTGAATGTGATTTTGAGACCACCCCCCACTGAATGTGATTTTGAGACCACCCCCCACTGAATGTGATTTTGAGACCACCCCCACTGAATGTGATTTTGAGACCACCCCCCACTGAATGTGATTTTGAGACCACCCCCCACTGAATGTGATTTTGAGACCACCCCCACCGAATGTGATTTTGAGACCACCCCCCACTGAATGTGATTTTGAGACCACCCCCACTGAATGTGATTTTGAGACCACCCCCCACTGAATGTGATTTTGAGACCACCCCCCACTGAATGTGATTTTGAGACCACCCCCACGGAATGTGATTTTGAGACCACCCCCCACCGAATGTGATTTTGAGACCACCCCCCACCGAATGTGATTTTGAACCCACCCCCACTCAATGTGATTTTGAGACCACCCCCAC
This sequence comes from Schizopygopsis pylzovi, assembly GCA_027422435.1. Classification (NCBI taxonomy): domain Eukaryota; kingdom Metazoa; phylum Chordata; class Actinopteri; order Cypriniformes; family Cyprinidae; genus Schizopygopsis; species Schizopygopsis pylzovi. The sequence goes on from CM049816.1 coordinate 63,143,606, forward strand.
TCAATGTGATTTTGAGACCACCCCCCACTGAATGTGATTTTGAGACCACCCCCCACTGAATGTGATTTTGAGACCACCCCCCACTGAATGTGATTTTGAGACCACCCCCACTCAATGTGATTTTGAGACCACCCCCCACTGAATGTGATTTTGAGACCACCCCCCACTGAATGTGATTTTGAGACCACCCCCCACTGAATGTGATTTTGAGACCACCCCCCACTGAATGTGATTTTGAGACCACCCCCACTCAATGTGATTTTGAGACCACCCCCCACTGAATGTGATTTTGAGACCACCCCCCACTGAATGTGATTTTGTGGGACCCCGTAGCAAAATCAGTGCAAAGGGCCAGAATTCCTAGTGACAGCACTGAGAGAAATCACAGTTTCAGGCCCATCAGTGTATCACCTTGTATCTACCCCCGACTCCTCTTTCCTTACTGTAACCCGACTGAAGAGTTTTCTCCACATGGAGGTGGAAGGCTTTCAATCGGCTCCTCTCAAACAATCACTCTTCTCCGGGCCATAGATGATACATGACATCACAGGAGACCAATGTCAGGCCTGTATTTGCCGTAACAGAAGAATATTTCCAAGATCTTTAGCTAATGAAAATATAATTATGATGTGGATGAGAACCTGCGGCCAAACACACAAGACAGAGGTGATATAAACATAGAAGAGCAGTGAGGGACACTCCAGTTTTATGGAGTTTTATCTCTTTTTTTTCTTACATAAAGTTTTTTTTTTTTTACCTGTTGAGATTTGATTATTTCATCAATAATTTTCTAATTTTGATTAATGATTCCGGTGTCTGTACTTTTCTCTCTAGTCTTTTACCATGATGCATGAATGTGTAGAACCATAATGAAAGATGCGCCATACGTTTGAACAACTATATTTAATGATTGAACTAACAACTAAACAGTGAAATTATGAGTATATTGTGTGTGGGTGAACTAAAGTAATGTTCCTATGATATTTCATAATAAATTAGTATTTTGAACCAATACTTCTGCAAATGCAAGGCTTCTTTAAAGATATGAAAGCAATATGCAAAGTTTTAAACATTGGACAGCCTGTGTTACAAATAATGACTGTTTTGAGTTTTGTGTCTAGAGTTTTGAAAAAAGGTTATTAGTGTTATTAGTGCAAAAAATGATTGTAAATATGAATTTGCATTAATTTTCTTCTTTGACTCCAGGATCAGCGTTCATGATCATCTACACAGTGACCGTGTTTATGATGTCATCCAGCGAGAGCTCCGCCCATCATGATGTCACATCCTGTGAGAGAGAGGGATTCGTTTTAAACTGAGGCATTATTAGACTATTACAGCATTAATATTTCAGTTATTTTCATCTGACTGCCTGTGAAAATAAACACACGTCACAGACGTTCAGATGAAAATACTCCAGAATATGAAATGATCACGTGATCGACTGACGTCTGTCAGATCTGAGGAAATCTTCCCAGACGGTTGTTCTTCCTCTCCGTTGGTCTCCTCATTGTTCTGCTCATCTTCACTATCTTCATCTTTTGCGGCACTTTCATCACTTTCTCCTTCCTCACTGCCATCTTCATCCTCCTCATCTCCTCCATCCTTTTGTTCTCCATTCTCGCTCTCTCCATCACCCTCTTCCTCATCTTCTCCATCTCCTCCTTCCTCTTCCTCGTCTCCATCTCCTCCTTCCTCGTCCTCATCTCCTCCTTCCTCATCCTCTTCCTCGTCTCCATCTCCTCCTTCCTCCTCTGCTTTTTTCTCTTCGCTGCAGTTTTCCTCGCAGTCGCTCTGAAAAGCATCAGAAACTCAGATTTCGTTTCTGATAAAGAAGCAGATGAAGTGAAACCTGTTGAACAGCTTTTCTATTTCAGTCTCTTTGAAAGGCAAATCATATTTTGATTAAAATCTGGTCATGTTGACGGGTTTGTGTTACAGGTTTGTTTCAGTCATATCACATATCATAATATGGAAGCAGTGAGTTCTCAGCAATATAGTCAAACTAGTGTGTGTGTGTGTGTGTGTGTGTGTGTGTGTGTGTGTGTGTGTGTGTGTTTGAGTATGTATTTGCCTATGTGTACGTGAGGGTGTTTGCGTATGTGTGCATGAGTTTGTGTGCGTTTGTGTATGTTTTTGAGTGTTTTTATGTGTGAGATCAATTGTGTTGTGTGTTTATGTAATTGTGTATGTGTGTTTGTGTATGTGTGTGTGAGAGAGAGATTGTGTTGTGTGTTTATGTAGTTGAGTGTGTGTGTGTGATTGTGTTGTGTGTTCATGTAATTGTGTGTGTGTGTGTGTGTGTGTGTGTGTGTTTATGTAATTGTGCATGCATGCGTATGTGTGTGATTGTGTTGTGTGTTTATATAATTTAGTGTGTGTGTGTGTGTGTGTGTGTGTGATTGTGTTGTGTGTTTATATAATTTAGTGTGTGTGTGTGTGTGTGTGTGTGTGTGTGTGATTGTGTTGTGTGTTTATATAATTTAGTGTGTGTGTGTGTGTGTGTGTGTGTGTGTGTGTGTGTGTGTGTGTGTGTGTGTGTGTGTGATTGTGTTGTGTGTGTGTGTGTGTGTGTGTGTGTGTGTGTGTGTGTGTGTGTGTGTGTGTGTGTTTATGTAATTGTGCATGCACGCGTATGTGTGTGATTGTGTTGTGTGTTTATATAATTTAGTGTATGTGAGTGTGTGTGTGTGTGTGTGTGTGTGTGATTGTGTTGTGTGTTTATATAATTTAGTGTGTGTGTGTGTGATTGTGTTGTGTGTGTGATTGTGTTGTGTGTTTATGTAATTGAGTGTGTGTGTGTGTTGTGTGTGTGTGTGTGTGTGCGTGTGTGATTGTGTTGTGTGTTTATGTAATTGAGTGTGTGTTTTGTGCGATTGTGTTGTGTGTGTTTATGTAATTGAGTGTGTGCGTGTGTGATTGTGTTGTGTGTTTATGTAATTGAGTGTGTGCGTGTGTAATTGTGTTGTGTTTTTATGTAATTGTGTGTGTGTGTGTGTGTGTGTGTGTGTGTGTGTGATTGTGTTGTGTTTTTATGTAATTGTGTGTGTGTGTGTGTGTGTGTGTGTGTGTGTGATTGTGTTGTGTGTTTATGTAATTGTGTGTGTGTGTGTGTGTGTGTGTGTGTGATTGTGTGTTTATATAATTGAGTGTGTGTGTGTGTGATTGTGTGTTTATATAATTGAGTGTGTGTGTGTGATTGTGTTGTGTGTTTATGTAATTGAGTGTGTGTGTGTGTGTATGTGTGTGTGTGTGTGTGTGTGTGTGTGATTGTTGTGTGTGTGTGTGTGATTGTTGTGTGTGTGTGTGTGTGTGTGTGTGTGTGTGTGTTGTGTGTTTATGTAATTGAGTGTGTGTATGTGTGTGTGTGTGTGTGTGTGTGTGTGTGTGTTGTGTGTTTATGTAATTGAGTGTGTGTGTGTGTGTGTGTGTGTGTGTGTGTGTGTGTGTGTGTGTGTGTGTGTGTGTGTGTGTGTGTGTGTGTGATTGTTGTGTGTGTGTGTGTTTCATACCTCCTCGTCTTCTGAACTCTCTGATCTCGTCACTCTGCTCCGCTGTATCTGTGTGTATCATGACAAAAACAGTGACGTATATTTAGCATCATGTTCTGATGTACCTCTCAAATACTAATAATATGACAAAAGAGACACAAATATGTACTACTACAGTTTTTCTCTACTTCAAAACTTCATATTTAATTCAAACACATTCAGGTTAGTGAAAGAGGTAAAATAGTCCAATACACTTACAGGCAGCGAGTGTCCGAACGCCAGAAGCACCAAAACCAGCAAAGCGATCTTCATCTTTAAACTTACTGCACAAACAATGAAAGCTATTCTTTAGTGTTTCTGCGGGTCTTAAAAAGTCTTAATTCACCCGTTCACAAATTACGGCCTGAAGAAGGTCATAAATCAGAGCAGGTGGTCTTAATTCATGAAGTCATAGATGTTACATGAACTTCAAAAAAAGATGATCTTCCTCAGTGTTTTTGTCTTGTTTCCGGTGCAAACATTCTTAAATCCAGATACTTGAGATGCAAACAAAGATATGACGTCGTGTTTTCTGAGAAACTGATCTAAATGAAGTGAGTTTATGCTTAAAATAAAAACGTATGTGACCCTGGAGCACAAAAGCAGTCATAAGCAGCACAGGTATATTTGGAGCAATAGCTAACAATACATTGTATACGATATTAAGATCATGTTCCATGAGGATATTTTGTTAATTTCCTACCGTAAATATATCTAATTTAAATTTTTTTTAGCTAATTTTACTAATTTTATCATTTGAACAGCTTTAAAATTATTTTTCAAATATTGTCCGATCATAACAAACCATGCATCAATGGAAATATCATTTATTCATATGATGTATATAAATCTCAATTAAAAAGATGACCCTCACAAATACCTTTTAATGGAGAATGAAAACTCATTTCCACCTTTGAATTAAATACATTTTTTATATTGTTCTTGTTTTAGCCATAAACTCACTTAATTTTGATCAGTTTTTCAGAAAACAAGATTTCATATATTCAGTTGTTTATAAATTATGCATCATCTTAAGATGAATAAATCATCTTTCCATTGATGTATGGTTTGGACAATATTTGTAAATCTGGAATCTGAGGGTGCAAAAAAATCTAAATATTGAGAAAATCATCTTTAAAGTTGTTCAAATGAAGTTCTTAGCAATGCATATTACTAATCAAAAATTAAGTATTGATATATTTACGATAGGAAATTTACTAAATATCTTCATGGATCATGATCTTAATATCCAAATGATTTTTGGCATAAAAAGAAAATGTATCATTTTGACCCGTACACTGTATAGTTGTCTATTGCCAAGACTGCGTTTGTGCTTCAGGGAAACATTTCTACTGAAAAACAATACAGTCGTGTTCAATTTATTAAAAAAAGCCTTAAAATGAGGCTCTTAAAGCTTGCAGAAAGCCTGATTAAAATCAAGTGATTAACTCTTACCTGTGATCGACCCGAAGCGCTCAGTTAGTGAAGCTTGAGAACAGCAGCAGATCATGAGCTGAAGTTCATCTGGATCTCCTCGATCGCTCCGACGGCTTTTAAACGAGCGTCCCGACACGCGGGGGCCGTCAGACAGACGCTGCGTGTTTTAATGAACAGAACGGAGGCCCTATAAACATCTATTTGTGTCCGACCACAGACAGACGTACTGGAATCCAGCTCTTATGTAAACCGAGCTTGTTGCCGGACACAGATATGAGTTTTGATTACACAGATGTTTAATATAGATGTTTTAATTTCCCCTGTGAGACAATCACAGCTCTGTTGTGGGCAGATTTAATTGAAAGCGAGATCCTCTGGATGTGTGGGCATCGAGATGTGTTGTTCCTTTAGACCACGCTCATATTTCCAGACGGCCTCGCTGTGCTGATGAGGTTGACGTAATGCGGCGGGAAGAACGTACCGAAACACGCCACAGGAAACTGTAAAAATGTCCCGTGAACGTCCTTTATTAGAGAGGAACTTCATTTGCATCTGAAACGCTGATTTAGATAATGAGTGTTTCAGATGTGTTTTCAAAACTGGACACATTTAGTTCAGTACTGGTGCAAACTGCTGTCCCACAACCAAAAAAAGCACATCTTTTGCTGTAGTGTGTTTGTAGGAAATATCAGTTTTTGCGTGTTACATTCCTTCCCTGTCTAGGGGTTTGGGAAAGGCGCAACAAGAAAATGAGTTTTCTTGGTGGAGGTCATCACTCCTGTCCCAGCCAGCAATCACCACACAGAGTTAAAACAGTTTTTCCATTTTTAATTTAAACTTCATTAGAATAAATAAAAGAGGAAGCAATAATCTTCAAGAGGGGACAAGGCCAAAACAACAAACAGAAGATGTCAAAATGCTGGGAGGATCAAACTATCTTACCTGATTAAACATAACTTTTACCTCACTCCCTATCTGAAAACACAATTAGCAAAAGAAAATGGTGACCTCCTCTCTACGGCTTCCAAAATGAAATACAGACAAAGGAACTGAATAACTGAATGACACCGTTCAACAGAGTATACACAGATTAGATTGTTTAACAAAGTACTTTGTAACACAAACCCAGGCTCTAGGGCCTCACAACAGTCAACAATCACATGCTGGGGCATGTGTAAATAAGTAAATGGTGACCACATACATCACAGATGTACAGGGAATATAAACAAATACGTCCTGGGACATAACACACCCACCCTTATTTACAAGGTATACCTTGTACTTTAGTTCCCATTGTCATGAGCTCGAGACAATGCATCTGCTACTACACTTTCTGTCCCCTTTTTATACCATACGTCCAGATTGAACTCTTGAACAATGAGGGACCACCTCAGTAACCGCTGGTTGGAATTTGACATACGTGAAAGAAAGACTAACGGGTTGTGATCTGTATAAACCACAATGGGACTGCCGCTGCCAGACCCTAGGTAGACCTCAACATGCTGCAGTGCCAGCAATAATGCAAGGGCCTCTTTCTCGATGGTACTATAGTGTTTCTGGCATTTTGAAAACTTCTTAGAAACATAGCCACATCGACTTTAGCATTTCTGTCCACTAAGCCATCGGCTTCTGGGCTATATGGGCAGTTAAATACAGCATCCTCTGATACTGGTTTAACAAGAACAACAGGCTTTGCCGTATCTCTTGATACAAAAGCCTTTAGCATATTTATGTGACACTTATATTATGTGATATTTATAATCGTGTGATATTTGTGAGATGTGATCTGATCATCATCAGTCTGTCTGAAGTGACACGAAGAACAGAACAAACTAAGACGGACTCAGTCCAGAAGAACTGATGCTTCAAAAAACATAGCATTAAACTTACATTAAACATACAATGAACTAACTACATTAATACGGTTATAATACGTACAATCCAAGTTTCTGCATCACTTTGAATTATTTCCAAATGGACTTGAAGTTCTCATGAGAAAGTATATTTTGCTTAAGGGAAAGTTTATTTTTGGCATTTTATTCAGTACACATTTACTACTTAAATTCTTAATATTGCATCGTGAAAACAATTTTCATTATTGTCAATTAAAATAAAGCTTATTTAATGTAAGTATTGTGAACACAATTAATTTTGAATTTCATCCAAAGCTTTATTTTCTCAAAAATAAGAAGAAAATCACTGATATTCAGAAATGCATTTGCGTACATACAGATGGTTATTTGGATAATTATATGCACATATGTCAAACATGTAATTTGTAATTATTTTTTACATGTTTCTATTATATATATATATTCTTTGAAGCATTGTATATATTTGTAGATCCTGTAATTTGCCACAATATTGAAATATGAATAAGCTCACACTTATTAATCACATTTTAACCTTCACCACTTCATTTAAATGCTTCTTCTGATGTTCAAATATAGTGCAAACTTTCCATGTAGTCACTCAATCCATGTTTTTATCACATGAAATCATTACATTTATCCATTTACATGTATTTATTGTAGATGATTTTATATAAATAAACACACACACACTTAGGAAAGTCCCCAAATGCAAATGATGGAAAAATATGTTTCAATGTTTTGAGTTCTTTCCAGTGAAATGAGAAATGCAAAATCATTGAAATATGATCTCATATGAAATTATATCTTACATATTTTGCATCACAGTCTGCATTTAGACATTTCTTATGAAACAAGCAAATGCAGAGTATAAAATACAGCATTGTTTTCAAAAATTTGCATGAATTATGATTATATTTAAATGTGTTTGCAATCATTTTAGATGGATTTTGCTTATCAACAAAAGTACATGTATGTAGTAAATACTAAATATACGTTAAACAAACAAACAAACAAAAAACAATATTAAAGTAAACTGAAAGAAAGCACAGTAAATGTTTGTCCATCACCTCATGAGTCATGAAACTGAATTATATAATTTATCTTAAACAAGTGAAATAATAGAAGTTCAAATAGACATGAAAAAACATAAATGAAGATAATTCGAGTCCAAAAACAGAAAACTACGTGATTGTAACATTAAAATATACAATTTCTGTGAAGACGCTTGAAACTGTATGTATTGTGAAAAGAGCTTTACAAAGTAAACTGGAATTAAATTAAATTAATAATTTATAATTTATAATTTGAGTCCAAATGGCTCGATTAAATCTGTTATTTTACTCACACACAATTACTTATTTTTTAGACCTTTATGGGTTACGAATTAGATGATAAAACATGATTTAGTAACATAGGCCTGGTTTCACAGACAGGGCTTAGACTAAACCAAAATTAAGCCATAGTTCAATTATTACATTTAAGTTTATTTTTATAAACGTTAGAAAAAAACATTGTGTATGCATCTTGAGAACAAACAGAAGCACTGATATATTTTAAAGGGGTCATATAATGCCACATTTCCACAAGTTGATATTATTCTTTAGGGTCTTAATGAAGAGTCTGTAACATTGTTTGGGTAAAAAAGTTTAATTGGTTGTGTAAAAGACAAATTTTTAGCCTGTCAAAAACAGCTGTTTTCAGAGCAAGCCGTATTGTGTCATTCTCCTTTAAATGTTAATGAGCTCTGCTGACTCCGCCCCTCTTTTCCGAGCTGCTGGCTGAAGGATTGTTTACTTTAGCCGCATTCATCTGAAACTTGCTAATTAGCACATTATTAGGAAAGGCGGTTTGCAAAGATTAATTTAAAAACCTTTTACTCACTTCTTCTGTAGATGAAGTTGGATCACGAATGATTCGCGAAAACACATTTAGGTAGATCGAGAGCGCATTCCCTTCAAAACCAAACGTGATCCTCTTCAGCCGCTCAGATGACGGAGTAAATGACGACTGCTGTGTTTATTATTACATCCAAAAACAAAACACCTCAATCGCTCAGGAGTCATTCTTGTCTACATCTGCTCCGGCGGTGAAACAGGGGATGACGGGTCTGAGGTAACACACCAGTGTCTGTGCTGAAACGCTCAAACTATCGTCCGTGTGACGTCACACAGAGATCGGCTCAATTTGAGAAAGGGGTAAGATTTTTGTAGATTAAAGAAAAAACACTGGGTGGATCTGTATCATTATAGGGTGGTTGTGTTCAGTTCAAACTACTTGTAAAAGTGCACGTAGCATTATATAACCCCTTTAAGATCAGTCAGTGCAAGTTTCATTCAGTTTAAACAGCTCAGACGTACATGTTTGTCTGGGTCTAGGCTTAAAACTTGTTTGTAAAACTCTAATAGATTACACATTTCTAGTATTGTGTTCGGAGTACTTTTTGATTACTTTATGATCACTTTAATAATTGACTGGCATTGTGTTAATATGTAATCCATAAGAAAGTAACAGGCATCTGATTATTGGCATTTTAAGATGAAATGTAATCTAATTACAAGTAGTGAATATTTGTAATCTGGATTACATGTAATCAGTTTCTCTCCAGCACTCACTTGACGCAGATGAAGTTGTTTCTCTCATTTTCAGGGAGACTGATCCAGCGATTATCACGGGTCCGAATGGCTCCGGATCTGACCGTTGTATCATAGTTCTCCAGTCCGGTGTCACAATCAGAAGCCCACTGATCGTAGCAGATGGTGTGACCGTTGACCCAGAACCAGATCCCCAGTGTGCAGGAGTGACGCAGACCCAGCCACACGTGATTGGACGAGGCGCTCGAGGTCACATTCATCACCCGCCGCTGCATCTGCTCCGAATCCACCGACACCAGGTCCATGCTTATGTTTCTGCAGTATCTCAGAGCTTCAGTCCACGTCTTATTCTCTCGGATCAGAACCAGTTTATCTGCAACACAAACAGAAAGTGAAGCATTTAAATACAGGAACTCAAATGAAGAGTGTTGAGTTAAAGCAGCAGGGTTTCCCAAACATGCTTCCTGAGTTTATCAATACCTAATAATTAATGAAACCGAATGAGAATTAATATATATATATAAATGATGCTGCATAATAAATCTGAAATTGTGATTTAGCTCAGTGTGATTATCAAATCAAAGTCTGATGTATTGTGTATGTATTACACGCCAGCAGCTTTAACACTGAGTTTAATTTGCATTTGAGAATACAATGTGTGATAAGTTTACTTTATTTACCAATTTGCATAATTTCCAACTTTTTTAATGTCTACAGCTTTTCATTAATATTCACCAAAACAAACGCCTGAGGATTTAAAAGTTTGAAACTGAAGAATTTAAAACATCAATATCTGTATTTTAACTTGTAGTGTAGAATAAAATGATTTAACTGTACATGACAGTGGAATTAACAACAGTAATATCTGCTTTCATTTTTATAACTGGAGTTATATACTTTTATTTGTTCAGATTCATGTCTTGTGATCATTAACTGACATCAGAGAACCATGAATGTGTGAATGTTTTGTCAAATTATTGACAGATTCATTTAAAGACTTGAAGAAATACGTTCACTGACAGAAACTCTGTGAATTGCTGGTTTAAAGGAATAGTGCAGTCGTACTGTAATAATGATGAGTTTCTGTAGTTTGACATGTAGATGTTCAGCAGATCAGATGATTGATGTACTCACCATCATAACACATAAAGTGATATGAATGTGTACAGTAATCATCCATCCATTGTCCTCCATCACTCATATCAGTCGATGTGCAGATGCTGTTTCTGTTTTCTCCGATATTGGGTTCACCAGACTTCCAGTGTGTGAATGAAGCGGTGCTGTTATCAGACCAAACCCAGAATCTGTACAGACCGATCCAGGCTTTATTAGGTGAAGTTAGGTTCTGGTTTATGATGGTCTGGATCTGGTTATTCTCACTCTCATTCCTCACACTGGCCAGATCTGTGTGTTTCTCTCTGCAGTATTTCTGAGCATCAGTCCACTTCTTTAGCTCCTTTACGGGGACGAATCCTGTACTGGCTTTAAAACAGAAAGACATTTAGTCTGATATTAATTTAGATAAATAAATACATGTTCTTTCTGCTCTCATTTACCAAGAACAAAAAGACAAATCCAATTGTGGTTCATTATTCAAAACTGAAAGCGTTTCATGATGATTTTAAAACTTTTCTGTTTTAATCACAAAGTCAAGTTACATGTATTTCTGTCCCATTTAAAATAAAATAAGTGTCAGTGTTGCAAAATTCATCAATTACTCAGAAACCAATCCAGGTCAGCTATAAGCAACTCGACAGAAAATAATATCAATTTGGTTAATTAATAGTGTTCGAAGTTCATCAGATATGAAACATGCAGCTGATCTCACCATTATAGCAGATGAAATGCTTTTGACTATCACACTTTATATCATGCCATCGTCCATCAACATCCATATAAACACAGTCTCCATCTCCATTTGGTTGTGATTGTCCCCAGTTTCTATACTGAGACTCATCTCTTCTGTAGAAGTCCGGGTCACTCAGAGACCAAATCCACGTGTCCTTCAGCCCAATCCAGACATGGTCAGAGACACTGTTTATGACCTGTTTTATGTAATTCTGTTCTTGTATGTCATTGATAGTGACCAGATCTGTGTGTTTCTCTCTGCAGTATCTCTGAGCTTCAGTCCAGCTCTTCATCTGATTCACAAAGTGATACTGACGCGGAGATGAACTGACCACGGCTGAGGAGAGACACATTCACACAGATATCAGACTCATTATATCCACACTGTGTTTCAAGAGCTCAGAGTGTCAGTGTGTGTTTGATCAAGTGCTCTGAATGGTGCTTTTGTACGTTCAGTGTTTCCACAGGATTTGGTGACACTGTGGACCTCTAGTGGAAGAAAACTGAGTGCGTTTTAAAGTTAAACCCATCAATGTGGGGCATTTCCAGAGCAAAATGATGAGCTCCAACCCCTTTTCAATGACCAAAATGAATTCTATGCATCGACTTTAACTTGAAAGTCGACTCAAACCTGTTTTAGTTGTGATAGAAATGCTATCACATCACATTCAGAAGGTAAATGTATTATATTTAAATATAATGATAATGAAAATAATCATACTTTTACTCAAAAAGCTATATATTTTTTAATATTTTTAAAACATTTATTCAGAAATTGCTTGTAAATATTACAAATAATTACAAAGAATCAGCAAATGTCACGTTGAATTGAATATGAAATGTAAAGTACAAAGAGTGAAATAGTATCTTTTGAAAAACTTACTGCAATATTGTATTTTACATCTTTTATTAGAAATATATTGCTATTTTAATACAACTGTTCTGTACAATAAAACACATACACGCACACACACACACACACACACACACACACACACACGTTGGTTTTTATGGTTTACGGGGACTCTCCATAGGCGTAATGGTTTTTATACTGTACAAGCTGTATGTGCTATTGCCCTACACCTACCCTACACCTAAACTTAGCCCTCACAGGAGACGGTGCATTTCTACTTTCCCCCAAAAAACTCACTCTGTATGATTTACAAGCCTTTTGAATTATAGGGACACTGAAAATGTCCTCATAAATTGTCACAGTGCACGGGGGAGCCAGGAATGAGGAGGCGAGGAACTTCTCTTGAATACTTTATTTTGACAGAACAGAGATCGCTGGAGACAAGTACACACACTCAGGTAATGACGTTAAGACTGGACACAGAGGCAGGGAAACACAGGGCTCTTAAAGGGGAAACTAAACTAGGTAATTGATAACACAGGGCTGGGGACTAATTAACTAAAGACTGGGAACTGATGAACACAAATGAGGACAGGAACAGGAACTAACCATATGTGGGCACGAGAGGAGGGGAAACACAAGACACAGAGATACACAGTCTGACATAAATCACCTTCTCCTTGTTATACCTGTCATACCTGTGTCCTCATAAACCACATAAACATGCACACACACACATATATATATATATATATATAGCTATATATAATTTTATAATCAAACAGTTTCAATACGTATTTCTCAGTATCTTCACATGCATGAGTTAAAAGCTCTAATTTGGACTGAAATCTCCAGGCCGGCACAGTCTACAGGACTCGTGGGAAACACTGATGATGTTTTGTGGTTTTTACGGGATTTATTTCAGTATCAGCTCGATCTCTACAGGTATCATTGAAACACACTTGAACACTGTCAGCACAGCACTAACACTAACTATCAACACTAGGACTAGTCAAGCACTCACCTGTCATCAACATCAGCAACCAGATTCTCTCCATTTCTGAAGGAAAAACACAAATCAGTCTCAATAAATGATGCAGACGCTGAACATCTGACCAGATCCAGAACATCAGATCATAACATTTCTGCTTTATCACTGCTTATTAGATTCTCCTTCAGTAATAAATACACACATGAACTCCTGAAGCTGACGCGTCATGATTAAGTGTGAAAATACATCAAACTTACAGTAAAAGCAGCTGTGGTTGCCAGAACTTTTCTACTGATTTAAGTTGCATTTACAGTAAAACATTTACTGTAACATTACTGTACAGTATGTTATACTTATTAAACTTTTACTGTATGATTTTTAGCGTTTTAAAGTAATTTTTTACAGTGTATTGTTTTATAGTTGAATTCACACAGATATTATGATCTGGTAATGCATTGCTGTTGTAAGTAGGTTTTGCTCATTAAATAATGAATAATTAGTTTGATAAATACAAATATTTAGGACACACTTGGGAAATAAATGAGAGGAAGCCTTTATGGAGTTATTATCACCGTTACATTTGGATCAATCTCTGGATACTAAGTTCATTTTTTTCTCTATAAAATCCCAGATACCAGCAGATAAATGTGCAAAGTCCACACATTCACTAGTTACACAGTGATCAGCTTGTGTGATATAAACACCGCTAAATCAATCATATTGTAATCAGTGTAAAGTTAAGACTCAGAGTGTCTTACCTGTAGATGTTGTGATTCAGGTGTGTGTGTTTCTTCTTTTATCAGGACAGACTGATATCACCGATCGTCTCTCTTTCTGCTCCTCCCATCTCTGCTTTCCCTGGACAGAAAAACTCCCTTCTGTGGTTTGTTTCCTTCTTTCGTGCCCAAAGACAACCGCACTGAACAAGAGAGTGTGTGTTCATCTGTTCTCTGTTGTGTGTGTTTATGCCGGTGGAAATAAAACAGAATACACACTTGGTTTATTCTATTACACTTATTATCTGTGTCTTTAGATTTCAATTCCAATCTGTATCTTCAAACGTTTATTTCCTCCGCTTCAGCAGCACTTTTCTGTTTCCAAGAAATTTGGATCTGATTTTATCCAATGTTCAGATCTATTTACTGGAAGCAGATTAGTGCATGTTTAATTAAAAAAAATCATTTTTAAACCTGACCGTATGACTATTTTAGTTCATATTTGTACCTTATTCACTAGTACAGTCTTGCTTTAAGCATATTTTGGGGACACGTTTGTAACCAGAAGTGAGTTAAACATGACAAAACCTCCATTTGGAGAATCCTCATTTGTAAAAACAGTAAAAAATTTAAGATTTGTATTATTTATTGAAATGCAGGAAGTTGTGGGTTAGGGTTAGAGTGTTTTTCACAACCATAAACTGAGGGTTAGTTATTTATAACTAGCTATATATATGTAAACAATAGAAGTCTATGCAATATAGACGGCAAGTGTGTGTTCCCCTCCATGGGAACTCGAACTGCGTCCCCTAGGGGTCGCTACGGGGAACGCCCTCAGCGTGACTCGTGTCTGAAGATACATATGTAAAAACACCACCTGTTGGCCGGCGACAGCCCATGACGTCACTACCGGCGTGTCACAATATAAGTGCCGCCGGGAGAATACATCATCAGCTTTTTCGTCTTCACTGACTGGTTTGTTTGAAGCGTGCAATCTGGTAAGAGTACAGTTTTCTCTCTATCAAATGGCGAGCACTAGCAAGGCGTTTAAGATTGTGTGTGGGAAAATCGGGACTCACCGCGATGACACACACAATCTTTGTGTCTTTTGTTTGGGCAAAGAGCACGCACGCGATGTCCTTGAGGGGAAATCTGCGTGCACTGTGAGCTTTTTCTATGCTTTTTCTATGATCTGCTGAAAGACCTGGATATGGTTCTATATAATCCAGGTCTGAGCCCAAACAACCAGGGGTCCTAGCCCATCTCGGTCTGAGGGTCAGAGATGGGCTCAGAAGGCTAGTCTCGCGACTCATGCCCCTCCCCCTCCTGCGGCTAGGGTGAGAGAGAGGCGCGGGTCAGAGAGAGGCAAGCCCTCTCATTCCTCTCTAATTCCCCTGTAACCACCGTAAATTTCACCTGACCGAGGTTAGGTGGAAATTTCCTGCTAAGCTAAGGCAAAAAAAAAAAAAAAAAGAGTTCCCTCTCATTCTGAGGAATGAGTTTTCCGGGGTCACCTATGCCCTCCGGAGCGTCTGAGTTCCCTCTCATTCTGAGGAATGAGTTCTCCGCTCCTCAGAGCTCTGTGATAAGTCGCTCTCCTTGCTGGTCGAGCTAGCATTGCTCCCCTCACTATAGAGGGTTATCTATGAGCATGCCGCTCCCTGCTGAGCGTCTGAGTTCCTTCTCATTCTGAGGAATGAGTTCTCCGCTCTCCAGAGCTCGTTATAGGTAGAGCTAGCATTGCTCACCTCGTTAGAGGGTCACCTTTGAGCATGCCGCTCCCTGGGGAGCGTCTGAGTTCCCTCTCATTCTGAGGAATGAGTTCTCCGCTCCTCAGAGCTCTGTGATAGGTCGCTCTCCTTGCTGGTCGAGCTAGCATTGCTCCCCTCATTATAGAGGGTTATCTATGAGCATGCCGCTCCCTGCTGAGCGGTGGAGTTCCCTCTCATTCTGAGGAATGAGTTCCCCGCTCTCCAGAGCTCATGGTTGGGCTTGCCGCTCCCTTCTGAGCGGCGGAGTGCCTTCTCATTCTGAGGAATGAGTATTCCACTCTCCAGAGCTCGTTATAGGTCTCACTCTGAGGAGTGAGTTCTCCGCTCTAGAGCTCCTCATTGGTAGCTGAGTTCCTCTCATTCCGAGGAATGAGTTCTCCGCTCTCCAGAGCTCGCCGTCGGTAGAGCTAGCACTGCTCCCCTCAACCAGAAGGTCACCTATGAGCATGCCGCTCCCTTCTGAGCGTCCGAGTCTCTCCGCCCCCCAGAGCTCTGTGGTAGTGCCGCTCCCTTCTGAGCGGCGGAGTTCCCTCTCATTCTGAGGAATGAGTTCTCCGCTCCTCAGAGCTCTGTGATAGGTTGCTCTCCGTGCTGGTCGAGCTAGCATTGCTCCCCTCACTATAGAGGGTTATCTTTGAGCATGCCGCTCCCTGATGAGCGGCGGAGTTCCCTCTCATTCTGAGGAATGAGTTCTCCGCTCTCCAGAGCTCGTTATAGGTCTCACTCTGAGGAGTGAGTTCTCCGCTCTAGAGCTCCTCATTGGTAGCTGAGTTCCTCTCATTCCGAGGAATGAGTTCTCCGCTCTCCAGAGCTCGTTATAGGTAGAGCTAGCATTGCTCCCCTCATTAGAGGGTCACCTTTGAGCATGCCGCTCCCTGCGGAGCGTCTGAGTTCCCTCTCATTCTGAGGAATGAGTTCTCCGCTCCCCAGAGCTCTGTGATAGGTTGCTCTCCCTGCTGGTCGAGCTAGCATTGCTCCCCTCACTATAGAGGGTTATCTATGAGCATGCCGCTCCCTGCTGAGCGGGGAGTTCCCTCTCATTCTGAGGAATGAGTTCCCCGCTCTCCAGAGCTCATGGTTGGGCTTGCCGCTCCTTTCTGAGCGGCGGAGTGCCTTCTCATTCTGAGGAATGAGTTCTCCACTCTCCAGAGCTCGTTATAGGTCTCACTCTGAGGAGTGAGTTCTCCGCTCTAGAGCTCCTCATTGGTAGCTGAGTTCCTCTCATTCCGAGGAATGAGTTCTCCGCTCTCCAGAGCTCGCCGTCGGTAGAGCTAGCACTGCTCCCCTCAACCAGAGGGTCACCTATGAGCATGCCGCTCCCGTCTGAGCGTCCGAGTTTCTCCGCCCCCCAGAGCTCTGTGATAGGTCGCTCGCCTTGTTGGTCGAGCCAGCATTGCTCCCCTCAACCAGAGGGTCATCTATGAGCGTGCTGCTCCCTTCTGAGCGTCTGAGCTCCCTCTCACTCCGAGGAATGAGTAGTTCTCCGCTCCAGGGCATAGAACGTTCTAATAAGTGCACACGCGAGACTTTGGGCACTTTCTAAAATCCACTTAGTGGTAAGTCCGCACATCAAAGATTCTGCGTTCTTTCTAAAAATCCCGTAAGGGTAGGGTTACGCGCACTGCTTCGTGCCCTTTTTTGAGCTGGTCAAAGCCCCGGCTTGTGCCTTGGGCCCCGCTCCCCTGTCCCATATATGTTGGGTCCAAAAAAAAGGGAAAGGGGGTGTACACTACCAAGAGGTCTGTTGAGACAGTTCCCTCAGTAAGCTTGGGAGAGCAAGTGGTAACCCCTGAGTGATCGGCCAGGACCTAGTGAGCCAGGTGCCTGGCCATATCCCCTTGAAGGAATCTTTTCTGATTCCAAGACCTTGAGCTCTACCCTAGGCCCGGTAATCCCGGCGCCTAACAGGTAAGTACTAGGGTATGCAGCTCGGGCCTTTGGCCGAAGGGGATAATATCACTGACAGCCATCAGCCGTCCCGGGGGAAACTCCCTTAAGCCGGGTAGAGTTGGCTTAGTGCTCGCCTTTTTTGCGAAATTGGCTTGCATTCCCCTCAGCATGGTGAAGTGGGTATAACGTTCCCCGTAGCGACCCCTAGGGGACGCAGTTCGAGTTCCCATGGAGGGGAACGTCTCAGGTTACGTATGTAACCATGGTTCCCCGAATGGGGAACGAGACACTGCGTCCCCTAGGCTTTGGACCATGCTTCGGACGCAAGCTTCAGACGAAGAAGCTGATGATGTATTCTCCCGGCGGCACTTATATTGTGGCACGCCGGTAGTGACGTCATGGGCTGTCGCCGGCCAACAGGTGGTGTTTTTACATATGTATCTTCAGACACGAGTCACGCCGAGGGCGTTCCCCGTAGCGACCCCTAGGGGACGCAGTGTCTCGTTCCCCATTCGGGGAACCATGGTTACATACGTAACCTGAGACGTTTGTGTTTGTTTGTGTGTGTGTGTGTGTGTGTGTGTGTGTGTGTGTGTGTGTGTGTGTGTGTGTGTGTGTGTGTGTGTGTGTGTCAGTCATCATCAGTTTATGGTTGTGTATCTCCTAAACAACAGTGAGATGAAATAGTGAAGAATTAAATACTTTTACTGAGGTTTTCCTGATGTTTGTACTTCAGCTTCACATTCATTGAACAGCTCTTGACTGGGTCTTTGACTCGTTTGTATAATTTTTCTAAATTTTCCAGGGAAACATCTTGGTTAATTATTTTGAGTACATGTTTAATGAATACAGATTCCTGTACTCCTTTCCTCTGTTTATTTCCAGCGTTGTGTAACATTAGAATTATTTCCATTTTAATTTACATATTGTTTGAATGTCATGAATGTCCCAGTGTCTCTCAGGGATGAATGATCAGATACGGGACAGAATTTGAATGTGTGCCGTTGATATTCAAGGACAAACACAAAGAAACAATCCAACCAGGAACCCAGGAGCGCTTTTCAGGTCAAATACTAAATCAGCAGAATAACACAGTTTTGTCTCTTGTGTTTTGTCTTTTTTATTATTTTATTATTAATTCTGGTTAAAAATATGGTGGGAAACAGGGCTATTAAAACTAAAGCCATTTATGTGTTCCTGTGTGGCTCAGTGGTAGAACATTGCGTCAGCTGAGCGAAAGGTTGTGGGTTAGATTCCCAGGGAACACATGTACTAATGAAAATGTATAACCTGAATGCAATTGTAAGTCTTTTTGTATAAAAGCGTCTGATAAATGTAAAAAAAAAAAAAAAAATGTTATTAATTTGTAAGTGTAGCAGAGTGAGGTATAGCCCCGGTATGATTGGCTGGCGTCATCCAAACAGGTGAACCAATCAGGGTTTGTACTTCATTATGATTGGTTAGTTGTGTAAGTTTCATGTCTCTATTAGTGCCTGTGTTGCGAGTATAAAAGATGGAAGTGTTTGGCTGCTTGGAATGCATTGTGGAGGAAAACAGTAGGATTTTGTTAATATAATACTTGTTAATCATTTAATACTCATGTTTATGTTGAATATATTAAAATGAATTATTGTCTGTTCTTACAAATGTCTCACATTGGATGTTTCACATTAAGAAGTGCTCTGCTAAAAAAAGCCAAATGTTAGGCCTAATTTAATATTTTTTTACATTTTAAGCTCAGATGAGCTTTATTTGTCACATACACAATTACACAGAGTATAAGCAGCAGTGAAATGTGTTCTCTGCATTTAACCCATCCAAGTGCACACACACCTGGAGCAGTGGACACACACACACACACACACACACACACACACACACACACACACACACACACACACACACACACACACACACACACACACACACACACACACACACACCTGGACCCCCGGGGAGCAGTTGGGGGTTCGGTGCCTTGCTCAAGGGTCTCATCTCAGTCGTGGACAATTCCTGCCGGAGCCGAGATTCGAACCCACAACCTCGGGTTACAAGTCCAACGCTCTATCCATTAGGCCACGACTGCCACGACTGCCTATGAGTCTGCTGTGGAAATTTCCCAGAACTCCTAAATCAAGTTAGGATGGTACGAGATGACACCAGCACTTGATTGAGTGCTAGCAGTTGGGTTATCCTCCTGTCTGTCATGCGTGCTGGCTGTTGGCCAGTTCTCAGGTTAGTCCCTGTTTTAAAAATGCCTTTTGCCTGTTCAATGGTGAGGCTTACAACCCTGCTTGTTTTTAGGCATTGGCCAGCAAGTAGCTGTGATCCTGTGTGGTGAGGGACCATGTGTATTGCAGCGTAGTACCGTTTCCTTAGTATGTATGGAGTGTATTGTTTGTTTTTAACCATTTTTATGAGTAACTTTCTGTTCAATGTCCGGCAGGTTTGATTGCATGTCCAGGGGTTTCCAATGATCTTAATTGAAGCCCAACTATCATCAAGTGACTGACAGCACTGCTGCTCTGTTTTGTCTTTTGTTAGTTTCAACAGTTTTGTCTGGAACTCACCTGGGTTCATTCCATTATTTAGTTTGTTTAATTTGTGTTTGAAGCACTGGCTCCGGATTGCGCGTGAGAGAGCTTGGAGGCAAAGTTCTTGTAATCTTGCTGCTCTTGGTCATTTTACTTGCCTCCTTAGTGCCAGTGGTTGTGTTTGTTTGTGTAAACTGTCATTGAATTGACTTGATTTGTCTTTTTGTGTGGATTTAGGTCTAAAGTGGGAGGGATTGGCCATGGCACCCTGTATTGATGTGTCCACATGGAGTGCTGTGCTTAACATTTTTGCCTTGTTTTTCACCAGAGTGTGTGTGCCATGGTTATTGAGTGTGGGGTAGAAATATGAGTGTTTCTGCTGGCCATCTGTCACTGTACTGCTTGATTTTGCTTTATTTTTTATTAATTTTGTATGTTACTGGTATGGTGTTTGTAATATGATTTTGAGACCTTGCGTGATGTGTTGTACTACCTGACTTTTTATTAATTGGGTGTTTGAATAAAGAAATTATTGTTGATCTATTAGTCTATATATATTTTTATGCTCACCCTGCCTTTGGCAATGAACCTGTGTGCCCTTGTATGGGGCTGTTCTGTCCTGGTGTATTCCAGGTGGTGAAGTAGATTTATAGGATTTTTCTTATTTGTAACTTCCCCTACCTGACCATGCCACACAAGCATCTGAAATAAAATAGATGTTAACTAAAATAAAGTTGGCATGTATATAATACAGCCAAATAATTATATTGTAAACACGTTTGTGGTGCACACAGTTTGAACTGAATGGATGCACAATATCTGCTTTGTTGCCACTTTGTTTGCTATGTTTCCATGGTAATATTCAGATTCAGATTTGTTTGCAGTGTGCCAGATATGCAAATATGATACAGTAATTCATACCCTGTAACATTCAATACGGTTTACTGCCTTTTATGGTCCGATTATTCCAGCGATTTACATCTGATGATGTCACACCACAAACAATGCTGTTCTTCAGTTGTATTTTCTTTTGTTTTCCAGTAAAACATTCTTAAATCAAGATATATTTACTGGAGATGCAAATGACACAAGATATTTTGTCATTTTATAAGTCTTGTTTTCTGAAAAATGGGTCATAATGAAGTGAGTTTGATTAAAACAACAACAAAAACAAAAACAAAATACATTCTTGTTTGTTCTTGTTTTCAATATAAACTCACTTAAACAAATAGTTCACCCTCAAGATTAGATTGAGTTTGTTTCTTCATCACTCTCTCAGCAATGGATGCTCTGCAGTGAATGGGTGCCGTCAGAATGAGAGTCTGATAAAAACATCACAATAATCCACACCACTCCAATCCATCAGTTAACATCTGGAGAAGAAACAAATCCATGAAGACGTTTTTAACTTCAAACCCTTGCTTCCGGATAAATTATAGTCTGCAAGTTTCAAAATCTTCACAGGAGGAAGTGTTATTATGGGTTATGTACTCATATTTTTGTCTTGTTGGAAAACAAGATGAATATACTGATGAGTGTACATTAGTGCATGTGTAGTATATATTCTGCATGTGAGTTTGAGTCCGTGTGTTGTTGTGTTTAGTGAGCAGAATAAACACATGACGCTGATATAAATGATAAATGAGTGCTGAGCTCTGGTTCGGTCTAGTGTGAGATAGTGTTTCAAATGTGTGTCTGTCCTGATCTCAGATATGAGGAAGGGTTTGCTGTTAAAGACAGAAGAGTCAGTCAGTCAGTTTAGGGAGTTACTCTTCATCTGTTGCCCCTCTCATGTGTGGGGTTCCTCAGGGCTCAGTCTTGGGACCGGTTTTGTTCTCCTTTATATTCTCCCTCTAGGATCCATTTTTTAAAACATGGCACTGACTGCATGGGGTTATTTCATGGGAAACCTTGGTCTTATTTTTGACTCTAAGCTCAAATTTGATTAACAAATCAATGCCATTGTTAATGTGTTTTTTTTTTTATCTATCAACTATATCTAAGTTGAAGTCTATTCTTTCTGTTGATGATTTGGAGAAAGTTGTGCATGCCTTTGTGTCATCTCGTTTGGATTATTGTAATGCATTGTGTCTGTGTGTGAGTCAGGTCTCTCTCTCTCTCTCTCTGCAGCTCGTTCAGAATTCAGCGGCTAGGCTTTTAACGGGTACCAAGAATAGAGAGCATATTACTTCTGCGCTTCTCAAATTACACTGGCTTCCTGTACAATACAGGATTTATTATAAAATGCTATTATATGTTTTTGAAGCTTTGCATGGTTCAGCACCAGAGTATATTTCTGATTTAATCAGTTTGCATCAGTCCAATAGGTCTTTGTGTTCTATTGATTGATTATTTGCGGCCCAGTGAAACACACCAAATTGAGAAACTTATGGAATTAGAGTGGAAAATGACCCGCTCTTATCATCTGATCGTGGTTTTCCATTAGTGCTCCTGGATCTTAGCGCTGCGTTCGACACTATCGCCAACAACATTCTTTTGAATTGACTAGAAAACTTTGTTGGTATTAGTGGAAGTGCACTAGCATGGTTCAAATCATAATTATCTGATCGCCATCAATTCGTAGCAGTGAATGAAGAGGTATTATATCGATCACAAGTGCAGTGTGGAGTACCTCAAGGCTCAGTACTAGGGCCATTACTTTTCATACTATACATGTTATCCTTGGTAAATATCATCAGGAAACACAGGGTTAGTTATGATGATGATACTCAGCTCTATATTTCTTCACGGCCCGGTGATACACATGAAATTGAGAAACTTATGGAATGCATTGTTGATATAAAAAAGTGGATGACAAGTAATTTCTTGCTGCTAAATTCTGAAAAAAGTTTCATGCTAATTATCAGACCTAAAACCGCACAAGTAATAACCTAGAACACTGTCTAACACTTGATGGCTGCTCTCTCGATTCTTCATCATCAGTCAGGAACCTAGGTGTGCTATTTGATAGCAATCTCTCCTTTGACAGCCACGTTTCTAGCATTTGTAAATCTGCATTTTTTCATCTTAAAAATATCTAAACTGAGACCTATGCTCTCATTGTCAAATGCAGAAATTCTAATTAATATGTTTATGACCTCAATGTTAGATTATTGTAATGCTTTATTGGGTGGTTTTTCTGCAAGCTTAATAAACAAACTACAGATGGTTAAAAATACAGCAGCTAGAGTTTTTACTAGAACCAGGAAGTATGACCATATTAGCCCGGTTCTGTCAACACTACACTTGTCACAGTGTCTAGTTGTTGTGCCCTAGACTGTCCACTTGAGGGCATTCTTTTGGACTTTGTTTATGTTTTAACTGGACTGCATTTCCCATGGTTCCCCTCACTCTGCTCTCATTATACCCTGCATAATCATTGTTTCACTGGTTTTCAGCTGTGTCTTGTTAGTTTGATTATCCTGTTGGTGTATATATATGTTGTGTGGTTTGTGTCTTTGGTTGCTGAAGTCTTCCTTTCTGTTACATGTTTTCGTGCACAGGATTAGTTTGTGTTTTTGCCTTGTTTTTTCCCTGTTTTTGGATCTTTGTTGGAGACTCAATAGACTGCACTTGAATCTTCATTGTTTCCCTGGGTGATCTGTGACAGCACTGGTTCCCTATTAAACTTTGCATAGATTTAAAAATCTTGTTAATTCCATAAAAAGCTTTGAATTGTTTAGCTCCTCAGTACTTGTGCGAGCTCTTATCGCATTATAGTCCTCCACGTCGACTGTATTCTCAAAACTCTGGCCATTTGATAATACCTAGAATATTAAAAATAAACTGCGGGCAGCATATCCTTTTTCTATTTAGTGCCCAAACTCTGGAACAATCTACCTAACACTGTTCGGGAGGCAGACACACTCTGTCAGTTTAAATATAGATTAAAGACCCATCTCTTTAACCTGATGTACACATAACAAACTAATACGCTTCTAATATTAAAATCCGTTAAAGGATTGTTAGTCTGCATTAATTAGGTCAACCGGAACCGGGAACACTTCCCATAAAACACAATGTACTTGTTACATCATAAGAAGAATTGCATCTACGCTAATATTAGTCTGTTTCTTTCTTATTCCGAGGTCACCATAGCCACCAGATCCAGTCCGTATCCAGCCCAGATGATCACTGCAGTCAACAGATCCAGTCCGTATCCAGCCCAGATGATCACTGCAGTCACCAGATCCAGTCCGTATCCAGATCAGATGGTGGATCAGCACCTAGAGATGACCTCTACTGCTCTGAATGTCAGTGGAGTTCAGGGCACCTAGATGAGCCCCAGAGAGAGATCTCCAGTGAGGAGCTCGTCACCTAGACTGCCATCGGGAAAAGACCACTGGAACCAGTGGAGCCCTTACAATCTGACTTTGATGCAGTTGGAACAAACTACTGGTTCGTCTGGCCAGAGGGGAACTGCCATCCAACTGCCGTCTCTTCCTGAACTGTCTCTTCCAGCACTTGAGAGAGGTTTTCCAGCATTCGAGAGCAGCAAACCTGAAGCTAAAACCAGCTAAATGCTCTTTTGCTGAACCACAAGTGACATTTCTGGGCCATGTGGTTTCATCTGCGGGTCTTCATCCAGATGGAAAAAATATTCTGAAGGTCAAGGATTGGCCAACTCCAGGAAGTCCTACAAAAATTCGAGCCTTCTCAGGTTTGTGTTCGTATTACAGGCGTTTCATTCACTGCTTTGCTCAAATTTCAGAGCCACTGCATGCTCTAACTCAGAAAGGGAAGTTATTTGTTTGGACTGAGACAGAACAGGAAGCTTTTAATTCACTGTGACATGCGCTTACAAATGCTCCAATTCTTTCTTACCCAGATTTTTCAAAAGAGTTTTTACTCTTCACGGATGCTTCTAACACAGCCATTGGGGCTGTTCTATCTCAGTTGAATGCTGACAACAAAGAAAGGGTTATCACTTACGGTAGATCTACAGAGAAACGATGGTCTACCTAGGACAGGGAGTTGTGGGCTATCGTTTGGTCCATTTGCCATTTCCGTTAGTACCTCATAGGGCTATCTTTTCAGATCATCACAGACCATAAGCCATTGCTTAGTCTTAGGCAAATGGTTTTGGATGGCGATCCAACGGGTCGCAGAGCAAGGTGGGCTCTTAAGATTGAACTCTATGACTGGACTATTGGGAAAAGACCACTGGAACAGTGGAGCCCTTACAATCTGACTCTGCTGCAGTTGGAACAAACTACTGGTTCGTCTGGCCAGAGGGAAACTGCCCCCCCCGACTGAGCCTGGTTTCTCCCAAGGTTTTTGCTCCGTTCTGTCACCGATGGAGTTTAGTTTCCTCTGGCTTGCTTAGTTGGGGACACTTCATTTCCAGCGATATCACCAACTTTATTGCACAGATACTATTTAAACTGAACTGAGGTGGACGATGACATCACTTAATTCTATAATAAATGCCTTTAACTGAAAAATGTTAAAATGAATCTTGTTATTATACATTAGTGATACGCTATTTTTCTATTTTGATATTGTGCAGTTGCTTTGACACAATTTCTATTGTTAAAAGCGCTATATAAATAAAGCTGACTTGACTTGACTTGACTATGGTGGCTGGCAGGTGCAGACTGGCCATTGAGAGCACCGGGACTTTTCCCGTTGGCCTGGCGTCTGATTTGACCCGCTGCCCTGTTTTCATTTTGGTTTTTTTTGCCTTCCCCATGTGCCAAAGTGATCACTTCCGATTGTGGCATTCCCTAATAAATCAACAATAAATCATAAATGTATGATTAATCCTCCATCAAATGGTTTTGAACAGAGTCGATGCGCGGGACTCGACTCGAGGAAGGAGAGGAAATGGACAAAGAAACGTAAATGTATGCGAGATTACTAACCTGTTCAGGGCTTCAAGTGCAGGTCAGTTTCATCTGTAATACGCTACTGTAATTTTGTCTTTATTAACCTAGTTGAGAATTAAACTGCTAGCACCTGTTAGGCTATCAGTAGCACACCATTATTATCATCAGTCAGATTACTGTGCTAAAGGACATCATTGATTGGAAAGTTACTTTAATACATTTAGCAGGCAGATATTCATATACATTTATTGTATAGAAAGGAAGTGATCAAACAGCAACATAAAAATATCAGTCAGCCCAAAAATACAAGAGTGTTTTCAGTATTATGATTTTCAATGCACAAATTTTGGCATTTAGGCAATTTAGTAAATGTGTTAATATTTTTTTTGTATGAATTATAGGTTAGTTAAATCTTGCGTAGCCTATTTAAGTCATTTTTAGACAAATAACATATGCAAACAAATTGCAATGAAGTGGTTGTTTTGCATCAAGGTGAACACAGTTCTGTTAAGAACAGTAGACCTGCTGATGAAGAAGTGACAGGTACAAGAAAGAAGGGAGTGACAGAGATATTGGAGAAAATGAAGAAAATGAAAAGGGAAGTGAAGGTGCAGTTCAAAAGAGAACCTTTAATTATTTTCCACGGTCCAGACTAAAGACTTCAAATAGGCTAATAGGGTTGTCCATGTTTCAGAATTTGTTGTGAGGTTTATGGGATGGCCTGGATGAGTGTGAGATTTCCCGGCCTGAAATGTTGTCCCAGTCCGCCCCCTGGTGGCTGGTGTCTCTATTTTCACGTTCCGTACAATAGTATCACCAATAACTAGATCACTTTCATCAGGTTTCTCAGTGGGTGCATCACTGAGTGCGGAGAACCTGTTTGATGTTCTGATCGGAGCGGAAGAGCGGTGTTTTTATCCGTGACTAGGCCGCCTCACATATAGATAAAAAGTACTTTTTTTAAAGATTACACTGCATAAGTATTCATACCCTTATCTGGGACACTTAAAATTTATCTCAGGAGCATTAATTTTGCTTGTAAATGTCACCACACTTTGAGTGAAGTTAACTTGCAGCAAATTCAATTGAATGGGTATGATTTGGTAAGCAAATATGTCTTAATATTAGAGCAAAGACAAGCCCTGAGAAAAACAATTGATGTCCGTAGAGCTCAGAGACAGGATTGCGTCAAACCACACGCCTGAGGAAGAGTTCAGAAAAAAATCTGCTGCATTGAAGGGTCACAGAAGCATGTAGCCTCCATTATCCACAATGGAAGACGTTTGGAACAACTAGGATTCTTCTTAGAGCTGGCCTCCTGACCAAACTGATCATTTGATGGAGAAGGGCTTTGGTTAGAGTGGTGACCAAGAACCTGATGGTCACTCGAGTTGAGCTCCATGATCATATGTGAAGACCGTAGAAACCTACAGAAGGACAAACATCACTGCAACACTCCACCGATCTGGGCTTTATGGCGGTGTGGCCAAACTCAATCCTCTCCTCAGTGTAGACACACGAAAACACACTTGGAATTTGATACACATCAGAATCAGTATTTTGTCTGATTAAACAGTGTTTTTAAAACTAATACAATATGTTAACTGAAATAAAATAAAATTAAGTATTATTATTTTAGCTAGTTTCCAAGGCAACATTTCTCATTTCTGTTTAATTTAACATATTGTACTTAAATAAATTAAAATAATAAATAATATTATATAAAAAATATATAAATGTATGGTAGCAGAAATATTTCAGTTCCAAACAAATGTTTCTGATGTATTTCTTTAAAATATATTACACTTGTTTCGAAATTATTTTATGTATAATTCAAAAACTGTTTCTAGTGTTCTTTAGTGTTTCTGAGTTCTGAGTTTTTGGTTTTTGTTGTTGTTGTTGCATCACTGAATATATTTGTAGATCCTGTAATTTGCTGTAACATTCTTTTACATTTTAACCTTCACCACTTCATTTAAATGCTTCGGCTGATGTTCAAATATAGTGCAAATATTCCATTTAGTCACCTAATTAATATTTATTGTATTTATATAAAATCTTTACATTATCCATTTCACGTTTACATGTACACATTGTAGATGATTTTATAGAAAGAAACATCACACACACTTTGCCAAATGTATTCATAGTCTACAATACCAAGTGAGAGGAATAAACAATACACAGTAATGAAGGAAATAAATGAGACACAGGTGAACAACATAATCAGTAACTATGGTGATAAATGAGAACAAACGTAGAAACCATAACAACCAAGGAATCCGAAAGGAAACAATGAGATGCAAACTTAAAATCTATGAAAACAAAACTGAAAACAAAACTGAACGTGACACATACGTGACTCTGGAGCACAAAACCATCCATAAGCAGCACAGCTATATTTGTAGCAATAACCAACAATACATTGTATGGGTCAAAATTATACATTTTTATTTTATGCCAAAAAGGATATTAAGTAAATCATGTTCCATGAAAATATTTATTAAATTTCCTACCATAAATATATCAAAACTACATTTTTTGATTAGTAATATGCATTGGAAAGAACTTCATTTGGACAACTTTAAAGGCAATATTCTCAATATTTAGATTTTTGTGCACCCTCAAATTACATATTTTCAAATATCTCGGCCAAATATTGCCCTATCATAAAATGTAAAAAAAATAATAATAATCACATTTATAAGAGCATCTTGAATATTTTACATCACAGTCCCATTTAGGAAGGTTAAAGGTTATTTTAAAGGTTAAAATGCTGAAGTTATTTCATTTTTTCAAGTTGCATTGAAAACTGCATTATTTGCAGTAATTTTAGATGAAGTTCGCAGAACATAACAGTTATAAGAAAGTAAATGTAAGTGCTACAGTAAGTACTAAATAATATGCATTAAACAAAAAACAGTATTAAAGCAAACTGAAAGAAAACAGTAAGTGTTTGTATCCGTCACCTTAAACAATTTAAACATGATAGAAGCTCAAACAGATATGAAAATACATAAATGGAGATAATTCGAGTCCAATAACAGAAAACTACCTGATTGAAACATTAAAATATACATTTTCTGTGAAGCCGCTTTGAAACAGTGTGTATCATGAAAAGAGCTTTACAAATAAACTTGAATTGAATTAAATTTAATAATTTGAGTCCAAACGGCTTGATTTAATCTGTTATTTGACTCACACACAGCGGGTAGTTTATTAAACATTTTTAGTCTATTACAGATTACATGACAACACTTTTATTTAGAAATAATCTATTAGAGTACTTTTTGATTACTTTATAATTGAATTAATAATTGACTGGCATTGTGTTAATATGTAATCCATAAGAAAGTAACAGGCATCTGATTATTGGCATTTTAAGATGAAATGTAATCTAATTACAAGTAGTGAATATTTGTAATCTGGATTACATGTAATCCGTTTCTCTCCAGCACTCACTTGACGCAGATGAAGTTGTTTCTATCATTTTCAGGGCGGCTGATCCAGCGATTATCACGGGTCCGAATGGCTCCGGATCTGACCATCGTATCGCACTTGTCCAGTCCGGTGTCATAATCAGAAGCCCACTGATCGTAGCAGATGGTGTGACCGTTGACCCAGAACCAGATCCCCAGTGTGCAGGAGTGACGCAGACCCAGCCACACGTGATTGGACGAGGCGCTCACTTTCATGAACAAGATCTTTACCCCTCGCTGCATCTGCTCCGAATCCACCGACACCAGGTCCATGCTTATGTTTCTGCAGTATCTCAGAGCTTCAGTCCACGTCTTATTCTCTCGGATCAGAACCAGTTTATCTGCAACACAAACAGAAAGTGAAGCATTTAAATACAGGAACTCAAATGAAGAGTGTTGAGTTAAAGCAGCAGGGTTTCCCAAACATGCTTCCTGAGTTTATCAATACCTAATAATTCATGAAACCGAATGAGAATTAATATATATATAAATGATGCTGCATAATAAATCTAAATAAATCTGAAATTGTGATTTAGCTCAGTGTGATTATCAAATCAAAGTCTGATGTATTGTGTATGTATTACACGTCAGCAGCTTTAACACTGAGTTTAATTTGCATTTGAGAATACAATGTGTGATAAGTTTACTTTATTTACCAATTTACATAATTTCCAACTTTTTTAATGTCTACAGCTTTTCACTAATATTCACCAAAACAAACGCCTGAGGATTAAAAAGTTTGAAACTGAAGAATTTAAAACATCAATATCAGTATTTTAACTTGTAGTGTAGAATAAAATGATTTAACTGTACATGGCAGCGGGAATTAACAACAGTAATATCTGCTTTCATTTTTATAACTGGAGTTATATCTCAGTGTGGTATAGTAACGCCACAAACCAGGACTGCAAAGCTCTGCAGAGAGTCGTGCGCTTAGCTGAGCGCATCTCAGGGTCTGTTCTCCCCTCTCTGCAGGACATCTACCTCAAACACTGCAAAAGCAGAGCTGCTAAAATCATCAAGGACTCAAATCACCCCGGTAACCATCTTTTCTGTTTACTGCCATCTGGCAAGCGCTTCAGGAGCATGATGGCAAAAACTGAGAGACTGAGGAGGAGCTTCCCCCCCCCCCACCCCACGGCCGCCAGGCTCGTAAACTCAAACTCGGTCAAATAACATTTACAAAACTCAATTTAATAAACTGTTAAATATTCACTATCATCCATATTGCTGCTATGTGTATACCCGGTACAACCTGTTTGCATATTCCTCTTGCACATCCCTGTTTATATTATTATTTATTAAGTCCACAGTATACTGCATAGCACTTTTTTATAGCACATTTTACTCTTTATTTTTTCTTATTATTTTTATTTTGTACTAATATTTATATATATATATATACTCTTGTGTTGTGTTACATATTTTGCACTGTCCATTGAGCGGACCTGAACTGATTTACATTTCACTACTGATTAAATCCTGCATAATTGAGTATGTGACGAATAAAAAAAAACTTGAATATAATTGAATTTGCTCAGCTGCATGTCTTGTGATCATTAACTGAAATCATTATTATTAATTATTATTGTTTATTATTATTATTATTATTATTTATTATTATATTTATTTATTATTATTATTTGTATAATTATTATTATTAATTATTATATTAGTCTTATTATATTATTATTATGTCTTATGACCATTAACTGACATCAGAGAACCATGAATGTGTGAATGTTTTGTCAAATTATTGAAAGATTAATTTAAAGACTTGAAGAAATACGTTCACTGACAGAAACTCTGTGAATTGCTGGTTTAAAGGAATAGTGCAGTCGTACTGTAATAATGATGAGTTTCTGTAGTTTGACATGTAGATGTTCAGCAGATCAGATGATTGATGTACTCACCATCATAACACATAAAGGGATATGAATCTGTACAGTAATCATCTATCCATTGTCCTCCATTACTCATATCAGTCGATGTGCAGATGCTGTAATTTTTAGCTCCGATATTGGGTTCACCAGACATCCAGTGTGTGAATGAAGCGGTGCTGTTATCAGACCAAGCCCAGAGTCTGTGCAGACCGATCCAGGCTTGTTTAGGTGAAGTTAGGTTCTGGTTTATGATGGTCTGGATCTGATTATTCTCTCTCTCGTTCCTCACACTGGCCAGATCTGTGTGTTTCTCTCTGCAGTATTTCTGAGCGTCAGTCCAGTTCTTTAGCTCCGGTATGGGGACGAATCCTGTACTGGCTTTAAAACAGAAAGACATTTAGTCTGATATAGATTTAGATAAATAAATACATGTTCTTTCTGCTCTCATTTACCAAGAACAAAAAGACAAATCCAATTGTGGTTCATTATTCAAAACTGAAAGCGTTTAATGATGATTTTAAAACTGTCCCATTTAAAATAAAATAAGTGTCAGTGTTGCAAAATTCATCAATTACTCAGAAACCGATCCAGGTCAGCTATAAGCAACTCGACAGAAAATAATATCAATTTGGTTAATTAATAGTGTTCGAAGTTCATCAGATATGAAACATACAGCTGATCTCACCATTATAGCAGATGAAATGCTTTTGACTATCACACTTTATATCATGCCATCGTCCATCTTTCATATAAACACAGTCTCCATCTCCACCTGGTTGTGATTGTTTCCAGTTTCTATACTGAGACTCATCTCTTCTGTAGAAGTCCGGGTCACTCAGAGACCAAATCCACGTGTCCTTCAGCCCAATCCAGACACGATCAGATGTACTGTTTATGAGCTGTTTTATGTCATTCTGTTCTTGTATGTCATTGATAGTGACCAGATCTGTGTGTTTCTCTCTGCAGTATCTCTGAGCTTCAGTCCAGTTCATCTTCTGATTCACAAAGTGATACTGACGCGGAGATGAACTGACCACGGCTGAGGAGAGACACATTCACACAGATATCAGACTCATTATATCCACACTGTGTTTCAAGAGCTCAGAGTGTCAGTGTGTGTTTGATCAAGTGCTCTGAATGGTGCTTTTGTACGTTCAGTGTTTCCACAGGATTTGGTGACACTGTGGACCTCTAGTGGAAGAAAACTGAGTGCGTTTTAAAGTTAAACCCATCAATGTGGGGCATTTCCAGAGCAAAATGATGAGCTCCAACCCCTTTTCAATGACCAAAATGAATTCTTTGCATCGACTTTAACTTGAAAGTCGACTCAAACCTGTTTTAGTTGTGATAGAAATGCTATCACATCACATTCAGAAGGCAAATGTATTATATTTAAATATAATAATAATGAAAGTAATCATACTTTTACTCAAAAAGCTATTTTTTTTATATTTTAAAAACATTTATTCAGAGACTGCTTGTAAATATTACAAATAATTACAAAGAATCAGCAAATGTCACATTGAATTGAATGTGAAATATAAAGTACAAAGACTGAAATAGTATCTTCTTGAAAAACTTACTGCAATATTGTATTTTGCATCTTTTAAATATATTTTGTAAAGTGCCTTATTAGAAATATATTGCTATTTTAATACAAATGTTCTGTACAATAAAACACATACACACATACACACACACACACACACACACACACACACATGTTGGGTTTCCATGTTTTATGGGGACTTTCCATAGACGTAATGGTTTTTATACTGTACAAACTGTATATTCTATCCCCTTACACTGCCCCTATCCCTAAACCTAACCATCACAGGAGACATTCTGCAATTTTACATTTTCAAAAAACATCACTTAGTCTGATTTATAAGCTGGTTTCCTCATGGGGACCAAAAAATGTCCCCACACGGACAAGGATTTTGGATATTGCCATCGTTGTGGGGACATTTTGTCCCCATAACGTAGGGTATACCTGAACCACACACACACACACACACACACACACACACATGTTGGTTTTTATGGTTTACGGGGACTCTCCATAGGCGTAATGGTTTTTATACTGTACAAACTGTATGTGCTATTGCCCTACACCTACCCTACACCTAAACTTAGCCCTCACAGGAGACGGTGCATTTCTACTTTCCCTCAAAACCTCACTCTGTATGATTTATAAGCGTTTTGAATTTTGGGGACACTGAAAATGTTCTCATAAATCACCTTCTCCTTGTAATACCTGTCATACCTGTGTCATTATACAAATGTGTGTCCTCATAAACCACATAAACATGCCCACACACACACACACACACACACACACACACACACACACACACACACACACACACACCCATATATATATATATATATAGTAGTGGTGGGCATAGATTAATTTTTTTAATCTAGATTAATCTCACTGTAATCTTGGATTAATCTAGATTAAAATGGCTCATTTGAATTCTGCCGAAGGCATTCAGAATATGTGTGCTACCCAAATAATGACTAAAAGTAAGTCTTTGAGAACGGGTTTCTCAAGCCAGGTGGAGCATTAGACCAGGGGCTCATCTCCTGTTTCCAAAATGCATCACAAACTTTAATCTCTTCCCGTCCCAATCCCACGAAAAAACTGGGGGAAAATCCCGTTCCACTCCCGGAAGAATGACTCCCATTCCCTCCCACTCCCGTGTTGTTTTTTTTTGTTTTTTTTGCCGATAACTGTCAATTACAGTAAAAATATAGTACAGATCACAGCGTGCCCACCTTATTAGTTGAATAAAAACCCAAAATGTCGTTTTTTGTTATTATATTGAACTGAAAGCCATCTTATGCACAGTGTTGCACAGATTAAATTTCATGTAAATCATCCATGCTAACACACACGTCTTCTATTTTTATTTTTTAGACATTTCACTCTCTATAGATATATTTTTCAAAGACGGAGTTTCGAAGTTTCTCGCTCAAGTTCACATGAGACCTAAAGCGCATCCTGTTTGCTTAAAAGCACAACGTTTCGTTGTTATTCTGAGTGCACACAAATAAACGTAGAGTCTTTACAGATTCGAAAGATGTATTAGGTTACTTTTATCTGTATGACCAAGAATGACGGAGATTTTAAGAGCAAGTGAGCGCACCGGAGCCTGTCCTGCAGCAAACGCGCTTCCACACAAACACTTCAATAGCGCACATTTCTCTAGGTTAACATCATATTGAGCGGCCATGTAAAGTTGCTACTACATACATCTTTCAGATGAAAAGCCATATTTGAGGTTGATGAATGATAGGTGAGCGTTTGGATGTCCTGCCCGATTGTATTACCACATAGACCAGCCGTTAACAATCTGTCCATCACGGACTGTGAGCCTCTAGTTCGAAGACTCGTTCTCGCCCCCTACAGTGCAATTCGGCTAGGTATACATCCGCGCTAAAATATCAGGGTGAAAGTCATCATAGCTTGCGTAGTATAGACCCAGCTCCCAACCCAACTTTGAGAATAGATTAACGGCGATATTTTTTTTATCGCCCGATAAGAGTCTCTCTGTCACGGTCGTGTTGCGGGAAGGACACGGGAGACGAGAGGTAAAAGGAATAATGGGATTTTAATTACGGAACACAGGATACACTACCACATAAACGAGTTGACGGACAAAGACTCAGGGAAAACTCAGGGCTTATGAACACATAACAATCACGGGAAACAGCATCAGGTGAGGAGCAAATCAAACACAGATGGAGATGAATGAACTAATGACAGGAAACAGGAAGGACCATATAAGGGTGTGGAAACACAAGGAAAAGGAAGACAAAGTCTGACATTACCCCCCCCTTCCAATAGGCGCGTCCCGCGCCGTACGACATCGAAAGGGGAGGGGGGGTGGGCGTTCTGGAGGCCTCAAGGACCTGGAGACCGGACAGGTGGCCTCCAGGGCGGTGCCCGTTCCGGGACCCACGGCGGATCCGAGGACTCAGGCGGCCACGGCGGGTCCGGGGGCTCAGGCGGCCATGGCGGATCCGGGGACTCCGGCTGCCACGGCGGAGCAGGGTGCTCGGGCGGCCATGGCGGAGCAGGGAGCTCGGGAGGCCATGGCGGAGCAGGGAGCTCGGGCGGCCATGGCGGAGCAGGGAGCTCGGGCGGCCATGGCGGAGCAGGGAGCTCGGGCGGCCATGGCGGAGCAGGGAGCTTGGGAGGCCATGGCGGGTAGCCCCCCCCCCAAAATTTTCTTGGGGAAGCTCCCCATCTCAGGGGGGCGCTCGGGAAGCGCAGAAGGGGCGCTGGACAGGACCAGCGGAGGCCAAGGGGAGCTGGACGGGACCAGCGGAGGTAAAGGTGGGCTGGACGGGACCAGCGGAGGCCCAGGTGAGCTGGACGGGACCAGCGTGGGCCATGGTGAGCTGGACGGGACCAGCGGAGGCAAAGGTGAGCTGGACGGGACCAGCGGAGGCAAAGGTGAGCTGGACGGGACCAGCGGAGGCAAAGGTGAGCTGGACGGGACCAGCGTGGGCCAAGGTGAGCTGGACGGGACCAGCGGCGACGAAGATGAGCTGGACGGGACCAGCGGCGACGAAGATGAGCTGGACGGGACCAGCGGAGGCCCAGGTGAGCTGCACATGAACAACTCCTGGGGGCGCTCTGGAAGCGCAGACTTTCGTGGGCGCTCGGGTAGCGCTGACTCTCGCGGGCATTCGGGTTGCGCGGAGTCTCGGGGGCGCTCGGGAAGCGCAGAAGGGGCGCTGGACGGGACCAGCGGAGGCCCAGGTGAGCTGGACGGGACCAGCGTGGGCCAAGGTGAGCTGGACAGGACCAACTCTTGGGGGCGCTCTGGAAGCGCAGACTTTCGTGGGCGCTCGGGTAGCGCTGACTCTCGCGGGCACTCGGGTCGCGCGGAGCCTCGGGGGCGCTCAGGAAGCGCAGAAGGGGCGCTGGACGAAACCAGCGGAGGCCAAGGTGAGCTGGACGGGACCAGCGGAAGCCAAGGGGAGCTGGACGGGACCAGCGGAGGCAAAGGTGAGCTGGACGGGACCAGCGGAGGCCCAGGTGAGCTGGACGGGACCAGCGTGGCCCAAGGTGAGCTGGACAGGACCAGCGGAGGCAAAGGTGAGCTGGACGGGACCAACTCTTGGGGGCGCTCTGGAGGCGCTGACTCTCGTGGGCGCTCGGGTGCCGCTGACTCTCGTGGGCGCTCGGGTGGCGCTGACTCTCGTGGGCGCTCGGGTGGCGCTGACTCTCGTGGGCGCTCGGGTGGCGCTGACTCTCGTGGGCGCTCGGGTGGCGCTGACTCTCGTGGGCGCTCGGGTGGCGCTGACTCTCGTGGGTGCTCTGGAGTGCTGGACGGAACCAGCGGGGAAACTTGAGAGCACTTGCGAGGAGCAGGCACCGGAGGGCTCTGGCGAGGAGCAGGCACCGGAGGGCGCTGGCGAGGAGCAGGCACCGGAGGGCGCTGGCGAGGAGCAGGCACCGGAGGGCGCTGGCGAGGAGCAGGCACCGGAGGGCGCTGGCGAGGAGCAGGCTCTGGGGCTGGGCTCCAATCCATCCCCTCGTAAACCACTAACACGCCCAGGGTTACCAGGGGGTGCTCGGCTAGCGTGGAACTGGACGGAACCAGTGGAGATGAAGACGGGCTGGGCAGGACCAGCGGCGACGAAGATGAGCTGGGCGGAGCCAGTAGAGACACCAGCGGGCTTACGTGAGCCGCGAGCGGCTGCTGACTTCCCGCGAACGGCGGGCTGGGCGAGCCGCGGGCGGCGTCGAAGGAACCCCGCGAACGGCAGACCAAGATCAGCTGCGGGCGGCGGCGGCACTCCTCCATCTTTTTAGGTCCGTCAATCTGTCACGGTCGTGTTGCGGGAAGGACACGGGAGACGAGAGGTAAAAGGAATAATGGGATTTTAATTACGGAACACAGGATACACTACCACATAAACGAGTTGACGGACAAAGACTCAGGGAAAACTCAGGGCTTATGAACACATAACAATCACGGGAAACAGCATCAGGTGAGGAGCAAATCAAACACAGATGGAGATGAATGAACTAATGACAGGAAACAGGAAGGACCATATAAGGGTGTGGAAACACAAGGAAAAGGAAGACAAAGTCTGACACTCACGTTAACGCAGCACGTTAACGCCGATAACGGCCCACCACTAATATATAGCTATATATAATTTTATAATCAAACAGTTTCAATAAGTATTTCTCAGTATCTTCACATGCATGAGTTAAAAGCTCTAATTTGGACTGAAATCTCCAGGCCGGCACAGTCTACAGGACTCGTGGGAAACACTGATGATGTTTTGTGGTTTTTACGGGATTTATTTCAGTAGCAGCTCGATCTCTACAGTTATCATTGAAACACACTTGAACACTGTCAGCACAGCACTAACACTAACTATCAACACTAGGACTAGTCAAGCACTCACCTGTCATCAACATCAGCAACCAGATTCTCTCCATTTCTGAAGGAAAAACACAAATCAGTCTCAATAAATGATGCAGACGCTGAACATCTGACCAGATCCAGAACATCAGATCATAACATTTCTGCTTTATCACTGCTTATTAGATTCTCCTTCAGTAATAAATACACACATGAAGCTCCTGAAGCTGACATGTCATGATTAAGTGTGAAAATACATCAAACTTACAGTAAAAGCAGCTGTGGTTGCCAGAACTTTTTTACTGATTTAAGTTGCATTTACAGTAAAACATTTTACTGTACATTATTTGTAAACATATTTCATTTACTGATATAATGCTAATATACCAACCAACTGAAATACAAAATATTTAGTACACTGACAACCGCCTTACAAACACAGATTGTAATGTATTTAAAAATAGAAAACCTCGCAATGAACCCAAGTGCCTCACGAAATGTCCTGTTACATTTATAACAGTTATATACAGTATATTAACTGTTAACAGTTATAACAGTTATAGAATTACGATAATTTTTTACAGTGTATTGGAAACTAAGTTCATATTTGACTTTTTTTTTTCTCTATAAAAACCCAGATACCAGCAGATAAATGTGCAAAGTCCACACATTCACTAGTTAAACAGTGATCAGCTTGTGTGATATAAACACCGCTAAATCAATCATATTGTAATCAGTGTAAAGTTAAGACTCAGAGTGTCTTACCTGTAGATGTTGTGATTCAGGTGTGTGTGTTTCTTCTTTTATCAGGACAGACTGATATCACCGATCGTCTCTCTTTCTGCTCCTCCCATCTCTGCTTTCCCTGGACAGAAAAACTCCCTTCTGTGGTTTGTTTGTTTCTTTGTTCAGGTTTGTTTCCTTCTTTCTTGCCCAAAGACAACCGCACTGAACAAGAGTGTGTGTTCATCTGTTCTCTGTTGTGTGTGTTTACACAGGTAGTAATAAAACAGAATACACACTTGGTTTATTCTATTACACTTATTATTTGTGTCTTTAGATTTCAATTCCAATACGTATCTTCAAACGTTTATTTCCTCCGCTTCAGCAGCACTTTTCTGTTTCCAAGAAATTTGGATCTGACTTTATCCAATGTTCAGATGTATTTGCTGGAAGCAGATTAGTGCATGTTTAATTAGAAAATGCATTATTTTCATATTTAAACCTGAAATTCCATAAAACGTGTAATACAAAACAGTTGTCTTAATGTACAGTGTTTAATTAACTAGGGAGATATGGTTTTTGTCTGTTAGTTCATATTTTTACCTTATTCACTGGTACTGTCTTGCTTTAACCATATTTTGGGTACACGTTTGTAACCAGAAGTGAGTTAAACATGACAAAACCTTCTTTTAGAGACGTCCTCATTTGTAAAAACAGTATAAAATTTAATATCTTGCCTTATCTTTGCCTTCACTTGACAGGTCCAGTGCCTCTTCTCAGGGTTGGGAAGCACGCGCTGCGGTTTTTTCCGCCCCGATTGAGGCACAGACACTTCAACTATCTGAGTCTGAGGATTTAGATGTTGTTAGTGCCTATGCAAGAGATACTGAGGATTTGCCACCTCAGTGTCGTATGTATGTTTTGTACATGTTTTGTACAACCCTTGTTGAGGCTGTACCAAGAGCAGTTGAGGAATTGAGTATCGATTGGCCAGCAGAGAGGGAGAACGTTCGTTTCAAAGGAAAACTTGACAATTGGTTGATTCTAGCTCAGTCGCATCGAGATGTCGTTCTTGCCCACAAGAAATAGTTGGGGTTATGGCTAAACGTCAAGAGGAGTGTGCTTTCTCCACTACAGAGGACCACTTTTTTAGACGTGGCATGGCACTCAACGTCGATGCAGGCATGCCTGTCACCGGTACGTATAGAGTCCATCCTGATGGCTGTAAAAAGAATAAGACAAGGCCAGTCAGTCACTGTCAAACAGTTTAAGAGACTGTTAGGTCTTATGGCAGCAGCATCCAACATGATACCTTTTGGACTGCTGTACGTGAGACCCCGGCAGCGGTGAGGGGCAACCCTTTTCACATAATCAAGATCACGCAGCAATGCTTACATGCCTTGGTAATGTGGAAGATATATTGGTTCCTGTCCCAGGGTCCCGTGTTGGGAGCTTCATGTCGTCTCAAGATGCTTACAACAGATGCCTCTCTCACGGGCTAGGGAGCGATCCTAGAGGGACGCTCGAGTCAAGGTTTGTGGAAGGACCATCATCTCTAATGGCACATCAACCGTCTGGAGATGTTGGCTGTATTTCTTGCTCTCAAGAATTTCCTAGCAGATCTAGCCCGGGGAATGGAGGCTCCACCCCGAGGTGGTGGAGTTGATATGGAGGGAGTTCGGCCAGGCACAAGTGGCTCTGTCTGCGTCTTGAGAGGTGCCCCAATGTCCACTCTGGTTCTCCCTCATGCATGCAGCTCCTCCCGGACTGGACGCGATGGTGCAGATGTGGCCGAGGCTTCGTCTGTATGCATTTCCCCCGATCGCTCTGCTCCCGGGAGTCCTGGAGAGAGTTCGCCGGGACCGGGTTCTACTACTTCTCATTGACCTGCGGTGGCCGGTCAGAGTATGGTTCCCAGATATAATATCCCTTCTCAACGGGCCTCCTCTGGAGCTCCCCGTCAGGAGGGACCTTCTTTCCCAAATGGGGGTTTGATATTTCACCACCAACTAGAACTGTGGAAACTGTGGGCTTGGCCTCTGAGGGGGCCCAACTCATAGACTCAGGTCTCTCAACCGAGGTTGTTGAGACCATTCTACACTCCAGAGCCCCTTCCTTTTTTTCAGAATGTGGATGGGGAAAGGCCCAATTTGCTTTGCCCAGTGCGGGCATTAGATGCTTTTGTCCACAGAGCTGCCCTGTGGCATAAAGATGAACAGTTGTTTGTATGTTTTGGACCTCTAACAAAGGGTCCCCTGCATCTAAGCAAAAGATGAGCAAGTGGGTGGTCGAGGCATCTCACTTGCTTATGAGTTGGCCAGTCAACCTTCTCCTATGGCTGTCCGGTCCCACTCGACCAGGAGTATGGTGACTTCGAAGGCTCTTATATCAGGAGTTGCTCTCCAAGAGGCTTGTGATGCGGCAGGCTGGTCCTCACCGCACACATTCGTCAGATTTTATTCTTTGGACCAGTACTCTACCCCAGGATCCCAAGTGCTCTCATCCTAGTGCTGCTCTTTAGATTTCACACAGGACAGGCACTCATTGCCTGTGGTGATGTTGTATTGACATTGCCTATGGTGATGTTGTATTGACGTTCCCAAAGTGTCAGTTTCGATGCAACGTTCATTCCCTCTTCAGGGAACCCGAGGTGTGACGAGTGGGCGGGGCCGAGAGCCGTGGGAACGGAGCGAGGCCGGTGGAGTGAATGATAATGAACGACACCTGCGCCACTCACTGGTCTCGAGTCCCACGGAGGAGCTTCGGAAGGAATAAAAGGAGGAGTGACGACATTGGAAGACGAGAGAGGACCAGGCCTGGGTTTTAGTTTGTGTTTTGTGTGCGGCAGTCGTCCGTGAGGGGCTGCCGCTTTTCATTTGAGTTTGTTTATTTTGTTATTAAATGTGTTATATGTTCGCCGGTTCCCGCCTCCTTCTTCCCGTACCTATCAACTTCATTACATTGGTGCCGAAGCCCGGGAGGAAGGAGGGACACGCTGTCAGAGAGCCCTCGCTGCTGAGTGGGATCGCGGTGCTGAGAAGATCGGGCAGCAGGAAGTGGCGGAGACCGCCAGTGGCTGCCCGAAGCGGTGGTGCTGGAGCAAAAGAAGAACAGGTGGGACGGAAGACTCGCTGCCGTGCTCCTGGGACGAGGAGGGGTGGCTGCCATCCGAGAGGGAGCGGAGGAGTCGCCGCCGTTCGCCAGTGGGCCGGAGCCTGCTGCCATCCGCCAGGTTAGTGGAGGAGCAGGGAACGGGGGACTCGCTGCCGGCTGCCCTCGACTGGAGGAGCCATCGCCGGCCGCCAGGAGGCGGAAGGGGCATCGGGCCGTCCACCAAAGAGGTCCAGTACCATCGCATGGCACCGCGAGTGAGCCGCTCAGTTGGTTGAGGACCGAGTGGCAGTGTGTCCGGGAACCTGACCGAGATTTTTTTTTTTTTTCCTCTCTCCCCTCTCTCTTCTCTGTCACTCCTCATCCTTCCGTCTCCTTTCTCTCGCCTCGTCTGTCCTTACCCCCAGGTACGCCGCGGCTGCCCTGACGGGCTCCCCCCGGGAGAGGGGGGAGGGGGGGAGTAGAGCGCAGTCTCGGGAGTACCCCCCGGCCTGCGAGGGGCGATGGGGGTATGTGACGAGTGGGCGGGGCCGAGAGCCGTGGGAACGGAGCGAGGCCGGTGGAGTGAATGATAATGAACGACACCTGCGCCACTCACCGGTCTCGAGTCCCACGGAGGAGCTTCGGAAGGAATAAAAGGAGGAGTGACGACATTGGAAGACGAGAGAGGACCAGGCCTGGGTTTTAGTTTGTGTTTTGTGTGCGGCAGTCGTCCGTGAGGGGCTGCCGCTTTTCATTTGAGTTTGTTTATTTTGTTATTAAATGTGTTATATGTTCGCCGGTTCCCGCCTCCTTCTTCCCGTACCTATCAACTTCATTACAATTATCATTCACTCCACCGGCCTCGCTCCGTTCCCACGGCTCTCGGCCCCGCCCACTCGTCACACGAGGTTACAGTTGTAACCAAACGTTTTACTTCAAAAAGTGGAACTTTCATATATTTTAGATTCATTACATATGAAATGTTTTTTGTTATAATTTTGATGATTAGAGTTACCACACTCAGACATCTTCAGGAAAAGGGCTACCAAGCCACTTCTGAAACAGAAACATCGTCAGAAGCATATTACCTGTGGCTACGTTGAAAAATAACTGGACTGTTGCTCAATGGTCCAAAGTCCTCTTTTCAGATGAAAGTACATTTAGCATTTCATTTGGAAACCAAGGTCCCAGAGTCTGGAGGAAGAGTGTAGAGGCACAGAATCCATGTTGCTTGAAGTCCAGTGTGAAGTTTCCACAGTCAGTGATGATTTGGGCTGCCATGTCATCTGCTGGTGTTGGTCCACTGTGTTTTCTGAAGTCCACAGTCAACGCAGCCATCTACCAGGACATTTTAGAGCACTTCATGCTTCCTTCTGCTGACAAGCTTTATGGAGATGCTGATTTAATTTTTCAGCAGGACTTGGGACCTACCCACACTGCCAAAGGTACCAAAAACTGTTTCATGGTGTTACTGTGCTTGTTTGACCAGCAAACTCGCCTGACCTGAACCCCATAAAGAATCTGTGGAGTATTGTCAAGAGGAGGATGAGAGACACCAGACCCAACAATGCAGATGACCTGAAGGCCGCTATCAAAGCAACCTGGGCTTCATTACACCTGAGAAGTGCCATAGGCTGATCGACTCCATGCCACGCCGTATTGATGCAGTAATTCATGCTAAAGGAGGCCCAACCAAGTATTGAGTACATATACAGTAAATTAACATACTTTTCAGAAGCCTGACATTTCTGTTTAAAATATCATTTTTGATTGATCTTATGTAAGATCTGGTCTGATGAGTCTCGATTTCTGCTGCGACATTCAGATGGTAGGGTCAGAATTTGGTGTAAAGAACATAAAAGCATGGATCCATCCTGCCTTGTCTCAACGGTTCAGGCCGCTGGTGGTGGTGTAATGGTGTGGGGGATATTTTCTTGGCACACTTTGGGCCCCTTAGTACCAATTGAACATTTAAACACCACAGCCTACCTAAGTATTGTTGCTGACCATGTCCATCCCTTTATGACTACAGTGTACCATCTTCTCATGCTACCTCCAGCAGGATAATGCACCATGTCACAAAGATCAAATCATCTCAGACTGGTTTCTTGAACATGACAATGAGTTCACTTTACTCAAATGACCTCCACAGTCACCAGATCTCAATCCAATAGAGCACCTTTGGGATGTGGTGGAACGAGAGATTCACATCATGGATGTGCAGACGACAAATCTGCAGCAACTGCGTGATGCTATCATGTTAATATTGACCAAAATATCTGAGGAATGTTTCCAACACC
Organism: Schizopygopsis pylzovi; assembly: GCA_027422435.1. Classification (NCBI taxonomy): domain Eukaryota; kingdom Metazoa; phylum Chordata; class Actinopteri; order Cypriniformes; family Cyprinidae; genus Schizopygopsis; species Schizopygopsis pylzovi. The sequence continues at coordinate 63,187,343 of CM049816.1, forward strand.
TTGTTGAATCTATGCCACGAAGAATTAAGGCAGTTCTGAAGGCAAAAGGGGTCCAAGACGGTACTAGCAAGGTGCATCTAATAAAGTGGCCAGTGAGTGTATATATATATATATATATATAAACAATAGAAGTCTATACAATTTAGATGGCAAGTGTGTGTCAGTCATCATCAATTTATGGTTGTGTATCTCCTAAACAACAGTGAGATGAAATAGTGAAGAATTAAATACTTTTACTGAGGTTTCCCTGATGTTTGTGCTTCAGCTTCACATTCATTGTACAGCTCTGGGCTGGATTGTTGACTCGTTTGCATCCTTTTTCAAAATTTTCCAGGGAAACATCTTGGTTAATTATTTTTAGTAAATGTTTAATGAATACTGATATTATTCCCATACTCATTTCCACTGTTTATCTCCAGCATTGTGTAACATTTGAATTTATTCCATTTTAATTTACATATTATTATGTTTTGGGTTTTTTACACAGCTGATAGTCATGAACGTCCCAGTGTCTCTCAGGGATGAATAATCAGATACGGGACAGAATTTGAATGTGTGCCGTTGATATTCAAGGACAAAAACAAAACAAACAATCCAACCAGGAGCGCTTTTCATGTAAAATGCAAAATCAGCAGAATCATAGTTTTTCTCTCTTGTGTTTTGTCTTTTTTATTATTGTTGATTGATTCTGGTTAAAAATCTGGTTGGAAACAAGGCTATTAAAACTAAAATAATAATTAAAAAAAAACCTTTTTTTGTTCATTTGCAAGCATCTGAAATAAAATTAACTAAAATAAAGTGTGTATGTATATAACAATGATAAAAAGTGTGTATATAATCAAACTGCAGCCAAATAATTATATTGTAAACACGTTTGTGGTGCACACAGTTTGAACTGAATGGATGCACAATATCTGCTATGTTGCCACTTTGTTTGCTATGTTACCATGGTAATATTCAGATTTGGTTGCAGTATGCCAGATATGGAAATATGAGACAGTAATTCATACACAGTTTACTGCCTTTTATGGTCCGATTATTCCAATGATTTACATCTGATGATGTCACACCACAAACAATGCTGTTCTTCAGTTGTATTTTCTTTTGTTTTCCAGTAAAACATTCTTAAATCAAGATATATTTACTGGAGATGCAAATGACGCAAGATATTGTCATTTTATTAGTCTTGTGTTCTGCTAAATAAATCATAATGAATTGAGTTTATGATTAAAACAACAACAAAATACATTCTTGTTTGTTCTTGTTTTCAATATAAACTCACTTAAACAAATAGTTCACTCTCAAGATTAGATTGAGTTTGTTTCTTCATCACTCTCTCAGCAATGGATGCTCTGCAGTGAATGGGTGCCGTCAGAATGAGAGTCTGATAAAAACATCTCAATAATCCACAGCACTCCAATCCATCAGTTAACATCTGGAGAAGAAACAAATCAATGCCATTGTTAATGTGTTTTTTTTTTTATCTATCAACTATATCTAAGTTGAAGTCTATTCTTTCTGTTGATGATTTGGAGAAAGTTGTGCATGCCTTTGTGTCATCTTGTTTGGATTATTGTAATGCATTGTGTCTGTGTGTGAGTCAGGTCTCTCTCTCTCTCTCGTCTGCAGCTTGTTCAGAATTCAGCGGCTAGGCTTTTAACGGGTACCAAGAATAGAGAGCATATTACTTCTGCGCTTCTCAAATTACCCTGGCTTCCTGTACAATACAGGATTTATTATAAAATGCTATTATATGTTTTTGAAGCTTTGCATGGTTCAGCACCAGAGTATATTTCTGATTTAATCAGTTTGCATCAGTCCAATAGGTCTTTGTGTTCTATTGATTGATTATTTGCGGCCCAGTGAAACACACCAAATTGAGAAACTTATGGAATTAGAGTGGCAAATGACCTGCTCTTATCATCTGATCGTGGTTTTCCATTAGTGCTCCTGGATCTTAGCGCTGCGTTCGACACTATCGCCAACAACATTCTTTTGAATTGACTAGAAAACTTTGTTGGTATTAGTGGAAGTGCACTAGCATGGTTCAAATCATAATTATCTGACCGCCATCAATTCGTAGCAGTGAATGAAGAGGTATTATATCGATCACAAGTGCAGTGTGGAGTACCTCAAGGCTCAGTACTAGGGCCATTACTTTTCATACAATACATGTTATCCTTGGTAAATATCATCAGGAAACACAGGGTTAGTTATGATGATGATACTCAGCTCTATATTTCTTCACGGCCCGGTGATACACATGAAATTGAGAAACTTATGGAATGCATTGTTGATATAAAAAAGTGGATGACAAGTAATTTCTTGCTGCTAAATTCTGAAAAAAGTTCCATGCTAATTATCAGACCTAAAACCGCACAAGTAATAACCTAGAACACTGTCTAACACTTGATGGCTGCTCTCTCGATTCTTCATCATCAGTCAGGAACCTAGGTGTGCTATTTGATAGCAATCTCTCCTTTGACAGCCACGTTTCTAGCATTTGTAAATCTGCATTTTTTCATCTTAAAAATATCTAAACTGAGACCTATGCTCTCAATGTCAAATGCAGAAATTCTAATTAATATGTTTATGACCTCAATGTTAGATTATTGTAATGCTTTATTGGGTGTTTTTTCTGCAAGCTTAATAAACAAACTACAGATGGTTAAAAATACAGCAGCTAGAGTTTTTACTAGAACCAGGAAGTATGACCATATTAGCCCGGTTCTGTCAACACTACACTTGTCACAGTGTCTAGTTGTTGTGCCCTAGACTGTCCACTTGAGGGCATTCTTTTGGACTTTGTTTATGTTTTAACTGGACTGCATTTCCCATAGTTCCCCTCACTCTGCTCTCATTATACCCTGCATAATCATTGTTTCATTGATTTTCAGCTGTGTCTTGTTAGTTTGATTATCCTGTTGGTGTATATATATGTTGTGTGGTTTGTGTCTTTGGTTGCTGAAGTCTTCCTTTCTGTTACATGTTTTCGTGCACAGGATTAGTGTGTGTTTTTGCCTTGTTTTTTCCCTGTTTTTGGATCTTTGTTGGAGACTCAATAAACTGCACTTGAATCTTCATTGTGTCCCTGGGTGATCTGTGACAGCACTGGTTCCCTATTAAACTTTGCATAGATTTAAAAATCTTGTTAATTCCATATAAAGCTTTGAATTGTTTAGCTCCTCAGTACTTGTGCGCGCTCTTATCGCATTATAGTCCTCCACGTCGACTGTATTCTCAAAACTCTGGCCATTTGATAATACCTAGAATATTAAAAAAAAAACTCCGGCCAGCATATCCTTTTTCTATTTAGTGCCCAAACTCTGGAACAATCTACCTAACACTGTTCGGGAGGCAGACACACTCTGTCAGTTTAAATATAGATTAAAGACCCATCTCTTTAACCTGACGTACACATAACAAACTAATACGCTTCTAATATTCAAATCCGTTAAAGGATTGTTAGTCTGCATTAATTAGGTCAACCGGAACCGGGAACACTTCCCATAAAACACAATGTACTTGTTACATCGTAAGAAGAATGGCATCTACGCTAATATTAGTCTGTTTCTTTCTTATTCCGAGGTCACCGTAGCCACCAGATCCAGTCCGTATCCAGCCCAAATGATCACTGCAGTCACCAGATCCAGTCCGTATCCAGATCATATGGTGGATCAGCACCTAGAGACGACCTCTACAGCTCTGAATGTCAGTGGAGACCAGGACACATAGATGAGCCCCAGAGAGAGATCTCCAGTGAGGAGCTCGTCACCTAGACTGCCATCAGGAAAAGACCACTGGAACCAGTGGAGCCCTTACAATCTGACTTTGATGCAGTTGGAACAAACTACTGGTTCGTCTGGCCAGAGGGGAACTGCCATCCAACTGCCGTCTCTTCCTGAACTGTCTCTTCCAGCACTTGAGAGAGGTTTTCCAGCGTTCGAGAGCAGCAAACCTGAAGCTAAAACCAGCTAAATGCTCTTTTGCTGAACCACAAGTGACATTTCTGGGCCATGTGGTTTCATCTGCGGGTCTTCATCCAGATGGAAAAAATATTCAGAAGGTCAAGGATTGGCCAACTCCAGGAAGTCCTACAAAAATTCGAGCCTTCTCAGGTTTGTGTTCATATTACAGGCGTTTCATTCACTGCTTTGCTCAAATTTCAGAGCCACTGCATGCTCTAACTCAGAAAGGGAAGTTATTTGTTTGGACTGAGACAGAACAGGAAGCTTTTAATTCACTGTGACATGCACTTACAAATGCTCCAATTCTTTCTTACCCAGATTTTTCAAAAGAGTTTTTACTCTTCACGGATGCTTCTAACACAGCCATTGGGTGTGTACTATCTCAGTTGAATGCTGACAACAAAGAAAGGGTTATCACTTACGGTAGTCATGTTTTAACATCTACAGAGAAACGATGGTCTACCTAGGACAGGGACTTGTGGGCTATCGTTTGGTCCATTCGCCATTTCCGTTAGTACCTCATAGGGCTATCTTTTCGGATCATCACAGACCATAAGCCATTGCTTAGTCTTAGGCAAATGGTTTTGGATGGCGATCCAACGGGTCGCAGAGCAAGGTGGGCTCTTAAGATTGAACTCTATGACTGGACTATTGGGAAAAAACCACTGGAACAGTGGAGCCCTTACAATCTGACTTTGCTGCAGTTGGAACAAACTACTGATTCGTCTGGCCGGAGGGGAACTGCCCCCCCGACTGAGCCTGGTTTCTCCCAAGGTTTTTTCTCCGTTCTGTCACCGATGGAGTTTAGTTTCCTCTGGCTTGCTTAGTTGGGGACACTTCATTTCCAGCGATATCACCAACTTTATTGCACAGATACTATTTAAACTGAACTGAGGTGGACGATGACATCACTTAATTCTATAATAAATGCATTCAACTGAACATTTTTTAAATGAATCTTGTTATTATACATTAGTGATCCACTATTTTCCTATTTTGATACTGTGCAGTTGCTTTGACACAATTTGTATTGTTAAAAGCGCTATATAAATAAAGCTGACTTGACTTGACTATGGTGGCTGGCAGGTGCAGACTGGCCATTGAGAGCACCGGGACTTTTCCCGTTGGCCTGGCATCTGATTTGGCCCGCTGCCCTGTTTTTATTTTGTTTTTTTTTGCCTTCCCCATGTGCCAAAGTGATCATTTCCGATTGTGGCATTCCCTAATAAATCAACAATAAATCATAAATGTATGATTAATCCTCCATCAAATGGTTTTGAACAGAGTCGATGCGCGGGACTCGACTCGAGGAAGGAGAGGAAATGGACAAAGAAACGTAAATGTATGCGATATTACTAACCTGTTCAGGGCTTCAAGTGCAGGTCAGTTTCATCTGTAATACGCTACTGTAATTTTGTCTTTATTAACCTAGTTGAGAATTAAACTGCTAGCACCTGTTAGGCTATCAGTAGCACCCCATTATTACCCCAGATTACTGTGCTAAAGGACATCATGATTGATTGGAAAGTTACTTTAATAAATTTAGCAGGCAGATATTCATATACATTTATTGTACATGAATATCTGTATATGATCAAAGTATATGATCAAAGAGCAACATAAAAATATCAGTCAGACCAAAAATACAAGAGTGTTTTCAGTATTATGATTTTCAATGCACAAATTTTGGCATTTAGGCAATTTAGTAAATGTGTTAATATTTTTTTTGTATGAATTATAGGTTAGTTAAATCTTGCGTAGCCTATTTAAGTCATTTTTAGAGAAATAACATTATATGCAAACAAATTGCAACGAGGTGGTTGTTTTGCATCAAGGTGAACACAGTTCTGTTAAGAACAGTAGACCTGCTGGTGAAGAAGTGACAGGTACAAGAAAGAAGGGAGTGACAGAGATATTGGAGAAAATGAAGAAAATGAAAAGGGAAGTGAAGATGCAGTTCAAAAGAGAACCTTTAATTATTTTCCACGGTCCAGACTAAAGGCTTCAAATAGGCTAATAGGGTTGTCCATGTTTCAGAATTTGTTGTGGGGTTTGTTGGGGAGTGTCAGATTTCCCGGCCTGAAATGTTGTCCCAGTCCGCCCCCTGGTGTCTGGTGTCTCTATTTTCACGTTCCATACAATAGAATCACCAATAACTAGAGAACTTTCATCAGGTTCCTCAGTGGGTGCATCACTGAGTGCGGAGAACCTGTTTGATGTTGTGATCGGAACGGCAGAGCGGTGTTTTTATCTGTGACTAGGCCGCCTCACATATAGATAAAAAGTACTTTTTTTAAAGATTACACTGCATAAGTATTCATACCCTTATCTGGGACACTTAAAATTTATCTCAGGAGCATTAATTTTGCTTGTAAATGTCACCACACTTTGAGTGAAGTTAACTTGCAGCAAATTCAATTGAATGGGTATGATTTGGTAAGCAAACATGTCTTAATATTAGAGCAAAGACAAGCCCTGAGAAAAACAATTGATGTCCGTAGAGCTCAGAGACAGGATTGCGTCAAACCATACGTCTGAGGAAGAGTTCAGAAAAAAATCTGCTGCATTGAAGGGTCACAGAAGCATGTCGCCTCCATTATCCACAATGGAAGACGTTTGGAACAACTAGGATTCTTCTTAGAGCTGGCCTCCTGACCAAACTAATCATGTGATGGAGAAGGGCTTTGGTTAGAGTGGTGACCAAGAACCTGATGGTCACTCGAGTTGAGCTCCATGATCATATGTGAAGACCGTAGAAACCTACAGAAGGACAAACATCACTGCAACACTCCACCGATCTGGGCTTTATGCCGGTGTGGCCAAACTCAATCCTCTCCTCAGTGTACACACACGAAAACACACTTGGAATTTGATACACACATCAGAATCTGAGTATTTTGTCTGATTAAACTGTGTTTTTAAAACTAATACAATATGTTAACTGAAATAAAATACAATGAAGCATTATTATTTTAGCTAGTTTCCAAGGCAACATTTCTAATTTCTGTTTAATTTAACATATTGTACTAAAATAAGTAAATAAATAAAAATAATGAATAATATTATATAAAAAATATATAAATGTATGGTAGCAGAAATATTTCAGTTCCAAACAAATGTTTCTGATGTATTTCTTTAAAATATATTACACTTGTTTCTAGTGTTCTTTAGTGTTTCTGAGTTCTGAGTTTTTGGTTTTTGTTGTTGTTGTTGCATCACTGAATATATTTGTAGATCCTGTAATTTGCTGTAACATTCTTTTACATTTTAACCTTCACCAATTAATTTACATGCTTCTGTTGATGTTCAAATATAGTGCAAATATTCCATTTAGTCACCCAATTAATATTTATTATATTTATAAAAAATATTTACATTTGCCATTTTACCTTTACATGTATACATTGTAGATGATTTTATAGAAAGAAACATCACACACACTTTGCCAAATTTATTCATAGTCTACAATGCCAAGTGAGAGGAATAAACAATACACAGTAATGAAGGAAATAAATGAGACACAGGTGAACAACATAATCAGTAACTATGGTGATAAATGAGAACATACGTAGAAACCATAACAACCAAGGAATCCGAAAGGAAACAATGAGATGCAAACTTAAAGTCTATGAAAACAAAACTGAAACCAAAACTGAACGTGACACAAATGTGACTCTGGAGCACAAAACCATCCATAAGCAGCACAGCTATATTTGTAGCAATAGCCAACAATACATTGTATGGGTCAAAATTATACATTTTTATTTTATGACAAAAAGGATATTAAGTAAATCATGTTCCATGAAAATATTTATTAAATTTCCTACCATAAATATATCAAAACTTAATTTTTTGATTAGTAATATGCATTGGAAAGAACTTCATTAGGACAACTTTAAAGGCAATATTCTCAATATTTAGATTTTTGTGCACCCTCAAATTCCAGATTTTCAAATATCTCGGCCAAATATTGCCCTATCATAAAATGTAAAATAAAACTAAATAATCAAATTTATAAGAGCATCTTGAATATTTTACATCACATTCCCATTTAGGAAGGTTAAAGGTTATTTTAAAGGTTAAAATGCAGTTATTTCATTTTTTCAAGTTGTATTGAAAAATGGGACACTTCATTTCCAGCACAATCATCGACTTGATTGCACAGATATTATTTAAACTGAACTAAGCTGGACAATGCCACTACTAAATTCAATAATGAAATGCATTCAGCAGATAATTGAGTGTTAAATCCTGTCATTTTACATTATTGACAAATTTGCCTATTTTGATATTGTGCAGTGCTTTGTTACAATTTGTATTGTTAAAGGCGCTATATAAATAAAGGTGACTTGACTTGACTTGACTATTGAAAACTGCATTATTTGCAGAAATTTTAGATTTCAGAATTTGAATGTGTGCCGTTCTTCATCAAGATGATGATGATGGTAAAAACACAGTCGAACCAGGAAACCAGGAGCACTATTCAGGTAAGATATGCTAAATCATCAGAAGATGCATTTCTAAGTCGTGGGACTTAAGACTTGGGACTTAGACTGCATTTCTAAGGGAATTTCTACTGCAATCCTGCTCATTCTCTACAATAGGAGAGGAAGAATTATATAAACTTGTTAAATCAGCCAAACCAACAACATGTATGTTAGACCCTATTCCATCTAAACTACTAAAAGAGGTGCTTCCAGAAGTCATAGATCCTCTTTTGGCTTTATTAATTCGTCATTGTCATTAGGGTATGGCCCTAAAACCTTTAAATTGGCTGTTATTAAGCCTCTCGTTAAAAAAACACAACTTGACCCCAAAGATCTAGTTAACTACAGACCGATCTCGAATCTCCCTTTTCTGTCAAAGATACTAGAAAAGGTAGCATCCTCACAATTATATTCCTTCTTAGAGAAAAATGATATCTGTGAGGATTTCCAGTCAGGATTTAGACCATCTCATGGTACTGAGTGTTAATATGTTATTTCATCCCTACATTGTTTGATTGGAATAAGGTACTTCTGGGTTAAAAGTGAGGTTAGCGCATGCGCTGGTTCAAAGGTGAGCGCGCGCTGCGAGCGAGGGGGGTGGGGGGATGGGGTTGGTGTCGAAAAAGGAACAAGTGTGACGTTGGTGGTTGATGTGACGAGCAAGGAATAAAGTGTGCTAACTGAATAAACGTCGTGTTTTATTCAATTTAACACTGAGACTGTTCTCATTGGCGATTATTGGTGATTATTCTCGTATTCCTCTTTCTCTGTTTATCTCATGTGTCTGTGTTTTTTTTTCATTTTCATTTACATATTGTTGTTCATTTTTATGCAGCTGATATTCATGAATGTCCCAGTGTTCCTCGAGGAAGAATAATCAGATACGGGACCGATTAAATCTTCAGGACAGAATTTGAATGTGTGCCGTTCTTCATCAAGATTATGATGATGATGGTAAAAACACAGTCGAACCAGGAAACCAGGAGCACTTTTCAGGTAAGATATGCTAAATCATCAGTAGATGCATTTCTAAGTCGTGGGACTTAAGACTTAGGACTCAGACTGCATTTCTAAAGGAATTTCTACTGCAATCTTGCTCATTCTCTACAATAGGAGAGGAAGAATTGTATAAACTTGTTAAATCAGACAAGAGCTCCTGGATCTTATTAAGGCTCAGTACTAGGGCCATTACTTTTCACGCTATACATGTTATCCTTGGTAAATATCATCAGGAAACATGGGGTTAGCTTTCACTGTTATGATGATGATACTCAGCTCTATATTTATTTGTGGCCCGGTGAAACACACCAAATTGATAAACTTATGGAATGCATAGTCGATATAAAAAACTGGATGACGAGTCATTTCTTACTGTTAAATTCTGAAAAAACAGAGGTGTTAATTATCGGACCTAAAACCACACAAGTAATAACCTAGAACACTGTCTAACACTTGATGGCTGCTCTCTCGATTCTTCATCATCAGTCAGGAACCTAGGTGTGCTATTTGATAGCAATCTCTCCTTTGACAGCCATGTTTCTAGCATTTGTAAAAATGATTTTTTTATTCTTAAAAATATATCTAAACTGAGACCTATGTCAAATGCAGAAATGTTAATTCATGCGTTTATGACCTCAAGGTTAGATTATTGTAATGCTTTATTGGGTGGATGTTCTGCACGCTTAATAAACAAACTACAGACGGTCCAAAATGCAGCAGTTAGAGTTCTTACTAGAACCAGAAGTATGACCACATTAGCCCGGTTCTGTCAACACTGCACTGGCTCCCTATTAAACATCATATAGATTTAGAAATCTTGTTAATTACTTATAAAGCCTTATTCAAACATTTGCCTTTTGGACGCGGCTCATTTTTAATAAGAGTAATCTTGGGGGGTAGACTCGATTAAAATAATGTATTCATCTGGTTTTAGCCAGGTTTCTGTCAAAGAGAGCACATCTAGTTTATGATCAGTTATCATATAATTTACAAAAAGCGCTTTCGTTGAAAGGGACCTGATATTCAATAAACCAATCTTTATAATTTGTTTCTCTGTGTTATATACATTTTTCATTTGTTGAACATCGATTAAGTTGTTACTCATAAATTGGTTTGGATGTTTTTTTGTATTTTCTAGTTCGGGGAACAGACACAGTCTCTATAGTGTGATATCTAGGTTAAAGGGTCTCTATGTGCAGAGAATTAACTGATTTCTGTGACGTGAGGCGGATAGCAGGCGGTCGGTTTAGCCAGTCTGTCTGCTTCCTGACCTGGGCACCAGTTAGTCAAGTACCAACTCTAAGACTATGGGCCATATTTCTAGAGAGAAGAGCGGCACCACCCCAGGAGTGATGAAGACCATCTCTTTTCAACAGGTCAGGTCTGCCTCAAATACTCGTCCAGTTGTCTATAAAACCTATGTTATTCAGCGGGCACCACTTAGACATCCAGCCATTGAGTGACAACAGTCTGCTATGAATCTCATCGTCCCGGTAAGCAGGGAGCGGACGAGAGCATATTACAGTGTCTGACATCGTATTTGCAAGTTCACACCCCTCTTTAACATTATTTCTAGTGATCTCCGACTGGCGAAGTCGAACATCATTAGTACCGACGTGGATAATAATCTCACTGAATTTACGTTTAGCATTAGCCAGCACTTTTAAATTTGCCAAGATGTCAGGCGCTCTGCTCCCGGTAAACAATGGACTATGGTGGCTAGTGTCTCTATATCCGTACAATAGTATCACCAATAACTAGATCACTTTCATCAGGTTTCTCAGTGGGTGCGTCACTGAGTGTGGAGAACCTGTTTGATGTTCTGATCGGAGCGGAAGAGCAGTGTTTTGACCCGCGACTAGACTGCCTCACAGTCACCCAGGTGCCCTGCTGCATGGACTCTAATACTGGAACCGAACGATGTACAGGACTCCCTGAGCTAGTCACATCCAAAGCCGTATCTACAGCCCTCACATTCTTACTATCCTCAACTAAAGTTTGGATGCGTGTCTCTCGTTCTAAAATCTTCTCTATTTCCCATGTGAATATTATCACATGTGAATCCCTCGCTGCTGACAGAGACAGATAAACTGTGCATGTGGCAGACAGTGCAAACAACAATAGCAGGATAAGACGCCATTACTCACCGTGATTGATGAATGATACCGACTGAACTTACCACTTACCACTGCTGTTTGATGAACTCGTGAAAAAACAGAGCGAGAGCGAATGAAACGGTAAACAGTAATAGACGTGAATAGAAACAAAAATGACAAGCTAACCGGCTAACAAACGCTAACGCGATGCACTCGCGGTTTTAGATTAAAAGCAAGCGATCAAATTATTCAGATTAGTTTGAAAGAGAATATGAGAAATATGGTGGGAATTTAGTTATATTTTACTACTTAAACAACAGAGAGTGAAAGTAAGATAGATATTCAACAGAGAAGTGAAGAAGCTACAATCGCAAGCTCTCAGCAGCACGAACAATCAGCAAGTAGATGTGTCCAAAGAAAAAACATGTTAAAAAAAAGGTCCAACATGATCAATAGCACAGTGTGTAAACAGGACAATACGACATTGGCAAGGAATAAAGTGTATGAGGTAGGGAATCAGTAATAACCAGTAATGATGTGTCTTGTTGTGTGTTCTGCAGCAATGCAAAGTTCAGTTCTCAGTTAATACACCATAATGATGGTGAAAATAACAGGTTTTTAACATCTTATCAAATTTATTAAAGATTAAAAAGTACTTTTTTTTAAAGATTCCACTGCATAAGTATTCATACCCTTATCTGGGACACTTGCAATTTAACTCAGGAGGATTAGTTTTGCTTGTAAATGTCACCACACTTTGAGTGAAGTTAAATTGAATGGGTATGATTTGGAAAGGCAAACATGTCTTAATAACAGCTAAAAGTGCATATTAGAGCAAAGACGAGCCCTGGGGTAAAAAAAAAATAGATGTCTGTAGAGCTCAGAGACAGGATTGCGTCAAACCACACGCCTGAGGAAGAGTTCAGAAAAAAATCTGCTGCATTGAAGGGTCACAGAAGCATGTCGCCTCCATTATCCACAATGGAAGACGTTTGGAACAACTAGGATTCTTCTTAGAGCTGGCCTCCTGATCAAACTAATCATGTGATGGAGAAGGGCTTTGGTTAGAGTGGTGACCAAGAACCTGATGGTCACTCGAGTTGAGCTCCATGATCATATGTGACGACAGGAGAAACCTACAGAAGGACAAACATCACTGCAACACTCCACTGATCTGGGATTTATGGCGGTATGGTGGTAGGGGCAGTTGTGGCTCTAATGGATAGAGCGTTGAACTTGTAACCCGAGGTTGTGGGTTCGAATCTCAGCTCCGGCAGGAATTGTCCATGACTGAGGTGAGACCCTTGAGCAAGGCACCGAACCCCCGGGACTGTCCACTGCTCCAGGTGTGTATGCACTTGGATGGGTTAAATGTAGAGAACACATTTCACTGCTGGTTATACTCTGAATAATTGTGTAAGTGACAAATAAAGCTCATCTGAGCTTAATAATTGTATTCCTGTTGCTCAGTGGTTAGAGCATTGCGTTAGCAGCACAAATGTTGTGGGTTCGATTCCCAGGGAACACATATACTGACAATACAAATGTATAGCCTGAATGCACTGTATGTCGCTTTGGATAAAAGCGTCTGCTAAATGCATAAATGTAAATGTAATTATTATTATTATTATTATTATGTATGGCCAAACTCAATCCTCTCCTTAGTGTAGACACATGAAAACACACTTGGAATTTGATACACATCAGAATCTGAGTATTTTGTCTGATTAAACTGTGTTTTTAAAACTAATAATATATGTTAACTGAAATAAACTAAAATTAAACATTATTATTTTAGCTAGTTTCCAAGGCAACAGTTCTCATTTCTGCTTAATTTAACATATTGTACTAAACTAAATAAAAATAATAAGTAATATTATATAAAAAATATATACATTTATGGTAGCAGAAATATTTCAGTTCCAAACAAATTTCGTGTTTCTGCTGTATTTCTTTAAAGCGTATTCCACTTGTTTTGATATGTTTATATATAAATCAAAAACAGTGTTTCTAGTGGTTTTTAGTGTTTCTGAGTTGTTGTTGAAATATTCGTTTACATTTTTAACCTTCACCACTTAATTTAAATGCTTCTGTTGATGTTCAAATATAGCACAAATATTCCATTAAGTCACTCCATTAATATTTATTGTATTTATATAAAATCTTTACATTATACATTTCACGTTTACATGTAATCATTGTAGATGATTTTACAGAAAGAAACATCACACACACACTTTGCCAAAATATTCATAGTCTGCAATACCAAGTGAGAGAAATACAAAACACACAGTAATGAAGGAAATTAATGAGACACAGGTGAACAACATAATCAGTAACTATGGTGATAAATGAGAACATACATAGAAACCATAACAACCAAAGAATTTGAAAGGAAACAACAGCCAATAAACATTGTTTGGGTCAAAATTATCAATTTTTCTTTTATGCCAAAAATGATATTAAGTAAATCAAATTCCAGATTTTCAAATATCTCGGCCAAATATTGCCCTATCATAACACATAAAATAAAAAAATATATTTTAAAGAGCATTTTAAATATTTTACATCACAGTTTAGGAAGGTTAAATGTTATTTCGTTTTTTCAAGTTGCATTGAAAACTGCATTAATTGCAGTAATTTTAGATGAAGTTCGCAGAACATAACAGCTATACAAAAGTAAATGTAAGTGCTACAGTTAGTACTAAATAATATGCATTAAACAAAAAACAGTATTAAAGCAAACTGAAAGAAAACAGTAAGTGTTTGTATCCATCACCTTAAACAATTTAAACATGATAGAAGCTCAAACAGACATGAAAAGACATAAATGAAGATAATTTGAGTCCAATAACAGAAAACTACCTGATTGTAACATTAAAATATACATTTTCTGTGAAGCCGCTTTGAAACAGTGTGTATCGTGAAAAGAGCTTTACAAATAAACTGGAATTAAACTAAATTAAATTGAATAATTTGAGTCCAAACGGCTTGATTTAATCTGTTATTTGACTCACACACAGCGGGTAGTTTATTAAACATTTTTAGTCTATTACAGATTACATGACAATACTTTTATTTAGAAATAATCTATTAGATTTCAGATTTTAAGTAATGTATTCTGAGTACTTTTTGATTACTTTAGAATTTATTGAATAATTGACTGGCATTGTGTTAATATATAATCCATAAAAAGTACATTTCATCCTAATTACAAGTAGTGAATATTTGTAATCTGGATTACATGTAATCAGTTTCTCTTCAGCACTCACTTGATACAGATGAAGTTGTTTCTATCATTTTCAGGGAGACTGATCCAGTGATTATCGTGGGTTCGAATGGCTCCGGATCTGACCATCGTATCGCACTCATCCAGTCTGGTGTCGTAATCAGAAGCCCACTGATCGTAGCAGATGGTGTGACCGTTGACCCAGAACCAGATCCCCAGTGTGCAGGAGTGACGCAGACCCAGCCACACGTGATTGGACGAGGCGCTCGAGGTCATCTTCATCACCCCTCGCTGCATCTGCTCCGAATCCACCGACACCAGGTCCATGCTTATGTTTCTGCAGTATCTCAGAGCTTCAGTCCACGTCTTATTCTCTCGGATCAGAACCAGTTTATCTGCAACACAAACAGAAAGTGAAGCATTTAAATACAGGAACTCAAATGAAGAGTGTTGAGTTAAAGCAGCAGGGTTTCCCAAACATGCTTCCTGAGTTTATCAATACCTAATAATTAATGAAACCGAATGAGAATTAATATATATATATATATAAATGATGCTGCATAATAAATCAAAATAAATCTGAAATTGTGATTTAGCTCAGTGTGATTATCAAATCAAAGTCTGATGTATTGTGTATGTATTACACGTCAGCAGCTTTAACACTGAGTTTAATGTGTATTTGAGAATACAATGTGTGATAAGTTTACTTTATTTACCAATTTACATAATTTCCAACTTTTTTAATGTCTACATCTTTTCACTAATATTCACCAAAACAAACGCCTGCGGATTTAAAAGTTTGAAACTGAAGAATTTAAAACATTAATATCAGTATTTTAACTTGTAGTGTAGAATAAAATGATTTAACTGTACATGACAGTGGAATTAACAACAGTAATATCTGCTTTCATTTTTATAACTGGTGTTATATAATTTTATTTGTTCAGATTCATGTCTTGTGATCATTAACTGACATCAGAGAACCATGAATGTGTGAATGTTTTGTCAAATTATTGAAAGATTAATTTAAAGACTTGAAGAAATACTTTCACTGACAGAAATTCTGTGAATTGCTGGTTTAAAGGAATAGTGCAGTCGTACTGTAATAATGATGAGTTTCTGTAGTTTGACATGTAGATGTTCAGCAGATCAGATGATTGATGTACTCACCATCATAACACATAAAGTGATATGAATCTGTACAGTAATCGTCTATCCATTGTCCTCCATCACTCATACCAGTCGATGTGCAGATGCTGTCTTGTTTAGCTCCGATATTAGGTTTACCAGACTTCCAGTGTGTGAATGTGAAGTTGCTATTATCTGACCAAACCCAGAATCTGTACAGACCGATCCAGGCTTGATTATGTGAAGTTAGGTTCTGGTTTATGATGGTCTGGATCTGGTTAGTCTCAGTCTTATTCCTCACACTGGCCAGATCTGTATGTTTCTCTCTGCAGTATTTCTGAGCATCAGTCCAGTTCTTTTCCTCCTGTACACGGACGAATCCTGTACTGGCTTTAAAACAGAAAGACATTTAGTCTGATATTGATTTAGATAAATAAATACATGTTCTTTCTGCTCTCATTTACCAAGAACAAAAATACAAATCCAATTGTGGTTCATTATTCAAAACTGAAAGCGTTTCATGATGATTTTAAAACTTTTCTGTTTTAATCACAAAGTCAAGTTACATGTATTTCTGTCCCATTTAAAATAAAATAATGTCAGTGTTGCAAAGTTCATCAATTACTCAGAAACCAATCCAGGTCAGCTATAAGCAACTCGACAGAAAATAATATCAATTTGGTTAATTAATAGTGTTCGAAGTTCATCAGATATGAAACATAAAGCTGATCTTACCATTATAGCAGATGAAATGCATTTGTCTCTCACACTTTATATCATACCATCGTCCATCTTTCATGATAACACAGTCTCCTTCTCCACTTGGTTGTTTTGGTGATTGTTCCCAGTTTCTATACTGAGACTCATCTCTTCTGTAGAAGTCCGGGTCACTCAGAGACCAAATCCACGTGTCCTTCAGCCCAATCCAGACACGGCCAGATGTACTGTTTATGAGCTGGTTTATGTCATTCTGTTCTTGTATGTCATTGATAGTGACCAGATCTGTGTGTTTCTCTCTGCAGTATCTCTGAGCTTCAGTCCAGTTCATCTTCTGATTCACAAAGTGATACTGACGCGGAGATGAACTGACCACGGCTGAGGAGAGACACATTCACACAGATATCAGACTCATTATATCCACACTGTGTTTCAAGAGCTCAGAGTGTCAGTGTGTGTTTGATCAAGTGCTCTGAATGGTGCTTTTGTACGTTCAGTGTTTCCACAGGATTTGGTGACACTGTGGACCTCTAGTGGAAGAAAACTGAGTGCGTTTTAAAGTTAAACCCATCAATGTGGGGCATTTCCAGAGCAAAATGATGAGCTCCAACCCCTTTTCAATGACCAAAATGAATTCTTTGCATCGACTTTAACTTGAAAGTCGACTCAAACCTGTTTTAGTTGTGATAGAAATGCTATCACATTCAGAAAGCAAATGTATTATATTTAAATATAATAATAATGAAAATAATCATACTTTTACTCAAAAAGCTATATATTTTTTAATATTTTTAAAACATTTATTCAGAAATTGTTAGTAAATATTACAAATAATTACAAAGAATCAGCAAATGTCACGTTGAATTGAATATGAAATGTAAAGTACAAAGAGTGAAATAGTATCTTTTGAAAAACTTAATGCAATATTGTATTTTACATATTTTATTAGAAATATATTGCTATTTTAATACAACTGTTCTGTACACTAAAACACACACACACACACACACACACACACACACACACACACACACACACACACACACACACACACACATGTTGGTTTTTATGGTTTACGGGGACTCTCCATAGGCGTAATGGTTTTTATACTGTACAAGCTGTATGTGCTATTACCCTACACCTACCCTACACCTAAACTTAGCCCTCACAGGAGACGGTGCATTTCTATTTTCCCCAAAAAACTCACTCTGTATGATTTACAAGCCTTTTGAATTATAGGGACACTGAAAATGTCCTCATAAATTGTCACAGTGCACGGGGGAGCCAGGAATGAGGAGGCGAGGAACTTCTCTTGAATACTTTATTTTGACAGAACAGAGATTGCTGGAGACAAGTACACACACTCAGGGAATGACGTTAAGACTGGACACAGAGGCAGGGAAACACAGGGCTCTTAAAGGGGAAACTAAACTAGGTCATTGATAACACAGGGCTGGGGACTAATTAACTAAAGACTTGGAACTGATGAACACAAATGAGGACAGGAACAGGAACTAACCATATGTGGGCACGAGAGGAGGGGAAACACAAGACACGGAGAGACACAGTCTGACATAAATCACCTTCTCCTTGTTATACCTGTCATACCTGTGTCCTCATAAACCACATAAACATGCACACACACACACACACATATATATATATATATATATATATATAGCTATATATAATTTTATAATCAAACAGTTTCAATACGTATTTCTCAGTATCTTCACATGCATGAGTTAAAAGCTCTAATTTGGACTGAAATCTCCAGGCCGGCACAGTCTACAGGACTCATGGGAAACACTGATGATGTTTTGTGGTTTTTACGGGGTTTATTTCAGTAGCAGCTCGATCTCTTCAGGTATCATTGAAACACACTTGAACACTGTCAGCACAGCACTAACACTAACTATCAACACTAGTACTAGTCAAGCACTCACCTGTCATCAACATCAGCAACCAGATTCTCTCCATTTCTGAGAGAAAAACACAAATCAGTCTCAATAAATGATGCAGACGCTGAACATCTGACCAGATCCAGAACATCAGATCATAACATTTCTGCTTTATCATTGCTTATTAGATTCTCCTTCAGTAATAAATACACACATGAACTCCTGAAGCTGACGTGTCATGATTAAGTGTGAAAATACATCAAACTTACAGTAAAAGCAGCTGTGGTTGCCAGAACTTTTTTACTGTAAAACATTTTACTGTACATTATTTGTAAACATATTTCCTTTACTGATATAATGCTAATATACCAACTTACTGAAATACAAAAATATTTAGTACACTGACAACCGCCTGACAAACACAGATTGTAATGTATTTAAAAATAGAAAACCTCGTAATGAACCCAAGTGCCTCACGAAATGTACTGTTACATTTATAACAGTTATATACAGTATATTAACTGTTAACAGTTATAACAGTTATAGAATTACGATAATTTTTTACAGTGTATTGGAAACTAAGTTCATATTTGAAGTTTATTTTCTTCTCTATAAAAACCCAGATACCAGCAGATAAATGTGCAAAGTCCACACATTCACTAGTTACACAGTGATCAGCTTGTGTGATATAAACACCGCTAAATCAATCATATTGTAATCAGTGTAAAGTTAAGACTCCGAGTGTCTTACCTGTAGATGTTGTGATTCAGGTGTGTGTGTTTCTTCTTTTATCAGGACAGACTGATATCACCGATCGTCTCTCTTTCTGCTCCTCCCATCTCTGCTTTCCCTCGACAGAAAAACTCCCTTCTGTGGTTTGTTTCCTTCTTTCGTGCCCAAAGACAACCGCACTGAACAAGAGAGTGTGTGTTCATCTGTTCTCTGTTGTGTGTGTTTACACAGCTAGTAATAAAACAGAATACACACTTGGTTTATTCTATTACACTTATTATTTTTGTCTTTAGATTTCAATTCCAATACGTATCTTCTGTTTATTTCCTCCGCTTCAGCAGCACTTTTCTGTTTCCAAGAAATTTGGATCTGACTTTATCCAATGTTCAGATCTATTTACTGGAAATGTAAGCCAATTAGTGCATGTTTAATTAGAAAATTCATTATTTTCATATTTAAACCTGACATTCCATAAAACGTGTAATACAAAACAGTTGTCTTAATGTACAGTGTTTAATTAACTAGGGTGATATGGTTTTGTCAGTTCATATTTTTACCTTATTCACTGGTACTGTCTTGCTTTAACCATATTTTGGGTACACGTTTGTAACCAGAAGTGAGTTAAACATGACAAAACCTTCTTTTAGAGACGTCCTCATTTGTAAAAACAGTATAAAATGTAATATCTTGCCTTATCTTTGCCTTCACTTGACAGGTCCAGTGCCTCTTCTCAGGGTTGGGAAGCACGCGCTGCGGTTTTTTCCGCCCCGATTGAGGCACAGACACTTCAACTATCTGAGTCTGAGGATTTAGATGTTGTTAGTGCCTATGCAAGAGATACTGAGGATTTGCCACCTCAGTGTCGTATGTATGTTTTGTACATGTTTTGTACAACCCTTGTTGAGGCTGTACCAAGAGCAGTTGAGAAATTGAGTATCGATTGGCCAGCAGAGAGGGAGAACGTTCGTTTCAAAGGAAAACTTGACAATTGGTTGATTCTAGCTCAGTCGCATCGAGATGTCGTTCTTGCCCACAAGAAAGAGTTGGGGTAATGGCTAAACGTCAAGAGGAGTGTGCTTTCTCCACTACAGAGGACCACTTTTTTAGACGTGGCATGGCACTCAACGTCGATGCAGGCATGCCTGTCACCGGTACGTATAGAGTCCATCCTGATGGCTGTAAAAAGAATAAGACAAGGCCAGTCAGTCACTGTCAAACAGTTTAAGAGACTGTTAGGTCTTATGGCAGCAGCATCCAACATGATACCTTTTGGACTGCTGTACGTGAGACCCCGGCAGCGGTGAGGGGCAACCCTTTTCACATAATCAAGATCACGCAGCAATGCTTACATGCCTTGGTAATGTGGAAGATATATTGGTTCCTGTCCCAGGGTCCCGTGTTGGGAGCTTCATGTCGTCTCAAGATGCTTACAACAGATGCCTCTCTCACGGGCTAGGGAGCGATCCTAGAGGGACGCTCGAGTCAAGGTTTGTGGAAGGACCATCATCTCTAATGGCACATCAACCGTCTGGAGATGTTGGCTGTATTTCTTGCTCTCAAGAATTTCCTAGCAGATCTAGCCCGGGGAATGGAGGCTCCACCCCGAGGTGGTGGAGTTGATATGGAGGGAGTTCGGCCAGGCACAAGTGGCTCTGTCTGCGTCTTGAGAGGTGCCCCAATGTCCACTCTGGTTCTCCCTCATGCATGCAGCTCCTCCCGGACTGGACGCGATGGTGCAGATGTGGCCGAGGCTTCGTCTGTATGCATTTCCCCCGATCGCTCTGCTCCCGGGAGTCCTGCAGAGAGTTCGCCAGGACCGGGTTCTACTACTTCTCATTGCCCTGCGGTGGCCGGGCAGAGTATGGTTCCCAGATATAATATCCCTTCTCAACGGGCCTCCTCTGGAGCTCCCCGTCAGGAGGGACCTTCTTTCCCAAATGGGGGTTTGATATTTCACCACCAACTAGAACTGTGGAAACTGTGGGCTTGGCCTCTGAGGGGGCCCAACTCATAGACTCAGGTCTCTCAACCGAGGTTGTTGAGACCATTCTACACTCCAGAGCCCCTTCCTTCTTTTCAGAATGTGGATGGGGAAAGGCCCAATTTGCTTTGCCCAGTGCGGGCATTAGATGCTTATGTCCACAGAGCTGCCCTGTGGCATAAAGATGAACAGTTGTTTGCATGTTTTGGACCTCTAACAAAGGGTCCCCTGCATCTAAGCAAAAGATGAGCAAGTGGGTGGTCGAGGCCATCTCACTTGCTTATGAGTTGGCCAGTCAACCTTCTCCTATGGCTGTCCGGTCCCACTCGACCAGGAGTATGGTGACTTCGAAGGCTCTTATATCAGGAGTTGCTCTTCAAGAGGTTTGTGAAGCGGCAGGCTGGTCCTCACCGCACACATTCGTCAGATTTTATTCTTTGGACCAGCACTCTACCCCAGGTTCCCAAGTGCTCTCATCCTAGTGCTGCTCTTTAGATTTCACACAGGACAGGCACTCATTGCCTATGGTGATGTTGTATTGACATTCCCAAAGCGTCAGTTTCGATGCAACGTTCATTCCCTCTTCAGGGAACCGAGGTTACAGTTGTAACCAAACGTTTTACTTCAAAAAGTGGAACTTTCATATATTTTAGATTCATTACATATGAAATGTTTTTTGTTATAATTTTGATGATTAGAGTTACCACACTCAGACATCTTCAGGAAAAGGGCTACCAAGCCACTTCTGAAACAGAAACATCGTCAGAAGCATATTACCTGTGGCTACGTTGAAAAATAACTGGACTGTTGCTCAATGGTCCAAAGTCTTCTTTTCAGATGAAAGTACATTTAGCATTTCATTTGGAAACCAAGGTCCCAGAGTCTGGAGGAAGATTGGAGAGACACATAATCCATGTTGCTTGAAGTCCAGTGTGAAGTTTCCACAGTCAGTGATGATTTGGGCTGTCATGTCATCTGCTGGTGTTGGTCCACTGTGTTTTCTGAAGTCCACAGTCAACGCAGCCATCTACCAGGACATTTTAGAGCACTTCATGCTTCCTTCTGCTGACAAGCTTTATGGAGATGCTGATTTAATTTTTCAGCAGGACTTGGGACCTACCCACACTGCCAAAGGTACCAAAAACTGTTTCATGGTGTTACTGTGCTTGATTGACCAGCAAACTCGCCTGACCTGAACCCCATAAAGAATCTGTGGAGTATTGTCAAGAGGAGGATGAGAGACACCAGACCCAACAATGCAGATGACCTGAAGGCCGCTATCAAAGCAACCTGGGCTTCATTACACCTGAGAAGTGCCATAGGCTGATCGCCTCCATGCCACGCCGCATTGATGCAGTAATTCATGCTAAAGGAGGCCCAACCAAGTATTGAGTACATATACAGTAAATTAACATACTTTTTAGAAGCCTGACATTTCTGTTTAAAATATCATTTTTGATTGATCTTATGTAAGATCTGGTCTGATGAGTCTCGATTTCTGCTGCGACATTCAGATGGTAGGGTCAGAATTTGGTGTAAATAACATAAAAGCATGGATCCATCCTGTCTTGTCTCAACGGTTCAGGCTGGTGGTGGTGGTGTAATGGTGTGGGGGATATTTTCTTGGCACACTTTGGGTCCATTAGTACCAATTGAACATTTAAACACCACAGTCTACCTGAGTATTGTTGCTGACCATGTCCATCTCTTTATGACTACAGTGTACCCATCTTCTGATGTACCTCCAGCAGGATAATGCACCATGTCACAAAGATCAAATCATCTCAGACTGGTTTCTTGAACATGACAATGAGTTCACTTTACTCAAATGACCTCCACAGTCACCAGATCTCAATCCAATAGAGCACCTTTGGGATGTGGTGGAACGAGAGATTCTCATCATGGATGTGCAGACGACAAATCTGCAGCAACTGTGTGATGCTATCATGTCAATATAGACCAAAATATCTGAGGAATGTTTCCAACACCTTGTTGAATCTATGCCACGAAGAATTAAGGCAGTTCTGAAGGCAAAAGGGGTCCAAGACGGTACTAGCAAGGTGCATCTAATAAAGTGGCCAGTGAGTGTATATATATATATATATATATAAACAATAGAAGTCTATACAATTTAGATGGCAAGTGTGTGTCAGTCATCATCAGTTTATGGTTGTGTATCTCCTAAACAACAGTGAGATGAAATAGTGAAGAATGAAATACTTTTACTGAGGTTTTCCTGCTTTCAGATGTTTGTACTTCAGCTTCACATTCATTGAACAGCTCTTGACTGGGTCTTTGACTCGTTTGCATCCTTTTTCAAAATTTTCCAGGGAAACATCTTGGTTAATTATTTTGAGTAAATGTTTAATGAATACTGATATTATTCCCATACTCATTTCCACTGTTTATCTCCAGCGTTGTGTAACATTTGAATTTATTCCATTTTAATTTACATATTATTATGTTTTGGTGTTTTTTACACAGCTGATAGTCATGAACGTCCCAGTGTCTCTCAGGGATGAATAATCAGATACGGGACAGAATTTGAATGTGTGCCGTTGTTATTCAAGGACAAAAACAAAACAAACAATCCAACCAGGAGCGCTTTTCATGTAAAATGCTAAATCAGCAGAATAACAGAGTTTTGTCTCTTGTATTTTGTCTTTTTTATTATTGTTGATTGATTCTGGTAAAAAATCTGATTGGAAACAAGGCTATTAAAACTAAAATAATAAAATAAAATAAAACTTTTTTTGTTGATTTGCAAGCATCTGAAATAAAATTAACTAAAATAAAGTGTGTATGTATATAACAATGATAAAAAGTGTGTATATAATCAAACTGCAGCCAAATAATTATATTGTAAACACATTTGTGGTGCACACAGTTTGAACTGAATGGATGCACATATTATCTGCTATGTTGCCGCTTTGTTTGCTATGTTACCATGGTAATATTCAGATTTGGTTGCAGTGTGCCAGATATGGAAATATGAGACAGTAATTCATACACAGTTTACTGCCTTTTATGGTCCGATTATTCCAGTGATTTACATCTGATGATGTCACACCACAAACAATGCTGTTCTTCAGTTCTATTTTCTTTTGTTTTCCAGTAAAACATTCTTAAATCAAGATATATTTACTGGAGATGCAAATGGCGCAAGATATTATGTCATTTTATTAGTCTTGTGTTCTGCTAAATAAATCATAATGAATTGAGTTTATGATTAAAACAACAACAAAATACATTCTTGTTTGTTCTTGTTTTCAATATAAACTCACTTAAACGAATAGTTCACCCTCAAGATTAGAACGAGTTTGTTTTTCATCACTCTCTCATCAATGGATGCTCTGCAGTGAATGGGTGCCGTCAGAATGAGAGTCTGATAAAAAACATCACAATAATCCACAGCACTCCAATCCATCAGTTAACATCTGGAGAAGAAACAAATCCATGAAGACGTTTTTAACTTCAAACCCTTGCTTCCGGATAAATTATAGTCTGCAAGTTTCAAAATCGTCACAGGAGGAAGTGTTATTATGGGTTATGTACTCATATTTTTGTCTTGTTGGAAAACAAGATGAATATACTGATGAGTGTACATTAGTGCATGTGTAGTATATATTCTGCATGTGAGTTTGAGTCGGTGTGTTGTTGTGTTTAGTGAGCAGAATAAACACATGACGCTGATATAAATGATAAATGAGTGCTGAGCTCTGGTTCGGTCTAGCGTGAGATAGTGTTTCAAATGTGTGTCTGTCCTGATCTCAGATATGAGGAAGGGGTTTCTGTTAAAGACAGAAGAGTCAGTCACTCAGTTTAGGGAGTTACTCTTCATCTGTTGCCCCTCTCATGTGTGGGGTTCCTCAGGGCTCAGTCTTGGGACCGGTTTTGTTCTCCTTTATATCCTCCCTCTAGGATCCATTTTTTAAAACATGGCACTGACTGCATGGGGTTATTTCATGGGAAACCTTGGTCTTATTTTTGACTCTAAGCTCAAATTTGATTAACAAATCAATGCCATTGTAAATTATTTTTTTTTTTTTATCTATCAACTATATCTAAGTCTATTCTTTCTGTTGATGATTTGGAGAAAGTTGTGCATGCGTTTGTGTCATCTTGTTTGGATTATTGTAATGCATTGTGTCTGTGTGTGAGTCAGGTCTCTCTCTCTCTCGTCTGCAGCTCGTTCAGAACTCAGCGGCTAGGCTTTTAACGGGTACCAAGAATAGAGAGCATATTACTTCTGCGCTTCTCAAATTACATTGGCTTCTTGTACAATACAGGATTTATTATAAAATGCTATTATATGTTTTTGAAGCTTTGCATGGTTCAGCACCAGAGTATATTTCTGATTTAATCAGTTTGCATCAGTCCAATAGGTCTTTGTGTTCTATTGATTGATTATTTCCGGCCCAGTGAAACACACCAAATTGAGAAACTTATGGAATTAGAGTGGCAAATGACCTGCTCTTATCATCTGATCGTGGTTTTCTCTCTCTATTAGTGCTCCTGGATCTTGGTTCTGCATTCGACACTATCGACCACAACATTCGTTTGAATTGACTAGAAAACTTGGTTGGTATTAGTGGAAGTGCATTAGCATGGTTCAAATCATAATTATCTGACCGCCATCAATTCGTAGCAGTGAATGAAGAGATATAATATCGATCACACGTGCAGTATGGAGTACCTCAAGGCTCAGTACTAGGGCCGTTACTTTTCACGCTATACATGTTACCCTTGGCAAATATCATCAGGAAACACAGGGTTAGCTTTCACTGTTATGCTGATGATACTCAGCTCTAAATTTATTCACAGCCCAGTGAAACACACCAAATTGAGAAACTTATGGAATGCATAGTTGATATAAAAAGCTGGATGACGAGTAATTTCTTACTGCTAAATTCTGAAAACAACAGGTGTTCATTATCGGACATAAAACTGCCACAAGTAATAACCTAGAACACCGTCTAACACTTGATGGCTGCTCTGTCGATTCTTCATCAGTCAGGAACCTAGGTGTGCTATTTGATAGCAATCTCTCCTTTGACAGCCATGTTTCTAGCATTTAAAAAATTCATTTTTTCATCCTAAAAATATATTTAAAATGAGACCTATGCTCTCAATGTCAAATGCAGAAATTCTAATTAATATGTTTATGACCTCAATGTTAGATTATTGTAATGCTTTATTGGGTGTTTTTTCTGCTTAATAAACAAACTACAGATGGTTAAAAATACAGCAGCTAGAGTTTTTACTAGAACCAGGAAGTATGACCATATTAGCCCGGTTCTGTCAACACTACACTTGTCACAGTGTCTAGTTGTTGTGCCCTAGACTGTCCACTTGAGGGCATTCTTTTGGACTTTGTTTATGTTTTAACTGGACTGCATTTCCCATGGTTCCCCTCACTCTGCTCTCATTATACCCTGCATAATCATTGTTTCATTGGTTTTCAGCTGTGTCTTGTTAGTTTGAGTATCCTGTTGGTGTATATATATGTTGTGTGGTTTGTGTCTTTGGTTGCTGAAGTCTTCCTTTCTGTTACATGTTTCCGTGCACCGGGTTAGCTTGTGTTTTTGCCTTGTTTTTTCCCTGTTTTTGGATCTTTGTTGGAGACTCAATAAACTGCACTTGAATCTTCATTGTTTCCCTGGGTGATCTGTGACAGCACTGGCTCCCTATTAAACTTTGCATAGATTTTAAAATCTTGTTTATTCCTTATAAAGCTTTGAATGGTTTAGCTCCTCATTAATTGAGCGAGCTGTTATCGCATTATAGTCCTCCACGTCGACTGCATTCTCAAAACTCTGGCCATTTGATAATACCTAGAATATCAAAATCAACTGCGGGCGGGATATCCTTTTTCTATTTAGCTCCCAAACTCTGGAACAATCTACCTAACACTGTTCAGGAGGCAGACACACTCTGTCAGTTTAAATATAGATTAAAGACCCATCTCTTTAACCTGACGTACACATAACAAACTAATACGCTTCTAATATTAAAATCCGTTAAAGGATTGTTAGTCTGCATTAATTAGGTCAACCGGAACCGGATACACTTCTCAAAACACACAATGTACTTGTTACATCGTAAGAAGAATGGCATCTACACTAATATTAGTTTCTTTCTTATTCCGAGGTCACCGTAGCCACCAGATCCAGTCCGTATCCAGCCGAGATGATCACTGCAGTCACCAGATCCAGTCCGTGTCCAGATCAGATGATCACTGCAGTCACCAGATCCAGTCCGTATCCAGATCATATGGTGGATCAGCACCTAGAGACGACCTCTACGGCTCTGAATGTCAGTGGAGTCCAGGGCACCTAGATGAGCCCCAGAGACAGATCTCCAGTGAGGACCTCGTCACCTAGACAGCCATCGGGAAAAGACCACTGGAACCAGTGGAGCCCCTACAATCTGACTTTGATGCAGTTGGAACAAACTACTGGTTCGTCTGGCCGGAGGGGAACTGCCATCCAACTGCCGACTCTTCCTGAACTGTCTCTTCCAGCACTTGAGAGAGGTTTTCCAGCGTTCGAGAGCAGCAAACCTGAAGCTAAAACCAGCTAAATGCTCTTTTGCTGAACCACAAGTGACATTTCTGGGCCATGTGGTTTCATCTGCGGGTCTTCATCCAGATGGAAAAAATATTCAGAAGGTCAAGGATTGGCCAACTCCAGGAAGTCCTACAAAAATTCGAGCCTTTTCAGGTTTGTGTTCGTATTACAGGCGTTTCATTCACTGCTTTGCTCAAATTTCAGAGCCACTGCATGCTCTAACTCAGAAAGGGAAGTTATTTGTTTGGACTGAGACAGAACAGGAAGCTTTTAATTCACTGTGACATGCACTTACAAATGCTCCAATTCTTTCTTACCCAGATTTTACTCTTCACGGATGCTTCTAACACAGCCATTGGGGCTGTTCTATCTCAGTTGAATGCTGACAACAAAGAAAGGGTTATCACTTACGGTAGATCTACAGAGAAACGATGGTCTACCTAGGACAGGGAGTTGTGGGCTATCGTTTGGTCCATTCGCCATTTCCGTTAGTACCTCATAGGGCTATCTTTTCGGATCATCACAGACCATGAGCCATTGCTTAGTCTTAGGCAAATGGTTTTGGATGGCGATCAAGGAGCAAGGTGGGCTCTTAAGATTGAACTCTATGACTGGACTATTGGGAAAAAACCACTGGAACAGTGGAGCCCTTACAATCTGACTTTGCTGCAGTTGGAACAAACTACTGGTTCGTTTGGCCAGAGGGAAACTG
Organism: Schizopygopsis pylzovi; assembly: GCA_027422435.1. NCBI lineage: Eukaryota > Metazoa > Chordata > Actinopteri > Cypriniformes > Cyprinidae > Schizopygopsis > Schizopygopsis pylzovi. The sequence goes on from CM049816.1 coordinate 63,215,862, forward strand.
CCCCCCCGACTGAGCCTGGTTTCTCCCAAGGATTTTCTCCGTTCTGTCACCAATGGAGTTTAGGTTCCTCTGGCTTGCTTAGTTGGGGACACTTCATTTCCAGCGATATCACCAACTTTATTGCACAGATACTATTTAAACTGAACTGAGGTGGACGATGACATCACTCAATTCTATAATAAATGCCTTTAACTGAAAAAATAAATTAATGTTAAAATTAATCTTGTTATTATACATTAGTGATCCACTATTTTCCTATTTTGATACTGTGCAGTTGCTTTGAAACAATTTGTATTGTTAAAAGCGCTATAAAAATAAAGCTGACTTGACTTGACTTGACTATGGTGGCTGGCAGGTGCAGACTGGCCATTGAGAGCACCGGGACTTTTCCCGGTAGACTGGCGTCTGATTTGGCCCGCTGCCCTGTTTTTATTTAGTTTTTTTTTGCCTTCCCCATGTGCCAAAGTGATCATTTGCGATTGTGGCATTCCCTAATAAATCAACAATAAATCATAAATGTATGATTAATCCTCCATCTAATGGTTTTGAATGGTTTTGATGCGTGGGACTCGACTCGAGGAAGGAGAGGAAATGGACAAAGAAACGTAAATGTAGGCGATATTACTAACCTGTTCAGGACTTCAAGTGCAGGTCAGTTTCATCTGTAATACGCTACTGTAATTTTGTCTTTATTAACCTAGTTGAGTATTAAATTGCTAGCACCTGTTAGGCTATCAGTAGCACCCCATTATTATCATCAGTCAGATTACTGTGCTAAAGGACATCATTATTGATTGGAAAGTTACTTTAATAAATTTAGCAGGCAGATATTCATATACATTTATTGTATAGAAAGGGAGTGATCAAACAGCAACATAAAAATATCAGTCAGCCCAAAAATACAAGAGTGTTTTCAGTATTATGATTTTCAATGCACAAATTTTGGCATTTAGGCAATTTAGAAAATGTGTTAATATTTTTTTTGCATGAATTATAGGTTAGTTAAATCTTGCGTAGCCTATTTAAGTCATTTTTAGAGAAATAACATATGCAAACAAATTGCAATGAAGTGGTTGTTTTGCATCAAGGTGAACACAGTTCTGTTAAGAACAGTAGACCTGCTGGTGAAGAAGTGACAGGTACAAGAAAGAAGGGAGTGACAGAGATATTGGAGAAAATGAAGAAAATGAAAAGGGAAGTGAAGGTGCAGTTCAAAAGAGAACCTTTAATTATTTTCCACGGCCCAGACTAAAGACTTCAAATAGGCTAATAGGGTTGTCCATGTTTCAGAATTTGTTGTGAGGTTTATGGGATGGCCTGGATGAGTGTGAGATTTCCAGGCCTGAAATGTTGTGCCAGTCCGCCCCCTGGTGTCTGGTGTCTCTATTTTCACGTTCCATACAAAAGAATCACCAATAACTAGAGCACTTTCATCAGGTTTCTCAGTGGGTGCGTCACTGAGTGTGGAGAACCTGTTTGATGTTCTGATCGGAACGGCAGAGCGGTGTTTTTATCCGTGACTAGGCCACCTCACATATAGATAAAAAGTACTTTTTTTAAAGATTACACTGCATAAGTATTCATACCCTTATCTGGGACACTTAAAATTTATCTCAGGAGCATTAATTTTGATTGTAAATGTCACCACACTTTGAGTGAAGTTAACTTGCAGCAAATTCAATTGAATTTGTAGAAACCTACAGAAGGACAAACATCACTGCAACACTCCACCGATCTGGGCTTTATGGCGGTGTGGCCAAACTCAATCCTCTCCTCAGTGTACACACATGAAAACACACTTGGAATTTGATACACATCAGAATCTGAGTATTTTGTCTGATTAAACTGTGTTTTTAAAACTAATACAATATGTTAACTGAAATAAAATAAAATTAAGCATTATTATTTTAGCTAGTTTCCAAGGCAACATTTCTAATTTCTGTTTAATTTAACATATTGTACTAAAATAAGTAAATAAATTAAAATAATGAATAATATTATATAAAAAATATATAAATGTATGGTAGCAGAAATATTTCAGTTCCAAACAAATGTTTCTGATGTATTTCTTTAAAATATATTCCACTTGTTTCGAAATTATTTTATGTATAATTCAAAAACTGTGTTTCTAGTGTTCTTTAGTGTTTCTGAGTTCTGAGTTTTTGGTTTTTGTTGTTGTTGTTGCATCACTGAATATATTTGTAGATCCTGTAATTTGCTGTAACATTCTTTTACATTTTAACCTTCACCACTTCATTTACATGCTTCCTGTTGATGTTCAAATATAGTGCAAATATTCCATTTAGTCACCCAATTAATATTTATTGTATTTATAAAAAATATTGACATTATCCATTTTACCTTTACATGTATTCATTGTAGATGATTTTATAGAAAGAAACATCACGCACACTTTGCCAAATTTATTCATAGTCTACAATACCAAGTGAGAGGAATAAACAACACACAGTAATGAAGGAAATAAATGAGACACAGGTGAACAACATAATCAGTAACTATGGTGATAAATGAGAACAAACGTAGAAACCATAACAACCAAGGAATCCGAAAGGAAACAATGAGATGCAAACTAAAAGTCTATGAAAACAAAACTGAAAACAAAACTGAACGTGACACATTTGTGACCCTGGAGCACAAAACCATCCATAAGCAGCACAGGTTTATTTGTAGCAATAGCCAACAATACATTATATGGGTCAAAATTATACATTTTTATTTGATGCCAAAAAGGATATTAAGTAAATCATGTTCCATGAAAATATTTATTACATTTCCTACCATAAATATATCAAAACTTAATTTTTTGATTAGTAATATGCACTGATAAAAACTTCATTTGGACAACTTGAGCAATATTCTCAATATTTAGATTTTTGTGCACCCTCAGATTACATATTTTCAAATATCTCGGCCAAATATTGCCCTATCATAAAATGTAAAAAAAAAAAAAAATCACATTTATAAGAGCATCTTGAATATTTTACATCACAGTCCCATTTAAGAAGGTTAAAGGTTATTTTAAAGGTTAAAATGCTGAAGTTATTTCATTTTTTCAAATTGTATTGAAAACTGCATTATTTGCAGTAATTTTAGATGAAGTTCGCAGAACATAACAGTTATACAAAAGTAAATGTAAGTGCTACAGTAAGTACTAAATAATATGCATTAAACAAAAAACAGTATTAAAGCAAACTGAAAGAAAACAGTAAGTGTTTGTATCCGTCACCTTAAACAATTTAAAACATGATAGAAGCTCAAACAGACATGAAAATACATAAATGAAGATAATTCGAGTCCAATAACAGAAAACTACCTGATTGTAACATTAAAATATACATTTTCTGTGAAGCCGCTTTGAAACAGTGTGTATCGTGAAAAGAGATTTACTAATAAACTTGAATTGAATTAAATTGAATAATTTGAGTCCAAACGGCTTGATTTAATCTGTTATTTGACTCACACACAGCGGGTAGTTTATTAAAAAAATTTAGTCTATTACAGATTACTATTATTACTATCACAAATTACATGACAACACTTTTATTTAGAAATAATCTATTAGATTTCAGATTTTAAGTAATGTATTCTGAGTACTTTTTGATTTCTTTAGAATTTATTGAATAATTGACTGGCATTGGGTTAATATATAATCCATAAAAAGTACATTTCATCCTAATTACAAGTAGTGAATATTTGTAATCTGGATTACTTGTAATCAGTTTCTCTCCAGCTCTCACTTGATGCAGATGAAGTTGTTTCTATCATTTTCAGGGCGGCTGATCCAGCGATTATCGTGGGTTCGAATGGCTCCGGATCTGACCATCGTATCGCACTCGTCCAGTCCGGTGTCATAATCAGAAGCCCACTGATCGTAGCAGATGGTGTGACCGTTGACCCAGAACCAGATCCCCAGTGTGCAGGAGTGACGCAGACCCAGCCACACGTGATTGGACGAGGCGCTCGAGGTCACATTCATCACCCGCCGCTGCATCTGCTCCGAATCCACCGACACCAGGTCCATGCTTATGTTTCTGCAGTATCTCAGAGCTTCAGTCCACTTTATTCTCTCATTCCCATTTATCTGCAACCAACAAAATAGAAAGTGAAGCATTTAAATTAGTGCTGTTAACGTTAATAACGCATTTACACAAATTCCTTTTAACGGCACTAATTTTATTAATGTGCGATTAACGCAGCGCTTATTATCTGTTTGACCCGTGGCCCAACCCGTAGTTGGAGAAAAGGAAATGCACATTTGCAGCACCATTGCAAACCCCTTTAGTGACTTTTTCCCCTAAAAAAAAAGTGCCCAAACCTTTAGTCTCCGAGAATCGCCGGTACTGGCAGAAGTATTTAAGGTACATTTAGAACAAATACAAATGTGCGATTAATCGCGAATTAACTCATGGCAATTATGCGATTAATCGTGATTAAATATTTTAATTGATTGACAGCCCTAATTTAAATACAGGAACTCAAATGAAGAGTGTTGAGTTAAAGCAGCAGGGATTCCCAAACATGCTTCCTGAGTTTATCAATACCTAATAATTAATGAAACCGAATGAGAATTAATATATATATATAAATGATGCTGCATAATAAATCTAAATAAATCTGAAATTGTGATTTAGCTGATGAATAAGTCTGATGTATTGTGTATGTATTACACGTCAGCAGCTTTAACACTGAGTTTAATGTGTATTTGAGAATACAATGTGTGATAAGTTTACTTTATTTACCAATTTACATAATTTCCAACTTTTTTAATGTCTACATCTTTTCACTAATATTCACCAAAACAAACGCCTGCGGATTTAAAAGTTTGAAACTGAAGAATTTAAAACATTAATATCAGTATTTTAACTTGTAGTGTAGAATAAAATGATTTAACTGTACATGACAGTGGAATTAACAACAGCAATATCTGCTTTCATTTTTATAACTGGAGTTATATACTTTTATTTGTTCAGATTCATGTCTTGTGATCATTAACTGACATCAGAGAACCATGAATGTGTGAATGTTTTGTCAAATTATTGACAGATTAATTTAAAGACTTGAAGAAATACGTTCACTGACAGAAACTCTGTGAATTGCTGGTTTAAAGGAATAGTGCAGTCGTACTGTAATAATGATGAGTTTCTGTAGTTTGACATGTAGATGTTCAGCAGATCAGATGATTGATGTACTCACCATCATAACACATAAAGGGATATGATTCTGTACAGTAATCGTCTGTCCAGCGTCCTCCATCACTCATACCAGTCGATGTGCAGATGCTGTCTCTGTTGTTTCTGCTATTGGGTTCATCAGACTTCCAGTGTGTGAATGAAGCGGTGCTGTTATCAGACCAAACCCAGAATCTGTACAGACCAATCCAGGCTGTATTATGTGGATTTGGTTTGTCTGTTATGTTCTGGATCAGGTTATTCTCACTCTCATTCCTCACACTGGCCAGATCTGTGTGTTTCTCTCTGCAGTATTTCTGAGCGTCAGTCCAGTTCTTTTCCTCCTTTACGGGGACGAATCCTGTACTGGCTTTAAAACAGAAAGACATTTAGTCTGATATTGATTTAGATAAATAAATACATGTTCTTTCTGCTCTCATTTACCAAGAACAAAAAGACAAATCCAATTGTGGTTCATTATTCAAAACTGAAAGCGTTTCATGATGATTTTAAAACTTTTCTGTTTTAATCACAAAGTCAAATCACATGTATTTCTGTCCCATTTAAAATAAAATAAGTGTTAGTGTTGCAAAGTTCATCAATTACTCAGAAACCAATCCAGGTCAGCTATAAGCAACTCGACAGAAAATAATATCAATTTGGTTAATTAATAGTGTTCGAAGTTCATCAGATATGAAAGATACAGCTGATCTCACCATTATAGCAGATGAAATGCCTTTGTCTCTCACACTTTATATCATGCCATTGTCCATCATTATTCATGAAAACACAGTCTCCATCTCCATTTGGTTGTGATGATCCCCAGTTTCTATACTGAGACTCATCTCTTCTGTAGAAGTCCGGGTCACTCAGAGACCAAATCCACGTGTCCTTCAGCCCAATCCAGACACGGTCAGAGTCACTGTTTATGAGCTGGTTTATGTCATTCTGTTCTTGTATGTCATTGATAGTGACCAGATCTGTGTGTTTCTCTCTGCAGTATCTCTGAGCTTCAGTCCAGTTCATCTTCTGATTCACAAAGTGATACTGACGCGGAGATGAACTGACCACGGCTGAGGAGAGACACATTCACACAGATATCAGACTCATTATATCCACACTGTGTTTCAAGAGCTCAGAGTGTCAGTGTGTGTTTGATCAAGTGCTCTGAATGGTGCTTTTGTACGTTCAGTGTTTCCACAGGATTTGGTGACACTGTGGACCTCTAGTGGAAGAAAACTGAGTGCGTTTTAAAGTTAAACCCATCAATGTGGTACATTCCAGATCAAAATTATGAGCTCCAACCCCTGTTCAATGACCAAAATGAATTCTTTGCATCGACTTTAACTTGAAAGTCGACTCAAACCTGTTTTAGTTGTGATAGAAATGCTATCACATCACATTCAGAAGGCAAATGTATTATATTTAAATATTATAATAATGAAAGTAATCATACTTTTACTCAAAAAGCAATTTTTAAAAAAATATTTGTAAAACATTTATTCAGAAATTGCTAGTAAATGTTAAAAATAATTACAAAGAATCAGCAAATGTCACGTTGAATTGAAAGTGAAATGTAAAGTACAAAGACTGAAATAGTATCTTCTTGAAAAACTTACTGCAATATTGTATTTTACATCTTTTAAATATATTTTGTATAGTGCCTTATTAGAAATATATTGCTATTTTGTTCTGTACAATAAAACACACACACACACACACACACACACACACACACACACACACCACACACACACACACACACACTCTCGCTCTCTCTCTCTCTCTCTCACACACACACACACACACACACACACACACACACACACATCTTGGTTTTTATGGTTTACGGGGACTTTCCATAGGCGTAATGGTTTTTATACTGTACAAGCTGTATGTGCTATTGCCCTACACCTACCCTACACCTAAACTTAGCCCTCACAGGAGACGGTGCATTTCTATTTCCCTCAAAAAACTCACTCTGTATGATTTATAAGCATATTCAATTATGAGGACACTGAAAATGTCCTCATAAATCACCTTCTCCTTGTAATACCTATGTCATACCCATGTCATTATACAAATTTGTGTCCTCATAAACCACATAAACATGCCACACACACACACACACACACACACACCATGTTGGTTTTTTGGTTTACGGGCACCTCCTTAGGTGTAATGTTTTTTTACTGTATAAATTATGTGCTATTGCTCTACACCTAAACTTAGCCCTCCGGAGACGGTGCATTTCTACTTTCCCGCAAAACCTCACTCTGTATGATTTATAAATGTTTTGAATTATGGGGACACTGACAATGTCCTCATAAATCACCTTCTCCTTGTAATACCCGTCACCTGTGTCCTCATAAACCACATAAAATGCCACACACACACACCCATATATATATAATTTTAGAATCAAACAATTTCAATACGTATTTCTCAGTATCTTCACATGCATGAGTTAAAAGCTCTAATTTGGACTGAAATCTCCAGGCCGGCACAGTCTACAGGACTCGTGGGAAACACTGATGATGTTTTGTGGTTTTTACGGGATTTATTTCAGTAGCAGCTCGATCTCTACAGGTATCATTGAAACACACTTGAACACTGTCAGCACAGCACTAACACTAACTATCAACACTAGTACTAGTCAAGCACTCACCTGTCATCAACATCAGCAACCAGATTCTCTCCATTTCTGAGAGAAAAACACAAATCAGTCTCAATAAATGATGCAGACGCTGAACATCTGACCAGATCCAGAACATCAGATCATGTCATTTCTGCTTTATCATTGCTTATTAGATTCTCCTTCAGTAATAAATACACACATGAACTCCTGAAGCTGACGTGTCATGATTAAGTGTGAAAATACATCAAACTTACAGTAAAAGCAGCTGTGGTTGCCAGAACTTTTTTACTGTAAAACATTTTACTGTACATTATTTGTAAACCTATTTCCTTTACTGATATAATGCTAATATACCAACCTACTGAAGTACTAAACTCTTTTGTGCACTAACAACCGCCTGACAAGATTGTAATGTAGTTAAAAATAGAAAACCTCGTAATGAACCCAAGTGCCTCACAAAATGTCCTGTTAAATTTCTAACAGTTATGTACAGTATGTTATACTTATCAATTTTTTTATGTATGTGTAATGAGGTTAGTAGATACGGGAAGAAGGAGGCGGGAACCGGCGAGCATTTAACAACTTTAATAATAAAATAAACAAACACAAATGAAAAGCGGCAGCCCCTCACGGACGACTGCCGCACAAAAACACAAACTAAAACTCCAGGCCTGGTCCTCTCTCGTCTTCCACTGTTGTCACTCCTCATTTAACCCTTCCGAAGCTCCTCCGTGGGACTCGAGACCGGTGAGCGGTGCAGGTGTCGTTCATTATCATTCACTCCACCGGCCTCGCTCCGTTCCCACGGCTCTCGGCCCCGCCCCACTCGCCACAGCATGATTTTTAGTGATTTACCGTTAAGAATTATGATAATTATTTACAGTGCATTGTTTTATGCTTCAAATTTCTCCAGAGAAATTTTAAAATCTCCAGAGTTAAATGCACACAGATATTATGATCTGGTAATGCATTGCTGTTGTAAGTAGGTTTTGCTCATGTAATAATGTATAATTTGTTTGATAAATACAAATATTTAGGACACATGAATGTGAGGAAGCATTTACGGAGTTATCGCCATTACATTTCAATCTCTGGATACTAAGTTTATTTTTAATATTTTTCTCTATAAAAACCCAGATACCAGCAGATAAATGTGCAAAGTCCACACATTCACTAGTTACACAGTGATCAGCTTGTGTGATATAAACACCGCTAAATCAATCATATTGTAATCAGTGTAAAGTTAAGACTCAGAGTGTCTTACCTGTAGATGTTGTGATTCAGGTGTGTGTGTTTCTTCTTTTATCAGGACAGACTGATATCACCGATCGTCTCTCTTTCTGCTCCTCCCATCTCTGCTTTCCCTGGACAGAAAAACTCCCTTCTGTGGTTTGTTTCCTTCTTTCGTGCCCAAAGACAACCGCACTGAACAAGAGAGAGTGTGTTCATCTGTTCTCTGTTGTGTGTGTTTACACCGGTGGAAATAAAACAGAATACACACTTGGTTTATTCTATTACACTTATTATTTGTGTCTTTAGATTTAAATTCCAATACGTATCTTCAAACGTTTATTTCCTCCGCTTCAGCAGCACTTTTCTGTTTCCAAGAGTTTTGGATCTGACTTTATCCAATGTTCAGATCTATTTACTGGAAGCAGATTAGTGCATGTTTAAGTAGAAAATGTCTTATTTTCATATTTAAACCTGACCGTATGTTTATGTCTATTTGTTCATATTTTTACCTTATTCACTAGTACTGTCTTGCTTTAACCATATTTTGGGGGCACGTTTGTAACCATAAGTGAGTTAAACATGACATTTGGAGAATCCTCATTTGTAAAAACAGTATAAAATTAAATATTTCTATTATTTATTAAATACAGGAAGTTGTAGGTTATGGTTAGAGTGTGGGTTAAGGCTGGGTTATAAAGTTTATAACTAGCTATATATATATAAACAATAGAAGTCTATGCAATGTAGATGGCAAGTGTGTGTGTGTGTGTGTGTGTGTGTGTGTGTGTGTGTGTGTGTGTGTGTGTGTGTCAGTCATCATCAGTTTATGGTTGTGTATCTCCTAAACAACAGTGAGAGTGAAGAATGAAATACTTTTACTGAGGTTTTCCTGATGTTTGTACTTCAGCTTCACATTCATTGAACAGCTCTTGACTGGGTCTTTGACTCGTTTGTATCATTTTTCTAAATTTTCCAGGGAAACATCTTGGTTAATTATTTTGAGTACATGTTTAATGAATACTGATTCCTGTACTCCTTTCCTCTGTTTATCTCCAGCGTTGTGTGACATTAGAATTTTTTCCATTTTAATTTACATATTGTTTGAATGTCATGAATGTCCCAGTGTCATTCAGGGATGAATAATCAGATACGGGACCGAATTTGAATGTGTGCCGTTGATATTCAAGGACAAAAACAAAGAAACAATCCAACCAGGAGCGCTTTTCAGGTCAAATACTAAATCAGCAGAATAACACAGTTTTGTCTCTTGTGTTTTGTCTTTTGTATTATTGTTGATTAATTCTGGTAAAAAATCTGGTGGGAAACAGGGCTATTAAAACTAAAGCCATTTATTAATTTGTAAGTGTAGCAGAGTGAGGTATAGCCCCGGTATGATTGGCTGGCGTCATCCAAACAGGTGAACCAATCAGGGTTTGTACTTCATTATGATTGGTTAGTTGTGTAAGTTTCATGTCTCTATTAGTGCCTGTGTTGCGAGTATAAAAGATGGAAGTGTTTGGCTGCTTGGAATGCATTGTGGAGGAAAACAGTATGATTTTGTTAATATAATACTTGTTAATCATTTAATACTCATGTTTATGTTGAATATATTAAAATGAATTATTGTCTGTTCTTACAAATGTCTCACATTGGATGTTTCACATTAAGAAGTGCTCTGCTAAAAAAAGCAAAATGTTAGGCCTATTTTTTTTTTTTTTACATTTTAAGCTCAGATGAGCTTTATTTGTCACATACACAATTATACAGAGTATAAGCAGCAGTGAAATGTGTTCTCTGCATTTAACCCATCCAAGTGCACACACACCTGGAGCAGTGGACACACACACACACACACACACACACACACACCTGGAGCAGTGGACACACACACACACACACACACACACACACACCTGGAGCAGTGGGCAGCCCGGGGAGCAGTTGGGGGTTTGGTGCCTTGCTCAAGGGTCTCATCTCAGTCTTGAACAATTCCTGCCAGAGTCGAGATTCGAACCCACAACCTCGGGTTACAAGTCAAACGCTCTATCCATTATTAGGCCACGACTGCCACGACTGCCTATGAGTCTGCTGTGGAAATTTTCCAGAATAAAAAAAATCCTAAATCAAGTTAGGATGGTACGAGATGACACCAGCAGGGGGGAGCTAGTGGTCGATCTAAGCAGAGAGCTGCAGAGAGAGCGGCATTGTTTTCACATGAGCTAGCAGAACACTTCCAATGTGTGAGACAATCAGTATCGTTTGGCTGAAGACGATTCTTCAATAAAAACCTTTTTATTCTTAACAAAACCTCCTTCGTCTCGACTATCTTCATCCAAAGACTTCAACCACAGCATCATCCTTGGTACCGCCCCTTTGTGACATGTGATGCGTTGATTGAGTGCTAGCAGTTGGGTTATCCTCCTGTCTGTCATGCGTGCTGGCTGTTGGCCAGTTCTCAGGTTAGTCCCTGTTTTAAAAATGCCGTTTGCCTGTTCAATGGTGAGGCTTACTACCCTGCTTGTTTTTAGGCATTGGCCTGCAAGTAGCTGTGATCCTGTGTGGTGAGGGACCATGTGTATTGCAGCATAGTATCGTTTCCTTAATATGTATGGAGTGTATTGTTTGTTTTTAACCATTTTTATGAGTAACTTTCTGTTCAATGTCCGGCAGGTTTGATTGCATGTCCAGGGGTTTCCAATGATCTTAATTGAAGCCCAACTATCATCAAGTGACTGACAGCACTGCTGCTCTGTTTTGTCTCTTGTTAGTTTCAACAGTTTTGTCTGGAACTCACCTGGGTTCATTCCATTATTTAGTTTGTTTAATTTGTGTTTGAAGCACTGGCTCCGGATTGCGCGTGAGAGAGCTTGGAGGCAAAGTTCTTGTAATCTTGCTGCTCTTGGTCATTTTACTTCCCTCCTTAGTGCCAGTGGTTGTGTTTGTTTGTGTAAACTGTTATTGAATTGACTTGATTTGTCTTTTTGTGTGGATTTAGGTCTAAAGTGGGAGGGATTGGCCATGGCACCCTGTATTGATGTGTCCACATGGAGTACTGTGCTTAACATTTTTGCCTTGTTTTTCACCAGAGGTGTGTGTGTGTGTGTGTGTGTGTGTGTGTGTGTGTGTGTGTGTGTGTGTGTGTGTGCCATGGTTATTGAGTGTGGGGTAGAAATGTGAGTGTTTCTGTTGGCCATCTGTCACTGTACTGCTTGATTTTGCTTTATTTTTTATTTAATTTTGTATGTTACTGGTATGGTGTTTGTAATATGATTTTGAGACCTTGTGTGATGTGTTGTACTACCTGACTTTTTATTAATTGGGTGTTTGAATAAAGAAATTATTGTTGATCTATTAGTCTATATATATTTTTATGCTCCTTGTATGGGGCTGTTCTGTCCTGGTGTATTCCAGGTGGTGAAGTAGATTTATAGGATTTTTCTTATTATTGGTAACGTCCCCTACCTGACCATCCCACACAAGCATCTGAAATAAAATAGATGTTAACTAAAATAAAGTTGGCATGTATATAATACAGCCAAATAATTATATTGTAAACACGTTTGTGGTGCACACAGTTTGAACTGAATGGATGCAAATTATCTGCTATGTTGCCACTTTGTTTGCTATGTTACCATGGTAATATTCAGATTCAGATTTGTTTGCAGTGAGTCAAATATGCAAATATGAAACAGTAATTCATACCCTGTAACATTCAATTACAGTTTACTGCCTTTTATGGTCCGATTAGTCCAGTGATTTACATCTGATGATGTCACACCACAAACAATGCTGTTCTTCAGTTCTATTTTCTTTTGTTTTCCAGTAAAACATTCTTAAATCAAGATATATTTACTGGAGATGCAAATGACACAAGATATTTTGTCATTTTATAAGTGTTGTTTTCTGAAAAATGGGTCATAATGAAGTGAGTTTATGATTAAAACAAAAACAAAATACATTCTTGTTTGTTCTTGTTTTCAATATAAACTCACTTAAACGAATAGTTCACCCTCAAGATTAGATTGAGTTTGTTTCTTCGTCACTCTCTCATCAATGGATGCTCTGCAGTGAATGGGTGCCGTCAGAATGAGAGTCTGATTAAAAACATCACAATAATCCACAGCACTCCAATCCATCAGTTAACATCTGGAGAAGAAACAAATCCATGAAGACGTTTTTAACTTCAAACCCTTGCTTCCGGATAAATTATAGTCTGCAAGTTTCAAAATCTTCACAGGAGGAAGTGTTATTATGGGTTATGTACTCATATTTTTGTCTTGTTGGAAAACAAGATGAATATACTGATGAGTGTACATTAGTGCATGTGTAGTATATATTCTGCATGTGAGTTTGAGTCCGTGTGTTGTTGTGTTTAGTGAGCAGAATAAACACATGACGCTGATATAAATGATAAATGAGTGCTGAGCTCTGGTTCGGTCTAGCGTGAGATAGTGTTTCAAATGTGTGTCTGTCCTGATCTCAGATATGAGGAAGGGTTTTCTGTTAAAGACAGAAGAGTCAGTCACTCAGTTTAGGGAGTTACTCTTCATCTGTTGCCCCTCTCATGTGTGGGGTTCCTCAGGGCTCAGTCTTGGGACCGGTTTTGTTCTCCTTTATATCCTCCCTCTAGGATCCATTTTTTAAAACATGGCACTGACTGCATGGGGTTATTTCATGGGAAACCTTGGTCTTATTTTTGACTCTAAGCTCAAATTTGATCAACAAATCAATACCGTTGTTAAATTATTTTTTTTATATATATATCTATCAACTATATCTAAGTTGAAGTCTATTCTTTATTTTGATGATTTGGAGAAAGTTGTGCATGCGTTTGTGTCATCTCGTTTGGATTATTGTAATGCATTGTGTCTGTGTGTGAGTCAGGTCTCTCTCTCTCTCTCGTCTGCAGCTCGTTCAGAATTCAGCGGCTAGGCTTTTAACGGGTACCAAGAATAGAGCATATTACTTCTGCGCTTCTCAAATTACACTGGCTTCCTGTACAATACAGGATTTATTATAAAATGCTATTACATGTTTTTGAAGCTTTGCATGGTTCAGCACCAGAGTATATTGCTGATTTAATCAGTTTGCATCAGTCCAATAGGTCTTTGTGTTCTATTGATTGATTATTTCCGGCCCAGTGAAACACACCAAATTGAGAAACTTATGGAATTAGAGTGGCAAATGACCCGCTCTTATCATCTGATCGTGGTTTTCTCTCTCTATTAGTGCTCCTGGATCTTGGTTCTGCATTCGACACTATCGACCACAACATTCTTTTGAATTGACTAGAAAACTTTGTTGGTATTAGTGGAAGTGCATTAGCATGGTTCAAATCATAATTATCTGACCGCCATCAATTCGTAGCAGTGAATGAAGGGGTATCATATCGATAACACGTGCAGTGTGGAGTACCTCAAGGCTCAAGGCTCAGTACTAGGACCATTACTTTTCACGCTATACATGTTATCCTTGGTAAATATCATCAGGAAACACAGGGTTAGCTTTCAGTGTTATGCTGATGATACTCAGCTCTAAATTTATTCACAGCCCAGTGAAACACACCAAATTGAGAAACTTATGGAATGCATAGTTGATATAAAAAGCTGGATGACGAGTAATTTCTTGCTGCTAAATTCTGAAAAAAGTTCCATGTTAATTATCAGACCTAAACCACCACAGGTAATAACCTAGAACACTGTCTAACACTTGATGGCTGCTCTCTCGATTCTTCATCAGTCAGGAACCTAGGTGTGCTATTTGATAGCAATCTCTCCTTTGACAGCCATGTTTCTAGCATTTAAAAAATGCATTTTTTCATCCTAAAAATATATTTAAAATGAGACCTATGCTCTCAATGTCAAATGCAGAAATTCTAATTAATATGTTTATGACCTCAATGTTAGATTATTGTAATGCTTTATTGGGTGTTTTTTCTGCTTAATAAACAAACTACAGATGGTTAAAAATACAGCAGCTAGAGTTTTTACTAGAACCAGGAAGTATGACCATATTAGCCCGGTTCTGTCAACACTACACTTGTCACAGTGTCTAGTTGTTGTGCCCTAGACTGTCCACTTGAGGGCATTCTTTTGGACTTTGTTTATGTTTTAACTGGACTGCATTTCCCATGGTTCTCCTCACTCTGCTCTCATTATACCCTGCATAATCATTGTTTCATTGGTTTTCAGCTGTGTCTTGTTAGTTTGATTATCCTGTTGGTGTATATATATGTTGTGTGGTTTGTGTCTTTGGTTGCTGAAGTCTTCCTTTCTGTTACATGTTTCCGTGCACCGGGTTAGCTTGTGTTTTTGCCTTGTTTTTTCCCTGTTTTTGGATCTTTGTTGGAGACTCAATAAACTGCACTTGAATCTTCATTGTTTCCCTGGGTGATCTGTGACAGCACTGGCTCCCTATTAAACTTTGCATAGATTTTAAAATCTTGTTTATTCCTTATAAAGCTTTGAATGGTTTAGCTCCTCATTACTTGAGCAAGCTCTTATCGCATTATAGTCCTCCACGTCGACTGCATTCTCAAAACTCTGGCCATTTGATAATACCTAGAATATAAAAATCAACTTACGTACACATAACAAACTAATACGCTTCTAATATTCAAATCCGTTAAAGGATTGTTAGTCTGCATTAATTAGGTCAACCGGAACCGGATACACTTCTCAAAACACACAATGTACTTGTTACATCGTAAGAAGAATGGCATCTACGCTAATATTAGTTTCTTTCTTATTCCGAGGTCACCGTAGCCACCAGATCCAGTCCGTATCCAGATCATATGGTGGATCAGCACCTAGAGACGACCTCTACGGCTCTGAATGTCAGTGGAGTCCAGGGCACCTAGATGAGCCCCAGAGACAGATCTCCAGTGAGGACCTCGTCACCTAGACAGCCATCGGGAAAAGACCACTGGAACAGTGGAGCCCTTACAATCTGACTTTGATGCAGTTGGAACAAACTACTGGTTCGTCTGGCCGGAGGGGAACTGCCATCCAACTGCCGTCTCTTCCTGAACTGTCTCTTCCAGCACTTGAGAGAGGTTTTCCAGCGTTCGAGAGCTGCAAACCTGAAGCTAAAACCAGCTAAATGCTCTTTTGCTGAACCACAAGTGACATTTCTGGGCCATGTGGTTTCATCTGCGGGTCTTCATCCAGATGGAAAAAATATTCAGAAGGTCAAGGATTGGCCAACTCCAGGAAGTCCTACAAAAATTCGAGCCTTCTCAGGTTTGTGTTCGTATTACAGGCGTTTCATTCACTGCTTTGCTCAAATTTCAGAGCCACTGCATGCTCTAACTCAGAAAGGGAAGTTATTTGTTTGGACTGAGACAGAACAGGAAGCTTTTAATTCACTGTGACATGCACTTACAAATGCTCCAATTCTTTCTTACCCAGATTTTTCTAAAGAGTTTTTACTCTTCACGGATGCTTCTAACACAGCCCCATTGGGTGTGTTCTATCTCAGTTGAATGCTGACAACAAAGAAAGGGTTATCACTTACGGTAGATCTACAGAGAAACGATGGTCTACCTAGGACAGGGAGTTGTGGGCTATCGTTTGGTCCATTCGCCATTTCCATTAGTACCTCATAGGGCTATCTTTTCGGATCATCACAGACCATAAGCCATTGCTTAGTCTTAGGCAAATGGTTTTGGATGGCGATCAAGGAGCAAGGTGGGCTCTTAAGATTGAACTCTATGACTGGACTATTGGGAAAAGACCACTGGAACAGTGGAGCCCTTACAATCTGACTTTGCTGCAGTTGGAACAAACTACTGGTTTGTCTGGCCAGAGGGAAACTGCCCCCCCGACTGAGCCTGGTTTCTCCCAAGGTTTTTTCTCCGTTCTGTCACCGATGGAGTTTAGGTTTCCTCTGGCTTGCTTAGTTGGGGACACTTCATTTCCAGCGATATCACCAACTTTATTGCACAGATACTATTTAAACTGAACTGAGGTGGACGATGACATCACTCAATTCTGTAATAAATGCCTTTAACTGAAAAATGTTAAAATTAATCTTGTTATTATACAATAGTGATACGCTATTTTTCTATTTTGATATTGTGCAGTTGCTTTGACACAATTTGTATTGTTAAAAGCGCTATATAAATAAAGCTGACTTGACTTGACTTGACTATGGTGGCTGGCAGGTGCAGACTGGCCATTGGGAGCACCGGGACTTTTCCCGTTGGCCTGACGTCTGATTTGGCCCGCTGCCCTGTTTTTATTTAGTTTTTTTTGTGCCAAAGTGTGCCAAAGTGATCATTTCCGATTGTGGCATTCCCTAATAAATCAACAATAAATCATAAATGTATGATTAATCCTCCATCAAATGGTTTTGAACAGAGTCGATGCGCGGGACTCGACTCGAGGAAGGAGAGGAAATGGACAAAGAAACGTAAATGTATGCGAGATTACTAACCTGTTCAGGACTTCAAGTGCAGGTCAGTTTCATCTGTAATACGCTACTGTAATTTTGTCTTTATTAACCTAGTTGATAATTAAATTGCTAGCACCTGTTAGGCTATCAGTAGCACCCCATTATTATCATCAGTCAGATTACTGTGCTAAAGGACATCATGATTGATTGGAAAGTTACTTTAATAAATTTAGCAGGCAGATATTCATATACATATATTGTATAGAAAGGGAGGGATCAAACAGCAACATAAAAATATCAGTCAGCCCAAAAATACAAGAGTGTTTTCAGTATTATGATTTTCAATGCACAAATTTTGGCATTTAGGCAATTTAGAAAATGTGTTAATATTTTTTTTGTATGAATTATAGGTTAGTTAAATCTTGCGTAGCCTATTTAAGTCATTTTTAGAGAAATAAAATATGCAAACAAATTGCAATGAAGTGGTTGTTTTGCATTAAGGTGAACACAGTTCTGTTAAGAACAGTAGACCTGCTGGTGAAGAAGTGACAGGTACAAGAAAGAAGGGAGTGACAGAGATATTGGAGAAAATGAAGAAAATGAAAAGGGAAATGAAGGTGCAGTTCAAAAGAGAACCTTTAATTATTTTCCACGGCCCAGACTAAAGACTTCAAATAGGCTAATAGGGTTGTCCATGTTTCAGAATTTGTTGTGGGGTTTATGGGATGGCCTGGATGGGTGTGAGAGTCCGCCCCCTGGTGTCTGGTGTCTCTATTTTCACGTTCCATACAATAGAATCACCAATAACTAGAGCACTTTCATCAGGTTTCTCAGTGGGTGCGTCACTGAGTGGGGAGAACCTGTTTGATGTTCTGATCGGAACGGCAGAGCGGTGTTTTTATCCGTGACTAGGCCGCCTCACATATAGATAAAAAGTAATTTTTTTAAAGATTACACTGCATAAGTATTCATACCCTTATCTGGGACACTTAAAATTTATCTCAGGAGCATTAATTTTGCTTGTAAATGTCACCACACTTTGAGTGAAGTTAACTTGCAGCAAATTCAATTGAATGGGTATGATTTGGTAAGCAAACATGTCTTAATATTAGAGCAAAGACAAGCCCTGAGAAAAACAATTGATGTCCGTAGAGCTCAGAGACAGGATTGCGTCAAACCACACGTCTGAGGAAGAGTTCAGAAAATAATCTGCTGCATTGAAGGGTCACAGAAGCATGTCGCCTTCATTATCCACAATGGAAGACGTTTGGAACAACTAGGATTCTTCTTAGAGCTGGCCTCCTGACCAAACTGATCATGTGATGGAGAAGGGCTTTGGTTAGAGCAGTGGTGGACAAAGTACACAGATCAAGTACTTGAGTAAAAGTACAGATACGTATAATAAAATATTACTCCAGTAAAAGTTAAAGTACTGCTTTTTCAATTTTACTCGAGTGAAAGTACAAAAGTACTCCATTTTTTATGTACTTAAGTAAAAAAGTACTGATAGACAGATTTATTTTGCAATTTTATATAGACTACTTTATTTAATTTTATATTAGCACATATTTTTATAATCATACTGCCCAAAATACCTGGGTTTTTCCCAAAATAACCACTATATAGAGTCAAGATATATATTTTGTTGATATGGACTACATTGATGAGAGTGATGTAGTAATGTTCACTGTGAAGCTTACACTGCCATGTACCTGAGAGAAAACAGATTTCACCATCTAATCTTCACCAGTAAGAAAAAAGTGTTTTAGAACTTGTTGTTTTGCAGAACGTCAGTTATATATGACATGAGAATTAGGCCTGCAATTAGTAAATCTAATTATATTTTCATAATGATTTTTTTTTCTTCTCAAACCTTGTCTGTGGTGTAAAAACACCCCTGGCCAAATGCCCCCAGAGGGCATCACTTCCCACTCTGATAATTACTGTAGTTACTATGTTCTGAACATCACATCCTTTCTTTTTCCCTCAGATGGAATCTATCTAGGTGGCTGAATAAAGATATTTGGACTTTATATCTAAACATTTCCTCAACTTAGCACCAGCAAGCTTGTTAGCTAGACAGTTAGCATCAGCTAACAATATTTACTTATTTTCAGTATGGTTATGAATAAACATTCATATCTGTCTACTCGGCTAGTTGATCTAAACAATATAAAAATGTATAATGTATTGATAAACAATATAAAAACAGACGTCACATAGGTCTAAATGCATAGCATTTAAAAAAAAACTGCTAACGTTACAGCAGCGGGGAATATGAACGTGTGTATCTCCCCCGGGTCCACACCATCCTAACTCGTTCTTGCTCCGAGTGGGTCGCGAACCCGGGATTCCGGCGCGGGAGGCGGGCGCTCTAACAAGGCTCTTGCATCAGTCGCTAGAGCGCCTCTTTTTGAGGTCAGGGGAGTGAGGTTTACACATAGCCCTTACTGGTATACATCCATTACACGTGCATGAGTTATTTTATTTAATCGGTGTTATTTTAATGTTTAGTTTTTTTGTCCTAAAACATAACGTTAGAGACACTGATGTTGATCTGTCTGCATTCAAGCATTTCAGTGGGCTTAAATAGATCACCCTTTACAGCAGATTTAGTTCACAAACAACTGACAGTTTTGACCTAAATATTATTTTCAGTTACAATAATTAATTCTAAAATTCGACATTAGTAACGTACTTTTCACAGCATCAGTAGCGCGCGCTCACGAGATCTCCCGGTTCTTTACTTGTGAGTTCAGTTCACTGAAGAAGACTCGCTCTAAACGGATAATTTGAATCAGTGAGTTTTCGACTCGAGAACAGCTGCAATCGTATCATTGCTATTCGTGAATGAATCGTTTGTTGCGATTTGCGAACCGATTGAACAGGTTCATTGAAAATAATCAGTTTGTTCATGAATCAGACACCGCTTCTGCGTCTCGGAGCACGTGATGTATCACGTGAGTAACGATATGTTTTATGAAATGTAGTGAAGTAAAAAGTACGATCTTATGCTTTGGAATATAGTGAAGTAAAAGTAAAAGTTACTCAAAATAAAACTACTCCAGTAAAGTACAGATACTTGAAAAATGTACTTAAGTACAGTAACGAAGTAGTTGTACTTCGTTACTGACCACCACTGGGTTAGAGTGGTGACCAAGAACCTGATGGTCACTCGAGTTGAGCTCCATGATCATATGTGAAGACCGTAGAAACCTACAGAAGGACAAACATCACTGCAACACTCCACCGATCTGGGCTTTATGGCGGTGTGGCCAAACTCAATCCTCTCCTCAGTGTACACACATGAAAACACACTTGGAATTTGATACACACATCAGAATCAGTATTTTGTCTGATTAAATACTGTTTTTAAAACTAATAAAATATGTTAACTGAAATAAAATAAAATTAAGCATTATTATTTTAGATAGTTTCCAAGGCAACATTTCTAATTTCTGTTTAATTTAACATATTGTACTAAAATAAGTAAATAAATTAAAATAATGAATAATATTATATAAAAAATATATAAATGTATGGTAGCAGAAATATTTCAGTTCCAAACAAATGTTTCTGATGTATTTCTTTAAAATATATTACACTTGTTTCGAAATAATTTTATGTATAATTCAAAAACTGTTTCTAGTGTTCTTTAGTGTTTCTGAGTTCTGAGTTTTTGGTTTTTGTTGTTGTTGTTGCATCTCTGAATATATTTGTAGATCCTGTAATTTGCTGTAACATTCTTTTACATTTTAACCTTCACCAATTAGTTTACATGCTTCTGTTGATGTTCAAATATAGTGCAAATATTCCATTTAGTCACCCAATTAATATTTATTGTATTTATAAAAAATATTTACATTTGCCATTTTACCTTTACATGTATACATTGTAGATAATTTTATAGAAAGAAACATCACACACACTTTGCCAAAATATTCATAGTCTACAATACCAAGTGAGAGGAATAAAAAACACACAGTAATGAAGGAAATTAATGAGACACAGGTGAACAACATAATCAGTAACTATGGTGATAAATGAGAACAAACATAGAAACCATAACAACCAAGGAATCCGAAAGGAAACAATGAGATGCAAACTTAAAGTCTATGAAAACAAAACTGAACGTGACACATACGTGACTCTGGAGCACAAAACCATCCATAAGCAGCACAGCAGGTATATTTGTAGCAATAACCAACAATACATTGCATGGGTCAAAATTATACATTTTTATTTTATGCCAAAAAGGATATTAAGTAAATCATGTTCCATGAAAATATTTATTAAATTTCCTACCATAAATATATCAAAACTAAATTTTTTGATTAGTAATATGCATTGGTAAGAACTTCATTTGGACAACTTTAAAGGCAATATTCTCAATATTTAGATTTTTGTGCACCCTCAAATTACATATTTTCAAATATCTCGGCCAAATATTGCCCTATCATAAAATGTAAAAAAAAAATAATAATCACATTTATAAGAGCATCTTGAATATTTTACATCACAGTCCCATTTAAGAAGGTTAAAGGTTATTTTAAAGGTTAAAATGCTGAAGTTATTTCATTTTTTCAAGTTGCATTGAAAACTGCATTATTTGCAGTAATTTTAGATGAAGTTCGCAGAACATAACAGTTATACAAAAGTAAATGTAAGTGCTACAGTAAGTACTAAATAATATGCATTAAACAAAAAACAGTATTAAAGCAAACTGAAAGAAAACAGTAAGTGTTTGTATCCGTCACCTTAAACAATTTAAAACATGATAGAAGCTCAAACAGACATGAAAATACATAAATGAAGATAATTCGAGTCCAATAACAGAAAACTACCAAACGGCTTGATTTAATCTGTAATTTGACTTATTAAACATTTTTAGTCTATTACAGATTACAAATTACATGACAACACTTTTATTTAGAAATAATCTATTAGATTTCAGATTTTAAGTAATGTATTCTGAGTACTTTTTGATTACTTTATAATTAAATAAATAATTGACTGGCATTGTGTTAATATGTAATCCATAAGAAAGTAACAGGCATCTGATTATTGGCATTTTAAGATGAAATGTAATCTAATTACAAGTAGTGAATATTTGTAATCTGGATTACATGTAATCAGTTTCTCTCCAGCACTCACTTGACGCAGATGAAGTTGTTTCTCTCATTTTCAGGGCGGCTGATCCAGTGATTATCACAGGTTCGAATGGCTCCGGATCTGACCATCGTATCGCACTCGTCCAGTCCGGTGTCGTAATCAGGAGCCCACTGATCGTAGCAGATGGTGTGACCGTTGACCCAGAACCAGATCCCCAGTGTGCAGGAGTGACGCAGACCCAGCCACACGTGATTGGACGAGGCGCTCGAGGTCACATTCATCACCCGCCGCTGCATCTGCTCCGAATCCACCGACACCAGGTCCATGCTTATGTTTCTGCAGTATCTCAGAGCTTCAGTCCACGTCTTATTCTCTCGGATCAGAACCAGATTATCTGCAACACAAACAGAAAGTGAAGCATTTAAATACAGGAACTCAAATGAAGAGTGTTGAGTTAAAGCAGCAGGGTTTCCCAAACATGCTTCCTGAGTTTATCAATACCTAATAATTAATGAAACCGAATGAGAATTAATATATATATAAATGATGCTGCATAATAAATCTAAATAAATCTGAAATTGTGATTTAGCTCAGTGTGATTATCAAATCAAAGTCTGATGTATTGTGTATGTATTACACGTCAGCAGCTTTAACACTGAGTTTAATTTGCATTTGAGAATACAATGTGTGATAAGTTTACTTTATTTACCAATTTGCATAATTTCCAACTTTTTTAATGTCTACAGCTTTTCACTAATATTCACCAAAACAAACGCCTGAGGATTAAAAAGTTTGAAACTGAAGAATTTAAAACATTAATATCAGTATTTTAACTTGTAGTGTAGAATAAAATGATTTAACTGTACATGGCAGCGGGAATTAACAACAGCAATATCTGCTTTCATTTTTATAACTGGTGTTATATCTCAGTGTGGTATAGTAACGCCACAAATCAGGACTGCAAAGCTCTGCAGAGAGGCGTGCGCTTAGCATCGTTTCTGTTTACTGCCATCTGGCAAGCGCTTCAGGAGCATGATGGCAAAAACTGAGAGACTGAGGAGGAGCTTCGCAAAA
This sequence comes from Schizopygopsis pylzovi, assembly GCA_027422435.1. Classification (NCBI taxonomy): domain Eukaryota; kingdom Metazoa; phylum Chordata; class Actinopteri; order Cypriniformes; family Cyprinidae; genus Schizopygopsis; species Schizopygopsis pylzovi. The sequence continues at coordinate 63,239,502 of CM049816.1, forward strand.
GAGCATAGCACTTTTTTATAGCACATTTTACTCTTTATTTTTTCTTATTATTTTTATTTTTTACTAATATTTATATATATATATATATATATATATATTAGGGGTGGCATAGATTAATTTTTTAATCTAGATTAATCTAGATTAATTTTGGAATTAATCTAGATTAATCTAGATTAAAATGGCTCATTTGAATTCTGCCGAAGGCATTCAGAATATGTGTGCTACCCAAATAATGGCTAAAAGTAAGTCTTTGAGAACGGGTTTCTCAAGCCAGGTGGCGCATTAGACCAGGGGCTCATCTCCTGTTTCCAAAATGCATCACAAACTGCTTGAGAAAGCTGTTCTACTATGATAATTGGTGATGAAAATAAACTATGTTCAATAAGATGAACTTGTGTTTACTAACTGTTTATTCAGTTAAACATGAATTTTGAACTGTAGGCCTACATAAGAGGTCGTGATGAACTGTTTACAGTTTCCATTGGGAAGCTTCTTAAAAATACATTTTCCCTGAAGCAAACCCGGCGGCTTCATAGCTGCATCCATGTTAGCACGTCACGTCTGATGTGGTAATTTCACAGTAACGTTAGGCATACACACAGGTTCGAAGCAGAGGGTGACACGGGAGTGAATTCTCAAGTTCACATGAGACCTAAAGCGCATCCTGTTTGCTTAAAAGCGCAACGTTTCGTTGTTATTCTGAGTGCACACAAATAAACGTAGAGTCTTTACAGATTCGAAAGATGTATTCGGCTACTTTTATCTGTATGACCAAAAATGACGGAGATTTTAAGAGCAAGTGAGCGCACCGGAGCCTGTCCTGCAGCAAACGCGCTTCCACACAAACACTTCAATAGCACACATTTCTCTAGGTTAACATCATATTGAGCGGCCATGTAAAGTTGCTACTACATACATCTTTCAGATGAAAAGCCATATTTGAGGTTGATGAATGATAGGTGAGCGTTTGGATGTCCTGCCCGATTGTATTACCACATAGACCAGCCGTTAACAATCTGTCCATCACGGACTGCGAGCCTCTAGTTCGAAGACTCGTTCTCGCCCCCTACAGTGCAATTCGGCTAGGTATACATCCGCGCTAAAATATCAGGGTGAAAGTCATCATAGCTTGCGTAGTATAGACCCAGCTCCCAACCCAACTTTGAGAATAGATTAACGGCGATATTTTTTTTATCGCCGATAAGAGTCTCGCGTTAACGCAGCACGTTAACGCCGATAACGGCCCACCACTAATATATATATATATATACTCTTGTGTTGTGTTACATATTTTGCACTGTCCATTGAGCGGACCTGAACTGATTTACATTTCACTACTGATTAAATCCTGCATAATTGAGTATGTGACGAATAAAAAAAAAGCTTGAATTTAATTGAATTAGTTCAGCTGCATGTCTTGTGATCATTAACTGAAATCATTATTATTAATTATTATTGTTTATTATTATTATTATTATTATTATTATTATATTTATTATTATTATTTGTATAATTATTATTATTATTTATTATATTAGTCTTATTATACTATTATTATGTCTTATGATCATTAACTGACATCAGAGAACCATGAATGTGTGAATGTTTTGTCAAATTATTGACAGATTAATTTAAAGACTTGAAGAAATACGTTCACTGACAGAAACTCTGGGAATTGCTGGTTTAAAGGAATAGTGCAGTCGTACTGTAATAATGATGAGTTTCTGTAGTTTGACATGTAGATGTTCAGCAGATCAGATGATTGATGTACTCACCATCATAACACATAAAGGGATATGAATCTGTACAGTAATCATCTATCCATTGTCCTTCATATTTCATATCAGTCGATGTGCAGATGCTGTCTTGTTTAGCTTTGATATTAGGTTCACCAGACTTCCAGTGTGTGAATGAAGCGGTGCTGTTATCAGACCAAACCCAGAATCTGTACAGACCGATCCAGGCTTGTTTAGGTGAAGTTAGGTCCTGGTTTATGATGTTCTGGGTCTGATTATTCTCACTCTCATTCCTCACACTGGCCAGATCTGTGTGTTTCTCTCTGCAGTATTTCTGAGCATCAGTCCAGTTCTTTCCCTCCGGTACAGGGACGAATCCTGTACTGGCTTTAAAACAGAAAGACATTTAGTCTGATATTGATTAAGAGAAATAAATATAGGATAAAGATACTGGAAAAAAAAGACAAATCCACAAACACAATTGTGGTTCATTGTTCAAAACTGATTTATTTGTATTATTGGACATGAAATATTCAGTTCTGTTTTTATCATATTTCTGTGTTGTGATCACTTACAGCTGAACTCACCATTATAGCAGATGAAAGGCAAAGTCTTACTACAGCCTGCATCATGCCAATGTCCTTTCTGTCCGTTCACTCCACAATCCATATAAACACAGTCTCCATCTCCATTTGGTTGTGATGATCCCCAGTTTCTATACTGAGACTCATCTCTTCTGTAGAAGTCCGGGTCACTCAGAGACCAAATCCACGTGTCCTTCAGCCCAATCCAGACACGGTCAGAGACACTGTTTATGAGCTGGTTTATGTCATTCTGTTCTTGTATGTCATTGATAGTGACCAGATCTGTGTGTTTCTCTCTGCAGTATCTCTGAGCTTCAGTCCAGTTCTTGTTCTGATTCACAAAGTGATACTGACGCGGAGATGAACTGACCACGGCTGAGGAGAGACACATTCACACAGATATCAGACTCATTATATCCACACTGTGTTTCAAGAGCTCAGAGTGTCAGTGTGTGTTTGATCAAGTGCTCTGAATGGTGCTTTTGTACGTTCAGTGTTTCCACAGGATTTGGTGACACTGTGGACCTCTAGTGGAAGAAAACTGCGTGCGTTTTAAAGTTAAACCCATCAATGTGGGGCATTTCCAGAGCAAAATGATGAGCTCCAACCCCTGTTTTCAAATTGAATTCTTTGCATCGACTTTAACTTGAAAGTCGACTCAAACCTGTTTTAGTTGTGATAGAAATGCTATCACATCACATTCAGAAGGCAAATGTATTATATTTAAATATTATAATAATGAAAGTAATCATACTTTTACTCAAAAAGCTATTTTTTAAAAATATTTGTAAAACATTTATTCAGAAATTGCTAGTAAATGTTAAAAATAATTACAAAGAATCAGCAAATGTCACGTTGAATTGAAAGTGAAATGTAAAGTACAAAGACTGAAAAACTTACTGCAATATTGTATTTTACATCTTTTAAATATATTTTGTATAGTGCTTTATTAGAAATATATTGCTATTTTGTTCTGTACAATAAAACACACACACACCACACACACACACACACACACACACACACACACACACACACACACACACACACACACACACTCTCTCGCTCTCTCTCTCTCTCTCTCACACACACACACACACACACACACACACACACACACACACACACACACACACACACACACACACACACACACACACACACACACACACACACACACACACACATGTTGGTTTTTATGGTTTACGGGGACTCTCCATAGGCGTAATGGTTTTTATACTGTACAAGCTGTATGTGCTATTGCCCTACACCTACCCTACACCTAAACTTAGCCCTCACAGGAGACGGTGCATTTCTATTTACCCTCAAAAAAACTCACTCTGTATGATTTATAAGCATTTTAAATTATGGGGACACTGAAAATGTCCTCATAAATCACCTTCTCCTTGTAATACCTATGTCATACCCATGTCATTATACAAATTTGTGTCCTCATAAACCACATAAACATGCACACACACACACACACACACACACACACACACATGTTGGTTTTTATGGTTTACGGGCACTCTCCTTAGGTGTAATGTTTTTTATACTGTATAAACTGTATGTGCTATTGCTCTACACCTAAACTTAGCCCTCACAGGAGACGGTGCATTTCTACTTTCCCGCAAAAACTCACTCTGTATGATTTATAAACGTTTTGAATTATGGGGACACTGACAATGTCCTCATAAATCACCTTCTCCTTGTAATACCCGTCACCTGTGTCCTCATAAACCACATAAACATGCACACACACACACACCCATATATATATATATATATATATATATATATATATAGCTATATATAATTGTATAATCAAACAATTTCAATACGTATTTCTCAGTATCTTCACATGCATGAGTTAAAAGCTCTAATTTGGACTGAAATCTCCAGGCCGGCACAGTCTACAGGACTCGTGGGAAACACTGATGATGTTTTGTGGGTTTTTACGGGATTTATTTCAGTAGCAGCTCAATCTCTACAGGTATCATTGAAACACACTTGAACACTGTCAGCACAGCACTAACACTAACTATCAACACTAGTACTAGTCAAGCACTCACCTGTCATCAACATCAGCAACCAGATTCTCTCCATTTCTGAGAGAAAAACACAAATCAGTCTCAATAAATGATGCAGACGCTGAACATCTGACCAGATCCAGAACATCAGATCATGTCATTTCTGCTTTATCATTGCTTATTAGATTCTCCTTCAGTAATAAATACACACATGAACTCCTGAAGCTGACGTGTCATGATTAAGTGTGAAAATACATCAAACTTACAGTAAAAGCAGCTGTGGTTGCCAGAACTTTTTTACTGTAAAACATTTTACTGTACATTATTTGTAAACATATTTCCTTTACTGATATAATGCTAATATACCAACTTACTGAAATACAAAAATATTTTGTGCACTAACAACCGCCTGACAAACACAGATTGTAATGTATTTAAAAATAGAAAACCTCGCAATGAACCCAAGTGCCTCACGAAATGTCCTTTTACATTTATAACAGTTATATACAGTATGTTATACTTATCAATTTTTTAATGTATGATTTTTAGTGATTTACCGTTAAGAATTATGATAATTTTTACAGTGCATTGTTTTATGCTTCAAATTTCTGATTTTAAAATCTCCAGAGTTAAATGCACACAGATATTATGATCTGGTAATGCATTGCTGTTGTAAGTAGGTTTTGCTCATGTAATAATGTATAATTTGTTTGATAAATACAAATATTTAGGACACATGAATGTGAGGAAGCATTTATGGAGTTATCACCATTACATTTCAATCTCTGGATACTAAGTTTATTTTTAATTTTTTTCTCTATAAAAACCCAGATACCAGCAGATAAATATGCAAAGTCCACACATTCACTAGTTACACAGTGATCAGCTTGTGATATAAACACCGCTAAATCAATCATATTGTAATCAGTGTAAAGTTAAGACTCAGAGTGTCTTACCTGTAGATGTTGTGATTCAGGTGTGTGTGTTTCTTCTTTTATCAGGACAGACTGATATCACCGATCGTCTCTCTTTCTGCTCCTCCCATCTCTGCTTTCCCTCGACAGAAAAACTCCCTTCTGTGGTTTGTTTCCTTCTTTCGTGCCCAAAGACAACCGCACTGAACAAGAGAGAGTGTGTTCATCTGTTCTCTGTTGTGTGTGTTTACACCGGTGGAAATAAAACAGAATACACACTTGGTTTATTCTATTACACTTATTATTGGTGTCTTTAGATTTCAATTCCAATCCGTATCTTCAAACGTTTATTTCCTCCGCTTCAGCAGCACTTTTCTGTTTCCAAGAATTTTGGATCTGACTTTATCCAATGTTCAGATCTATTTACTGGAAGCAGATTAGTGCATGTTTAAGTAGAAAATGTCTTATTTTCATATTTAAACCTGACCGTATGTTTATGTCTATTTGTTCATATTTTTACCTTATTCACTAGTACTGTCTTGCTTTAACCATATTTTGGGGGCACGTTTGTAACCATAAGTGAGTTAATCATGACATTTGGAGACGTCATCATTTGTAAAAACAGTATAAAATTAAATATTTCTATTATTTATTAAATACAGGAAGTTGTAGGTTATGGTTAGAGTGTGGGTTAAGGCTGGGTTATAATGTTTATAACTAGCTATATATATGTAAACAAGTGATATATATATATATATCTGGCAAGTGTGTGTTTGTGTGTGTGTCAGTCATCATCAGTTTATGGTTGTGTATCTCCTAAACAACAGTGAGATGAAATAGTGAAGAATGAAATACTTTTACTGAGGTTTTCCTGATGTTTGTACTTCAGCTTCACATTCATTGAACAGCTCTTGACTGGGTCTTTGACTCGTTTGTATCATTTTTCTAAATTTTCCAGGGAAACATCTTGGTTAATTATTTTGAGTACATGTTTAATGAATACTGATTCCTGTACTCCTTTCCTCTGTTTATCTCCAGCGTTGTGTGACATTAGAATTTTTTCCATTTTAATTTACATATTGTTTGAATGTTATGAATGTCCCAGTGTCGTCCAGGGATGAATGATCAGATACGGGACCGAATTTGAATGTGTGCCGTTGTTATTTAAGGACAAACACAAAGAAACAATCCAACCAGGAGCGCTTTTCAGGTCAAATACTAAATCAGCAGAATAACAGAGTTTTGTCTCTTGTATTATTGTTGATTGATTCTGGTTAAAAATCTGGTGGGAAACAGGGCTATTAAAACTAAAGCCATTTATTAATTTGTAAGTGTAGCAGAGTGAGGTATAGCCCCGGTATGATTGGCTGACGTCATCCAAACAGGTGAACCAATCAGGGTTTGTACTTCATTATGATTGGTTAGTTGTGTAAGTTTCATGTCTCTATTAGTACCTGTGTTGCGAGTATAAAAGATGGAAGTGTTTGGCTGCTTGGAATGCATTGTGGAGGAAAACAGTATGATTTTGTTAATATAATACTTGTTAATCATTTAATACTCATGTTTATGTTGAATATATTAAAATGAATTATTGTCTGTTCTTACAAATGTCTCACATTGGATGTTTCACATTAAGAAGTGCTCTGCTAAAAAAAGCAAAATGTTAGGCCTAATTTAATATTACATTTTAAGCTCAGATGAGCTTTATTTGTCACATACACAATTATACAGAGTATAAGCAGCAGTGAAATGTGTTCTCTGTATTTAACCCATCCAAGTGCACACACACCTGGAGCAGTGGACACACACACACACACACACACACACCTGGAGCAGTGGGCAGCCCGGGGAGCAGTTGGGGGTTTGGTGCCTTGCTCAAGGGTCTCATCTCAGTCTTGAACAATTCCTGCCAGAGTCGAGATTCGAACCCACAACCTCGGGTTACAAGTCAAACGCTCTATCCATTATTAGGCCACGACTGCCTATGAGTCTGCTGTGGAAATTTTCCAGAATAAAAAAAATCCTAAATCAAGTTAGGATGGTACGAGATGACACCAGCAGGGGGGAGCTAGTGGTCGATCTAAGCAGAGAGCTGCAGAGAGAGCGGCATTGTTTTCACATGAGCTAGCAGAACACTTCCAATGTGTGAGACAATCAGTATCGTTTGGCTGAAGACGATTCTTCAATAAAAACCTTTTTATTCTTAACAAAACCTCCTTCGTCTCGACTATCTTCATCCAAAGACTTCAACCACAGCATCATCCTTGGTACCGCCCCTTTGTGACATGTGATGCGTTGATTGAGTGCTAGCAGTTGGGTTATCCTCCTGTCTGTCATGCGTGCTGGCTGTTGGCCAGTTCTCAGGTTAGTCCCTGTTTTAAAAATGCCGTTTGCCTGTTCAATGGTGAGGCTTACTACCCTGCTTGTTTTTAGGCATTGGCCTGCAAGTAGCTGTGATCCTGTGTGGTGAGGGACCATGTGTATTGCAGCATAGTATCGTTTCCTTAGTATGTATGGAGTGTAGGGTTTGTTTTTAACCATTTTTATGAGTAACTTTCTGTTCAATGTCCGGCAGGTTTGATTGCATGTCCAGGGGTTTCCAATGATCTTAATTGAAGCCCAACTATCATCAAGTGACTGACAGCACTGCTGCTCTGTTTTGTCTCTTGTTAGTTTCAACAGTTTTGTCTGGAACTCACCTGGGTTCATTCCATTATTTAGTTTGTTTAAATTGTGTTTGAAGCACTGGCTCCGGATTGCGCGTGAGAGAGCTTGGAGGCAAAGTTCTTGTAATCTTGCTGCTCTTGGTCATTTTACTTCCCTCCTTAGTGCCAGTGGTTGTGTTTGTTTATGTAAACTGTCATTGAATTGACTTGATTTGTCTTTTTGTGTGGATTTAGGTCTAAGTGGGAGGGATTGGCCATGGCACCCTGTATTGATGTGTCCACATGGAGTGCTGTGCTTAACATTTTTGCCTTGTTTTTCACCAGAGTGTGTGTGTGTGTGTGTGTGTGTGTGTGGGGGGGTAGAAATGTGAGTGTTTCTGTTGGCCATCTGTCACTGTACTGCTTGATTTTGCTTTATTTTTTATTTAATTTTGTATGTTACTGGTATGGTGTTTGTAATATGATTTTGAGACCTTGTGTGATGTGTTGTACTACCTGACTTTTTATTAATTGGGTGTTTGAATAAAGAAATTATTGTTGATCTATTAGTCTATATATATTTTTATGCTCCTTGTATGGGGCTGTTCTGTCCTGGTGTATTCCAGGTGGTGAAGTAGATTTATAGGATTTTTCTTATTTGTAACTTCCCTTACCGGACCATGCCACACAAGCATCTGGAATAAAATAGATGTTAACTAAAATAAAGTTGGCATGTATATAATACAGCTAAATAATTATATTGTAAACACGTTTGTGGTGCACACAGTTTGAACTGAATGGATGCAAATTATCTGCTATGTTGCCACTTTGTTTGCTATGTTACCATGGTAATATTCAGATTCAGATTTGTTTGCAGTGAGTCAAATATGCAAATATGAGACAGTAATTCATACCCTGTAACATTCAAATACGGTTTACTGCCTTTTATGGTCCGAGTATTCCAGTGATTTACATCTGATGATGTCACACCACAAACAATGATGTTCTTCAGTTCTATTTTCTTTTGTTTTCCAGTAAAACATTCTTAAATCAAGATATATTTACTGGAGATGCAAATGACGCAACATATTATGTCATTTTATTAGTCTTGTGTTCTGCTAAATAAATCATAATGAATTGAGTTTATGATTAAAACAAAAACAAAATACATTCTTGTTTGTTCTTGTTTTCAATATAAACTCACTTAAACGAATAGTTCACCCTCAAGATTAGAATGAGTTTGTTTTTTCATCAGATTTGTTTCTTCATCATTCTCGCAGCAATGGATGCTCTGCTGTGAATGGGTGCCGTCAGAATTAGAGTCTGATTAAAAACATCACAATAATCCACAGCACTCCAATCCATCAGTTAACATCTGGAGAAGAAACAAATCCATGAAGAAGTTTTTAACTTCAAACCCTTGCTTCTTGATAAATTATAGTCTGCAAGTTTCAAAATCGTCACAGGAGGAAGTGTTATTATGGGTTATGTACTCATATTTTTGTCTTGTTGGAAAACAAGATGAATATACTGATGAGTGTACATTAGTGCATGTGTAGTATATATTCTGCATGTGAGTTTGAGTCCATGTGTTGTTGTGTTTAGTGAGCAGAATAAACACATGACGCTGATATAAATGATAAATGAGTGCTGAGCTCTGGTTCGGTCTAGCGTGAGATAGTGTTTCAAATGTGTGTCTGTCCTGATCTCAGATATGAGGAAGGGTTTTCTGTTAAAGACAGAAGAGTCAGTCACTCAGTTTAGGGAATTACTCTTCATCTGTTGCCCCTCTCATGTGTGGGGTTCCTCAGGGCTCAGTCTTGGGACCAGTTTTGTTCTCCTTTATATCCTCCCTCTAGGATCCATTTTTTAAAACATGGCACTGACTGCATGGGGTTATTTCATGGGAAACCTTGGTCTTATTTTTGACTCTAAGCTCAAATTTGATTAACAAATCAATGCCATTGTAAAAATTTTTTTTTTAATCTATCAACTATATCTAAGTTGAAGTCTATTCTTTCTGTTGATGATTTGGAGAAAGTTGTGCATGCGTTTGTGTCATCTTGTTTGGATTATTGTAATGCATTGTGTCTGTGTGTGAGTCAGGTCTCTCTCTCTCTCTCGTCTGCAGCTCGTTCAGAACTCAGCAGCTAGGCTTTTAACGGGTACCAAGAATAGAGAGCATATTACTTCTGTGCTTCTCAAATTACATTGGCTTCTTGTACAATACAGGATTTATTATAAAATGCTATTATATGTTTTTGAAGCTTTGCATGGTTCAGCACCAGAGTATATTTCTGATTTAATCAGTTTGCATCAGTCCAATAGGTCTTTGTGTTCTATTGATTGATTATTTACGGCCCAGTGAAACACACCAAATTGAGAAACGTATGGAATTAGAGTGGCAAATGACCCGCTCTTATCATCTGATCGTGGTTTTCTCTCTCTATTAGTGCTCCTGGATCTTGGTTCTGCATTCGACACTATAGCCCACAACATTCTTTTGAATAGACTAGAAAACTTTGTTGGTATTAGTGAAAGTTCATTAGCATGGTTTAAATCATAATTATCTGACCACCAACAAGCAGTGAATGAAGAGGTATTATATCGATCACAAGTGCAGTGTGGAGTACCTCAAGGCTCAGTACTAGGGCCGTTACTTTTCACGCTATACATGTTATCCTTGGTAAATATCATCAGAAACACAGGGTTAGCTTTCACTGTAATGCTGATGATACTCAGCTCTAAATTTATTCACAGCCCAGTGAAACACACCAAATTGAGAAACTTATGGAATGCATTGTTGATATAAAAAAGTGGATGACAAGTAATTTCTTGCTGCTAAATTCTGAAAAAAGTTCCATGTTAATTATCAGACCTAAACCCCCGACAAGTAATAACCTAGAACACTGTCTAACACTTGATGGCTGCTCTCTCGATTCTTCATCATCAGTCGGGAACCTAGGTGTGCTATTTGATAGCAATCTCTCCTTCGACAGCCACGTTTCTAGCATTTGTAAATCTGCAATTTTTCATCTTAAAATATATAAACTGAGACCTATGCTCTCAACGTCAAATGCAGAAATTCTAATTAATATGTTTATGACCTCAATGTTAGATTATTGTAATGCTTTATTGGGTGGTTTTTCTGCAAGCTTAATAAACAAACTACAGATGGTTAAAAATACAGCAGCTAGAGTTTTTACTAGAACCAGGAAGTATGACCATATTAGCCCGGTTCTGTCAACACTACACTTGTCACAGTGTCTAGTTGTTGTGCCCTAGACTGTCCACTTGAGGGCATTCTTTAGGACTTTGTTAATGTTTTAACTGGACTGCATTTCCCATGGTTCCCCCCACTCTGCTCTCATTATACCCTGCATAATCATTGTTTCATTGATTTTCAGCTGTGTCTTGTTAGTTTGATTATCCTGTTGGTGTATATATATGTTGTGTGGTTTGTGTCTTTGGTTGCTGAAGTCTTCCTTTCTGTTACATGTTTTACATTACATTAGTTTGTGTTTTTGCCTTGTTTTTCCCTGTTTTTGGATCTTCGTTGGAGACTCAATAAACTGCACTTGAATCTTCATTGTTTCCCTGGGTGATCTGTGACAGCACTGGCTCCCTATTAAACTTTGCATAGATTTAAAAATCTTGTTAATTCCATATAAAGCTTTGAATTGTTTAGCTCCTCAGTACTTATGCGAGCTCTTAACGCATTATAGTCCTCCACGTCTACTGTATTCTCAAAACTCTGGCCATTTGATAATACCTAGAATATAAAAAAAAAACTGCGGGCAGCATATCCTTTTTCTATTTAGCGCCCAAACTCTGGAACAATCTACCTAACACTGTTCGGGAGGCAGACACACCTATCTCCTTAACCTGGCGTACACATAACAAACTAATACGCTTCTAATATTCAAATCCGTTAAAGGATTGTTAGTCTGCATTAGTTAGGTCAACCGGAACCGGGAACACTTCCCATAAAACACAATGTACTTGTTACATCGTAAGAAGAATGGCATCTACGCTAATATGGAACTGCCATCCAACTGCCGTCTCTTCCTGAACTGTCTCTTCCAGCACTTGAGAGAGGTTTTCCAGCGTTCGAGAGCAGCAAACCTGAAGCTAAAACCAGCTAAATGCTCTTTTGCTGAACCACAAGTGACATTTCTGGGCCATGTGGTTTCATCTGCGGGTCTTCATCCAGATGGAAAAAATATTCAGAAGGTCAAGGATTGGCCAACTCCAGGAAGTCCTACAAAAATTCGAGCCTTCTCAGGTTTGTGTTCATATTACAGGCGTTTAATTCACTGCTTTGCTCAAATTTCAGAGCCACTGCATGCTCTAACTCAGAAAGGGAAGTTATTTGTTTGGACTGAGACAGAACAGGAAGCTTTTAATTCACTGCGACATGCACTTACAAATGCTCCAATTCTTTCTTACCCAGATTTTTCAAAAGAGTTTTTACTCTTCACGGATGCTTCTAACACAGCCCCATTGGGTGTGTTCTATCTCAGTTGAATGCTGACAACAAAGAAAGGGTTATCACTTACGGTAGATCTACAGAGAAACGATGGTCTACCTAGGACAGGGAGTTGTGGGCTATCGTTTGGTCCATTCGCCATTTCCGTTAGTACCTCATAGGGCTATCTTTTCGGATCATCACAGACCATAAGCCATTGCTTAGTCTTAGGCAAATGGATTTGGATGGCGATCCAACGGGTCGCAGAGCAAGGTGGGCTCTTAAGATTGAACTCTATGACTGGACTATTGGGAAAAGACCACTGGAACAGTGGAGCCCTTACAATCTGTCTTTGCTGCAGTTGGAACAAACTACTGGTTTGTTTGGCCAGAGGGGAACTGCCCCCCCCCCCCCCCCCCCCCCCCCCGACTGAGCCTGGTTTCTCCCAAGGTTTTTTCTCCGTTCTGTCACCGATGGAGTTTAGGTTCCTCTGGCTTGCTTAGTTGGGGACACTTCATTTCCAGCGATATCACCAACTTTATTGCACAGATACTATTTAAACTGAACTGAGGTGGATGATGACATCCCTCAATTCTATAATAAATGCCTTTAACTGAAACATTTTAAAATTAATCTTGTTATTATACATTAGTGATACACTATTTTCCTATTTTGATATAGTGCAGTTGCTTTGACACAATTTGTATTGTTAAAAGCGCTATAAAAATAAAGCTGACTTGACATGACTTGACTATGGTGGCTGGCAGGTGCAGACTGGCCACTGAGAGCACCGGCACTTTTCCCGTTGGCCCGGCATCTGATTTGGCCCATTGCCCTGTTTTTTTTTTTTTTTTTTTTTGCCTTCCCCATGTGCCAAAGTGATCATATCCGATTGTGGCATTCCCTAATAAATCAACAATAAATCATAAATGTATGATTAATCCTCCATCAAATGGTTTTGAACAGAGTCGATGCGCGGGACTCCACTCGAGGAAGGAGAGGAAATGGACAAAGAAACGTAAATGTATGCGAGATTACTAACCTGTTCAGGACTTCAAGTGCAGGTCAGTTTCATCTGTAATACGCTACTGTAATTTTGTCTTTATTAACCTAGTTGCATATTAAATTGCTAGCACCTGTTAGGCTATCAGTAGCACCCCATTATTATCATCAGTCAGATTACTGTGCTAAAGGACATCATTATTGATTGGAAAGTTACTTTAATAAATTTAACAGGCAGATATTCATATACATATTGTCACAAACTCGGTCTCTGTGGCCCTTCCCGAACACCACCGGAGGGCACCGTCACCAGAGTACTAATCCTTGAACTACATCACCCACAATGCCTTGTACCTGAGACTGATTACTGCACAGGTGTTTCCCATCTCTGTGACCTATATAAGCTGCCACCCAACAGGCAAACTTTGCGAAGTCTTGTTTCTGCCCCGGCTAACATTTCTGAGCGTTCTTCCTGTTACTGCTGATCTTTTGTGTACGACCTAGGACTGTTTACTTGACCCTGTGATTCTCTGCCGCCTGCCCTTGTGATCTGATATCTGGACTGTCTACTACTTCTCCTGTCTGCCGCCTGCCCCGACCTAAGCCTGGTAATCGTTTATGAGTTTGATCCTGTCTCCATTACCCCTGTCGCTGGTATCCGATCTTTGCCTGTTTAACGTTGTCTCTAATAAAAGCTGCAAATGGATCCCCATGCCTCAGACCCTTTGTTACAGAAGACTTCGCCAACTCAGGATCCAGCAGCTGTCTCCCAGCTCACCACCGAGGTCTCAGCCCAAGCATCTATGCTAGCAGCACATCATCATCAACTGCAGCGCCTCACTTCACTCACAGAGGAGCTGAGCAAAACACTCCAGGCTCTGTGTAACATTGCAGCTCCGCTCTCTCCGACACCACCACCGGCCGCTCTAAGCCAAAGCGCCAGCCTATCTATGACCAGCCCACGTTTGTCGTTTCCTGAGAAATACGATGGCACCCTTAACAAATGTAAGGGGTTTCTCCTCCAGTGCACCATATTCATGGACCAACAACCCCATCTCTACCCTACTGATGACAGTCGTGTCCCTTTTGTATGCTCGTTGCTGACGGGGAGGGCACTAGACTGGGCTACAGCCGTGTGGGAAGGAGGTAATATGGCTTTCCCTTCCTTCAGGAACTTTATGCAGCAATTTCGAGAGGTATTTGATCATGCAGTTGATGGAAAGGAAGCAGGGGAACAACTTCTAGCCTTACGACAGGGAAGCAGCACGGCGGCTGATTATGCACTCACATTTCGTACTCTCGCTGCACAAACAGGCTGGGCTAACGATCCACTAAAGCTGTTGTTCCGCAAGGGCCTCACAACCGATCTCCAATCTGAATTGGCTTGCCGCGACGAGGGGAGAACATTGGAACAGTTTATCGAGCTCACTATTCGCATTGACAACCTGATGCGCTCTAGACGCCCCTTACGCCGTTCCACTGCACCGCCCTCTGCTGTCACATGGAGAACCACGCCAGAGCCTGAGCCTATGCAAGTGGGCGTGACACACCTCACGTCAGAGGAGAGAGAGCGCAGACGCCGTGAGAGTCTGTGCCTATACTGCGGTCTGCCAGGCCATATGAGGATCTCCTGCCCTACGAGACCAACCTCTAGGGGTTCATCCTTGGTGAGTTCTAATCCGTCTACCTTATCCACACTCGAAGTTCCGGTAACCATAATGCTTGAAAACTCACAGTTTGATTCTCTGGCATTGATCGATTCTGGGGCTGCAGGCAATTTCATAGATATCAACTTTGCTAAAACACACTCTCTTCCCCTTATTCCATGTGAATCCGGTGTGGCAGTGGCAGCGCTAGATGGCCGTCCCTTGGGCACAGGGCACATCAAATTCACCACCAAGGACATCACAATGAGAACTGGCTCCCTTCACACGGAAAGCATTCGCCTGTTTGCCATCGAATCACCCCAGAAACCCATAATCCTCGGTCTGCCCTGGCTGGAGCTACACAACCCCTGCATATCATGGCCCACAAGACAGATCGTTCAGTGGTCTGAGACATGTCACAAGCACTGTCTTTTGCTCCATTCTCACTCACATATACCACCCAAATCTCGTAAGGAAAATCCAGCTGTTCAGGGCTTACCCATCGAATACCATGATTTATGTGAAGCCTTCAGCAAATCTAAAGCCTCACAACTTCCTCCTCATCGTCCTAGTGATTGTGCGATCGATCTCCTTTCTGGGGCAGTACCCACCAGAGGCAGAATTTTCCCGTTAACACAACAGGAGTCTGAGGTCATGAAAACTTACATAGAGGAGGAGCTATCAAAGGGCTTCATCAGACCGTCCACGTCACCAGCATCAGCAGGCTTCTTCTTTGTTAAGAAAAAGGATGGAGGATTACGCCCCTGCATTGATTACCGCCGTCTCAATGAGATTACAGTAAAATTCCGCTACCCTCTGCCACTGGTTCCAGCCGCTCTGGAAATGCTCCGTTCTGCCAAGTACTTTACCAAGCTTGACCTCCGCAACGCATACAATCTTATCCGCATCAGAGAGGGGGATGAGTGGAAAACAGCCTTTTCTACCACAAATGGGCACTACGAATATCTGGTTATGCCGTTCGGGCTAGTCAACAGTCCATCAGTCTTTCAGGCTTTCATCAACGATGTGTTCCGGGACATGTTGGGTCGGTGGGCGATTGTGTACATGGATGATATATTAGTCTACTCAGACACTCAGGACTCCCATGTGCAACATGTACGAGCAGTACTAAAACGCCTCATTGAGCATCAGTTGTATGCCAAAATGGAGAAGTGTGAGTTTCATCAGACTCTAACATCGTTTCTGGGATATATCATTAGTGCTGATGGAGTGGCAATGGATGAGAAGAAGATCAACTCAGTCGTGAACTGGCCCACACCCAAAACCACTAAAGAGCTACAACGTTTTCTGGGGTTTGCCAACTTCTACAGACGCTTCATCCGCAATTTCAGCACCATAGCCGCACCATTGACATCCTTGCTTAAGGGGGGCAAGCCGTATCTCGTCTGGTCCACTGCAGCATCAGAGGCTTTTCAGCAACTAAAGCAGCGTTTCACCTCCGCACCGATTCTTCATCATCCTGATCCTGAACTCGAATTCACGGTTGAGGTGGACGCCTCTAACACGGGTATTGGAGCCGTCTTGTCTCAACGTCAGGGTAACTCTGCCAAGCTCTATCTGTGCGCCTATTATTCAAGAAAACTCAATGCAGCCGAAAGGAACTATGATGTTGGGGATCGAGAGCTGCTAGCCATGAAAGCAGCCTTAGAGGAGTGGAGACATTGGCTAGAGGGCGCCAAACTACCTTTCGTTGTACTCACAGATCACAGAAACTTAGAATACATTAGGTCAGCCAAACGTCTCAACCCCCGCCAAGCACGATGGTCACTGTTCTTTTCCCGATTCGACTTTCATGTCACGTACCGCCCCGGATCAAAGAATGGAAAAGCTGATGCCCTCTCACGGCAATACGACTTCGCAACATCCCCGGAGATCCCCAATGAACCGGTCATTCCCACATCCCTTATCCTCGCTCCTGTACAATGGGACATCATAACCGAGATTACTGAGGCACGGGCCAATGACCCCACACCACCTGACTGCCCACCAAACTTAACCTATGTTCCCGCAGATTTTCGTCAACGCATCCTTCGGATGATTCATGATTCTCCCAGTTCTGGTCATCCGGGCATCACAGCCACAGCTCATCTCGTTACCAACCGGTTCTGGTGGCCTTCATTACAAAGGGATGTTACCACGTTTATCCAGCACTGTGCCACTTGCAGTATTACTAAACCATCTCATCAATGCCCAGCTGGGTTACTTCAACCTCTACCCATACCTCAACGCCCCTGGTCTCACATCGCCATTGACTTTGTAACTGATCTTCCCCGTTCAAGAAATCATACCACCATACTTACAGTCATTGATCGATTCTCGAAAGCTTGCCGCCTCATCCCTCTCACTAAGCTCCCCACAGCCTTTGAAACAGCAGAGGCATTGATGGAACAGGTGTTCAGGTTCTATGGACTACCCGAAGACATAGTCTCAGACCGTGGACCTCAGTTCACCTCCAGAGTCTGGTCTGCTTTCTGTCAGCAGCTCAACATAAACGTCAGTCTAACCTCAGGCTATCACCCCGAATCCAATGGTCAAGTAGAACGGCTTAATCAGGAACTAATACGATTTCTAAGATCCTACTGCCACAACAACCAAAACGACTGGAGTCGTTATATGCTTTGGGCTGAATATGCGCAAAACTCCTTACGCAAGCCGTCCACTGGTCTTACACCGTTCCAGTGTGTCCTTGGTTTCCAACCTCCGCTATTTCCCTGGTCAGGGGAACCCTCAGATCTACCCGCCGTCAATGACTGGTTACACCGCAGTGAAGAAACCTGGAATACCGCTCACGTTCATCTCCAGCATGCTGTACGCCGGGTTAGAGAACAGGCCAACCGCCATCGGAGACCAGGTCCGCCCTACGCTCCGGGCCTGTGGGTGTGGTTGTCCACCAGAGATCTTCGTCTTCGTCTCCCGTGCAAGAAGCTCAGTCCCAGGTACGTGGGTCCATTTAAAATAATCCGTCAAATTACACCCGTTTCATATCGTTTAGCACTTCCTGCCAACTACCGTATCTCACCCACTTTCCATATTTCTTTGCTCAAGCCCGCCGGTGGTCCGAGAGGGGAGGGGGACCAGGAGGAGACCGCTGAGGAGAGCACCCCTCCCATCGTGGTGGATGGCGAGGAGGCATACCGAGTCAGGGAGATCTTGGACTCACGACGCCGAGGCAGGGTGTTACAGTATCTCATAGACTGGGAGGGGTACGGACCTGAGGAAAGGTCCTGGATCAATGCCCCTGACATCCTGGACTCTACGCTCACGGATGATTTCCATCGCGACCACCCCAACAGACCCGCTCCTTGACCCCGTGGAAGGCCTCGGCGTAGACTCGCCCCTCGCTTCAGGAGCCGCTCGCTGGAGGGGGGCTCTGTCACAAACTCGGTCTCTGTGGCCCTTCCCGAACACCACCGGAGGGCACCGTCACCAGAGTACTAATCCTTGAACTACATCACCCACAATGCCTTGTACCTGAGACTGATTACTGCACAGGTGTTTCCCATCTCTGTGACCTATATAAGCTGCCACCCAACAGGCAAACTTTGCGAAGTCTTGTTTCTGCCCCGGCTAACATTTCTGAGCGTTCTTCCTGTTACTGCTGATCTTTTGTGTACGACCTAGGACTGTTTACTTGACCCTGTGATTCTCTGCCGCCTGCCCTTGTGATCTGATATCTGGACTGTCTACTACTTCTCCTGTCTGCCGCCTGCCCCGACCTAAGCCTGGTAATCGTTTATGAGTTTGATCCTGTCTCCATTACCCCTGTCGCTGGTATCCGATCTTTGCCTGTTTAACGTTGTCTCTAATAAAAGCTGCAAATGGATCCCCATGCCTCAGACCCTTTGTTACACATATATTGTATAGAAAGGGAGGGATCAAACAGCAACACAAAAATATCAGTTAGCCCAAAAATACAAGAGTGTTTTCAGTATTATGATTTTCAATGCACTAATTTTGCCATTTAGGCAATTTACAAAATTTGTTAATATTTTTTTTATATGAATTTTATAGGTTAGTTAAATCTTGCGTAACCTATTTAAGTCATTTTTAGAGAAATAACATTATATGCAAACAAATTGCAATGAGATGGTTGTTTTGCATCAAGGTGAACACAGTTCTGTTAAGAACAGTAGACCTGCTGGTGAAGAAGTGACAGGTACAAGAAAGAAGGGAGTGACAGAGATATTGGAGAAAATGAAGAAAATGAAAAGGGAAGTGAAGGTGCAGTTCAAAAGAGAACCTTTAATTATTTTCCACGGCCCAGACTAAAGACTTCAAATAGGTTAATAGGGTTGTCCATGTTTCAGAATTTGTTGTGGGGTGTATGGGATGGCCTGGATGAGTGTCAGATTTCCCGGCCTGAAATGTTGTGCCAGTCCACCCCCTGGTGTCTCTATTTTCACGTTCCATACAACAGAATCAGCAATAACTAGAGCACTTTCATCAGGTTTCTCAGTGGGTGCGTCACTGAGTGCGGAGAACCTGTTTGATGTTCTGATCGGAACGGCAGAGCGGTGTTTTTATCCACGACTAGGCCGCCTCATATATAGATAAAAAGTACTTTTTTTTAAGATTACACTGCATAAGTATTCATACCCTTATCTGGGACACTTGAAATTTATCTCAGGAGCATTAATTTTGCTTGTAAATGTCACCACACTTTGAGTGAAGTTAACATGCAGCAAATTCAATTGAATGGGTATGATTTGGTAAGCAAACATGTCTTAATAACAGCTGGAAATGCATATTAGAGCAAAGACAAGCCCTGAGAAAAACAATAGATGTCTGTAGAGCTCAGAGACAGGATTGCATCAAACCACACGCCTGAGGAAGAGTTCAGAAAAAAATCTGCTTCATTGAAGGGTCACAGAAGCATGTAGCCTCCATTATCCATAATGGAAGACGTTTGGAACAACTAGGATTCTTCTTAGAGCTGGCCTCCTGACCAAACTAATCATGTGATGGAGAAGGGCTTTGGTTAGAGTGGTGACCAAGAACCTGATGGTCAGTCTAGTTGAGCTCCATGATCATATGTGAAGACCGTAGAAACCTACAGAAGGACAAACATCACTGCAACACTCCACCGATCTGGGCTTTATGGCGGTGTGGCCAAACTCAATCCTCTCCTCAGTGTAGACACATGAAAACACACTTGGAATTTGATACACACATCAGAATCAGTATTTTGTCTGATTAAATACTGTTTTTAAAACTAATAAAATATGTTATGTTAACTGAAATAAATTAAAATTAAACATTATTATTTTAGCTAGTTTCCATGGCAACATTTCTCATTTCTGTTTAATTTAACATCTTGTGCTAAAATAACTAAATAAATAAAAATAATCGATTACATTGTGTCAGGGTTCTGTCACTTCGGTCTAGTGTTATTCATGGTTTTGTGACAGAGCCCTGACACTCCCGTCATGTCCTGTTTTCACGTGAGCATGCGGCTTCGAGTGTGTGCGAGCCGTGCGCTCTCTCGTCTGCGTGACTTGTTTCGTGTTGGAGCGTGGTGTTTGGATCCCTGCACTCTTGTCTTGAGTTTCGGTTTCATGTCGGGGTTCAGACACTTGCGCTCCACGTTCTGTCTCTCGAGTTCGCTCGGCTGCATGCTCTTCAATCCACGTGTGTTTTGTTGTGTTGCACGCAGTTCGTGTTTTTATCGGCTGCGTGCATTCATGTTATATTTTGTGCTGTGTGGCACGCAGCTTGTGTATTTCATTGGCTGCGTGCTTTCATGTTGTCATGTCTTGTGTGAACACGTGGCTTATGAGTTTTCTCATTAGCTGCCTGTTCATGTCTTGTTTTGCACATGGCTGGTGATTTGTTTGCTGGCCATGTGCTTGTGTTTTTGTTTTGTGAGAGCATGTGGCTTCTGTCCTAGTTTTCTGTGTGCCATGTGCTCTCATGTCAATTGTCATGAACCCAGCCATCTTGTTACTTGTTTATTGATTAATTTTCCCCTGCTGCTCTCCCTCATTACCTCCTCATTTGCTCCCTTTATAATTTCCTTGTGTTTGCAGTTCCTTGTGGGTTCGTTGCCATATGTTAGATGTCGTATGTGGTTTGTATCCCGCCTTGCCCTGCCAGTCTGTTTTTCCCCTACGGGGTAGTTTTTGTTTGTTTTGTTTATATTATTATCAATAAACCTCTGTTTCCCTCCTGCATTTGAGTCCTCTCCCTCATCCATGACCCGCACCTGACAATATTGTATTAAAAAATATATGCATTTATGGTAGCAGAAATATTTCAGTTCCAAACAAATGTCATGTTTCTGCTGTATTTCTTTAAAATATATTCCACTTGTTTTGATATTTTTATGTATCATTTAAAAACAGTGCTTCTAGTGTTTTTTAGTGTTTCTGAGTTTTTTGTTGTTGTTGTTGCATCTCTGAATATATTTGTAGATCCTGTAATTTGCTGTAATATTCTTTTATATTTTAACCTTCACCACTTCATTTACATGCTTCTGTTGATGTTCAAATATAGTTTCCATTAAGTCACTCAATTAATATTTATTGTATTTATATAAAATCTTTACATTATGCATTTTACGTTTACATGTATTCATTGTAGATGATTTTATAGAAAGAAACATCACACACACTTATTCATAGAAAAATATTCATAGTCTACAATGCCAAGTGAGAGGAATAAAAAACACACAGTAATGAAGGAAATTAATGAGACACAGGTGAACAACATAATCAGTAACTATGGTGATAAATGAGAACAAACGTAGAAACCATAACAACCAAGGAATCCGAAAGGAAACAATGAGATGCAAACTAAAAGTCTATGAAAACAAAACTGAATGTGACACATATGTGACCCTGGAGCACAAAACCATCCATAAGCAGCACAGGTATATTTGTAGCAATAGCCAACAATGCATTGTATGGGTCAAAATTATAAATTTTTATTTTATGCCAAAAAGGATATTAAGTAAATCATGTTCCATGAAAATATTTATTAAATTTCCTACCATAAATATATCAAAACTAAATTTTTTGATTAGTAATATGCATTGGTAAGAACTTCATTTGGACAACTTTAAAGGCAATTTTCTCAATATTTAGATTTTTGTGCAGCCTCAGATTCCATATTGCCCTATCATAAAATGTAAAAAAAAAAAAACACATTGATAAGAGCATCTTAAATATTTTACATCACAGTCCCATTTAGGAAGATTAAAGTACAACATTTTGAAATACTAAATAAAATTATTTCATTTTTTAAAGTTGCATTGAAAACTGCATTATTTGCAGTAATTTTAGATGAAGTTCGCAGAACATAACAGTTATACAAAAGTAAATGTAAGTGCTACAGTAAGTACTAAATAATATGCATTAAACAAAAAACAGTATTAAAGCAAACTGAAAGAAAACAGTAAGTGTTTGTATCCGTCACCTTAAACAATTTAAACATGATAGAAGCTCAAACAGACATGAAAATACATAAATGAAGATAATTCGAGTCCAATAACAGAAAACTACCTGATTGTAACATTAAAATATACATTTTCTGTGAAGCCGCTTTGAAACAGTGTGTATCGTGAAAAGAGATTTACTAATAAACTGGAATTAAATTGAATTTAATAAATTGAGTCCAAACGGCTTGATTTAATCTGTTATTTGACTCACACACAGCGGGTAGTTTATTAAACATTTTTAGTCTATTACAAATTACATGACAACACTTTTATTTAGAAATAATCTATTAGATTTCAGATTTTAAGTAATGTATTCTGAGTACTTTTTGATTACTTTATAATTGAATTAATAATTGACTGGCATTGTGTTAATATGTAATCCATAAGAAAGTAACAGGCATCTGATTATTGATATTTTAAGATGAAATGTAATCTAATTACAAGTAGTGAATATTTGTAATCTGGATTACATGTAATCAGTTTCTCTCCAGCACTCACTTGACGCAGATGAAGTTGTTTCTATCATTTTCAGGGAGACTGATCCAGCGATTATCACGGGTCCGAATGGCTCCGGATCTGACCATCGTATCGCACTCATCCAGTCCGGTGTCGTAATCAGGAGCCCACTGATCGTAGCAGATGGTGTGACCGTTGACCCAGAACCAGATCCCCAGTGTGCAGGAGTGACGCAGACCCAGCCACACGTGATTGGACGAGGCGCTCGAGGTCACATTCATCACCCGCCGCTGCATCTGCTCCGAATCCACCGACACCAGGTCCATGCTTATGTTTCTGCAGTATCTCAGAGCTTCAGTCCACGTCTTATTCTCTCGGATCAGAACCAGATTATCTGCAACACAAACAGAAAGTGAAGCATTTAAATACAGGAACTCAAATGAAGAGCATTGATTGGGTTTCCCAAACAGGCTTCCTGAGTTGATGAAAGTGAATAATTAATTAAATTAATGAGAATTAATATCAATGAGGCTGCACAATTAATGTAAATAAATCTAAAATCCCAATATAGCTTAGTGCAATTATCAAATCAGTCTGATGCATTGTGTTTTAGAGTGAAGTTTGAGTTTATTTTGTTTACTTATGTGCTAGTGATGTCAAAATTAACACGTTAACGCAAGCAATAATTTTTTCAGTTTAACGTGTTAAAAATAGTTAACGCGGGGTCGGGGCTAGGGTTGGCCACCCGCCTCACAACTGCTGACTCTGTCACAGTTTTCTTGACAAAAATTGTGTTTATTTAAATGCAGAACGTCTTTTAAAGCTACTTCAAATGGGAGAAGTTTCAGACGCGTGCTTCAGTTTCACTTTAGTGCCAGGTGCGAGTCGAATAAGCGAGAAAATGGTACTGTGTTCATCTGTGCCGGCGCACACAGCGGCCTGTGTCATTTCATATCAAAGCATGAAATAAACTACAGTACCAGCATGCAACGTTATAGTTATGTCATCAGTTAAGACATGAAGTTACCAAAAAGATTATTAAAGCTGCCTTAGAGCTTAAGAGATGTGAGAAAATACAATGTGTGTCAGATCCGCATCAAGTTTAGCAGCAGCAGCTCTTAAAGTGATAGCAGCCAAATAAAAAAACTACTATGTGCGATGTCTGTTAATAAAAGATCAAAATACTCAAATATTTTCAATACATTTTGTAGCGTTAAGGATTCATCTACTGGATATTTAATAAAAAATGTTGTGTTTGATAACTTTATTCAACTTCTGTATATTTAACTAATACATGTTCAAATTGATTGCTGTGAATTATACTGTAATGTTGAATGGATAGTCAATGAGTGAATATTGGGGGGGGGGGGGGGGTGGTAGAGACATCAGTAGTATTGGTATAAGTCATACTGGCCTTCAGTCATAAAAAATATGCCATTATGCAAATATTAAAAGTATTCTTTGTTGTTTCTACATTAATTTAAGGATTGAATGTGAAATTATTGCAATTAAAACAATATTATAATATTTTGAATGTTAGGTGGAATTAATCCCGATGAAAAAAACTTGAGGATTTGAAAGTTTGAAACTGAAGAATTGAAGACATCAATATTAGTATTGTCACTTGTAGCGTAACATTAAATTGTTGTATTGCACACTGCAGTGCTAATTTACAACAATATCTGAATAACTAGGATTATATAATTGTATTTGTTTAGCTGCATGTCTACATTTCATGACCACTAACTGACACCAGAGAACCACGAACGTGTGCATGTTGTGTCAAAGTATTGAGATATTAACTTCAGTAAAAACTCTCTCTGACAGAAAGTTTAGGAATTGCTGGGTTAAAAGAATAGTGCAGTCATATGCAAAATCGCAATATTGAAATATTTCTGTTTTAAGAAATACGCTACGCCACTGAAGAGCATTTCTGTAGTTTGACATGTAGATGTTCAGCAGATCAGATGATTGATGTACTCACCATCATAACACATAAAGGGATATGAAATTGTACAGTAATCATCTATCCATTGTCCTCCATTACTCATATCAGTCGATGTGCAGATGCGGTCTCTGTTACTTTTGCTAATGTGTTCACCAGACTTCCAGTGTGTGAATGAAGCGGTGCTGTTATCAGACCAAACTCGGAATCTGTGCAGACCGATCCAGACTGTATTATTTGTTAGCATGTTCTCAATCAGCTTATTCTCACTCTCATTCCTCACACTGGCCAGATCTGTGTGTTTCTCTCTGCAGTATTTCTGAGCGTCAGTCCAGCTCTTTCCCTCGTGTACGGGGACGAATCCTGTACTGGCTTTAAAACAGAAAGACATTTAGTCTGATATTGATTTAGAGATAAAAATACTGGGAAGAAAAGACAAATCCACAAACACAATTGTGGTTCATTGTTCAAAACGGTTTTATTTTTATTATTGGACGTGAAATATTCAGTTCTGTTTTTATCATATTTCTGTGTTGTGATCACTTACAGCTGAACTCACCATTATAGCAGATGAAAGGCCTTATTTCACTACAGCCTGCATCATGCCAATGTCCTTTCTTTCCATTCGCACATTTCTCTCCACAATCCATGAAAACACAGTCTCCATCTTCTTGTGGTTGGGGCGGTTTAGCCGTTTTATCCCATTTCTCAAACAATAAATCTCCTCCTTTGTAGAAGTCCGGGTCACTCAGAGACCAAATCCATGTGTTTGTGCTCTTCAGCCCAATCCAGACACGGTCAGATGTACTGTTTATGAGCTGGTTTATGTCATTCTGTTCTTGTATGTCATTGATAGTGACCAGATCTGTGTGTTTCTCTCTGCAGTATCTCTGAGCTTCAGTCCAGTTCTTGTTCTGATTCACAAAGTGATACTGACGCGGAGATGAACTGACCACGGCTGAGGAGAGACACATTCACACAGATATCAGACTCATTATATCCACACTGTGTTTCAAGAGCTCAGAGTTTCAGTGTGTGTTTGATAACACTAACTATTAACACTAGTACTAGTCAAGCACTCACCCGTGAGCAGAAGAGACATCAATGTGATTCTCTCCATTTCTGAGGAAAAAACACAAATCAGTCTCAATACATTCAAATCCAGAAAACTAACAATAAAATCAGCTTTGGTTGCCAGAACTTTTCAGTAAAAATTCAACAGATTTTAGAGATTTGTACATTATTTGTAAACCTATTTAATGTACTGATATAATGCTACTGAAGTACTAAACCCTTTTGTGCACCAACAACCGCCTTAAAAACACAGATTGTAATGTAGTTAAAAAGAGAAATCCTCGTAATGAACCCAAGTGCCTCATGAAATGTCCTGTTACATTTCTAACAGTTATATACAGTATGTTATACTTATCAAACTTTTACTGTATGATTTTTAGTGTTTTAAAGTTATTTTTTACAGTGTATTGTTTTATAGTTGAATTCACACAGACATTATGATCTGGTAATGCATTGCTGTTGTAAGTAGGTTTTGCTCATGAAATAACGAATAATTAGTTTGATACATAAAGACATTTGGGACACACATGGGAAATAAATGTGAGGAAGCCTTTATGGAGTTATTATCACCATCACCTTTGGATCAATCTCTGAATACTAAGTTCATTTTTTTGTCTATACAGACCCAGATACCAGCAGATAAATGTGCAAAGTCCACACATTCACTAGTTACACAGTGATCAGCTTGTGATATAAACACCGCTAAATCAATCATATTGTAATCAGTGTAAAGTTAAGACTCAGAGTGTCTTACCTGTAGATGTTGTGATTCAGGTGTGTGTGTTTCTTCTTTTATCAGGACAGACTGATATCACCGATCGTCTCTCTTTCTGCTCCTCCCATCTCTGCTTTCCCTCGACAGAAAAACTCCCTTCTGTGGTTTGTTTCCTTCTTTCGTGCCCAAAGACAACCGCACTGAACAAGAGAGTGTGTTCATCTGTTCTCTGTTGTGTGTGTTTACACCGGTGGAAATAAAACATAATACACACTTGGTTTATTCTATTACACTTATTATTTGTGTCTTTAGATTTCAATTCCAATACGTATCTTCAAAGGTTTATTTCCTCCGCTTCAGCAGCACTTTTCTGTTTCCAAGACATTTGGATCTGACTTTATCCAATGTTCAGATCTATTTACTGGAAGCAGATTAGTGCATGTTTAATTAGAAAAGGCCTTATTTTCATATTTAAACCTGACATTCCATAAAACGTGTAATACAAAACAGTTGTCTTAATGTACAGTGTTGAATTAACTAGGGAGATATGGTTTTGTCTGTTAGTTCATATTTTTTACTTATTCACTGGTACTGTCTTGCTTTAAGCATATTTTGGGGACACGTTTGTAACCAGAAGTGAGTTAAACATGACAACCTTCTTTTGGAGACGTCTTCATTTGTAAAAACAGTATAAAATGTAATATCTTGCCTTATCTTTGCCTTCACTTGACAGGTCCAGTGCCTCTTCTCAGGGTTGGGAAGCACGCGCTGCGGTTTTTTCCGCCCCGATTGAGGCACAGACACTTCAACTATCTGAGTCTGAGGATTTAGATGTTGTTAGTGCCTATGCAAGAGATACTGAGGATTTGCCACCTCAGTGTCGTATGTATGTTTTGTACATGTTTTGTACAACCCTTGTTGAGGCTGTACCAAGAGCAGTTGAGAAATTGAGTATCGATTGGCCAGCAGAGAGGGAGAACGTTCGTTTCAAAGGAAAACTTGACAATTGGTTG
The DNA here is from genome assembly GCA_027422435.1 of Schizopygopsis pylzovi. Classification (NCBI taxonomy): domain Eukaryota; kingdom Metazoa; phylum Chordata; class Actinopteri; order Cypriniformes; family Cyprinidae; genus Schizopygopsis; species Schizopygopsis pylzovi. Next base: position 63,267,189 of record CM049816.1, read on the forward strand.
ATTCTAGCTCAGTCGCATCGAGATGTCGTTCTTGCCCACAAGAATGAGTTGGGGTTATGGCTAAACGCCAAGAGGAGTGTGCTTTCTCCACTACAGAGGACCACTTTTTTAGACGTGGCATGGCACTCAACGTCGATGCAGGCATGCCTGTCACCGGTACGTATAGAATCCATCCTGACGGCTGTAAAAAGAATAAGACAAGGCCAGTCACTCACTGTCAAACAGTTTAAGAGACTGTTAGGTCTTATGGCAGCAGCATCCAACATGATACCTTTTGGACTGCTGTACGTGAGACCCCGGCAGCGGTGAGGGGCAACCCTTTTCACATAATCAAGATCATGCAGCGATGCTTACATGCCTTGGTAATGTGGAAGAAATATTGGTTCCTGTCCCAGGGTCCCGTGTTGGGAGCTTCATGTCGTCGCAAGATGCTTACAACAGATGCCTCTCTCACGGGCTAGGGAGCGATCCTAGAGGGACGCTCGAGTCAAGGTTTGTGGAAGGACCATCATCTCTAATGGCACATCAACCGTCTGGAGATGTTGGCTGTATTTCTTGCTCTCAAGAATTTCCTAGCAGATCTAGCCCGGGGAATGGAGGCTCCACCCTGAGGTGGTGGAGTTGATATGGAGGGAGTTCGGCCAGGCACAAGTAGCTCTGTCTGCGTCTTGAGAGGTGCCCCAATGTCCACTCTGGTTCTCCCTCATGCATGCAGCTCCTCCCGGACTGGACGCGATGGTGCAGATGTGGCCGAGGCTTCGTCTGTATGCATTTCCCCCGATCACTCTGCTCCCGGGAGTCCTGGAGAGAGTTCGCCGGGACCGGGTTCTACTACTTCTCATTTCCCTGCGGTGGCCGGGCAGAGTATGGTTCCCAGATATAATATCCCTTCTCGACGGGCCTCCTCTGGAGCTCCCCGTCAGGAGGGACCTTCTTTCCCAAATGGGGGTTTGATATTTCACCACCAACTAGAACTGTGGAAACTGTGGGCTTGGCCTCTGAGGGGGCCCAGCTCATAGACTCAGGTCTCTCAACCGAGGTTGTTGAGACCATTCTACACTCCAGAGCCCCTTCCTTCTTTTCAGAATGTGGACGGGGAAAGGCCCAATTTGCTTTGCCCAGTGCGGGCATTAGATGCTTATGTCCACAGAGCTGCCCTGTGGCATAAAGATGAACAGTTGTTTGCATGTTTTGGACCTCTAACAAAGGGTTCCCTGCATCTAAGCAAAAGATGAGCAAGTGGGTGGTCGAGGCCATCTCACTTGCTTATGAGTTGGCCAGTCAACCTTCTCCTATGGCTGTCCGGTCCCACTCGACCAGGAGTATGGTGACTTCGAAGGCTCTTATATCAGGAGTTGCTCTTCAAGAGGTTTGTGAAGCGGCAGGCTGGTCCTCACCGCACACATTCGTCAGATTTTATTCTTTGGACCAGCACTCTACCCCAGGTTCCCAAGTGCTCTCATCCTAGTGCTGCTCTTTAGATTTCACACAGGACAGGAACTCATTGCCTGTGGTGATGTTGTATTGATATTGCCTATGGTGATGTTGTATTGATGTTCCCAAAGCGTCAGTTTCGATGCAACGTTCATTCCCTCTTCAGGGAACCGAGGTTACAGTTGTAACCAAACGTTTTACTTCAAAAAGTGGAACTTTCATATATTTTAGATTCATTACATATGAAATGTTTTTTGTTATAATTTTGATGATTAGAGTCACCACACTCAGACATCTTCAGGAAAAGGGCTACCAAGCCACTTCTGAAACAGAAACATCGTCAGAAGCATATTACCTGTGGCTACGTTGAAAAATAACTGGACTGTTGCTCAATGGTCCAAAGTCCTCTTTTCAGATGAAAGTAAATTTTGCATTTCATTTGGAAACCAAGGTCCCAGAGTCTGGAGGAAGATTGGAGAGACACATAATCCATGTTGCTTGAAGTCCAGTGTGAAGTTTCCACAGTCAGTGATGATTTGGGCTGCCATGTCATCTGCTGGTGTTGGTCCACTGTGTTTTCTGAAGTCCACAGTCAACGCAGCCATCTACCAGGACATTTTAGAGCACTTCATGCTTCCTTCTGCTGACAAGCTTTATGGAGATGCTGATTTAATTTTTCAGCAGGACTTGGGACCTACCCACACTGCCAAAGGTACCAAAAACTGTTTCATGGTGTTACTGTGCTTGATTGACCAGCAAACTCGCCTGACCTGAACCCCATAAAGAATCTGTGGAGTATTGTCAAGAGGAGGATGAGAGACACCAGACCCAACAATGCAGATGACCTGAAGGCCGCTATCAAAGCAACCTGGGCTTCATTACACCTGAGAAGTGCCATAGGCTGATCGCCTCCATGCCACGCCGCATTGATGCAGTAATTCATGCAAAAGGAGGCCCAACCAAGTATTGAGTACATATACAGTAAATTAACATACTTTTCAGAAGCCTGACATTTCTGTTTAAAATATCATTTTTGATTGATCTTATGTAAGATCTGGTCTGATGAGTCTCGATTTCTGCTGCGACATTCAGATGTAGGGTCAGAATTTGGTGTAAAGAACATAAAAGCATGGATCCATCCTGCCTTGTCTCAACGGTTCAGGCTGCTGGTGGTGGTGTAATGGTGTCGGTATATTTTCTTGGCACACTTTGGGCCCCTTAGTACCAATTGAACATTTAAACACCACAGCCTACCTAAGTATTGTTGCTGACCATGTCCATCCCTTTATGACTACAGTGTACCATCTTCTGATGCTACCTCCAGCAGGATAATGCACCATATCACAAAGATCAAATCATCTCAGACTGGTTTCTTGAACATGACAATGAGTTCACTTTACTCAAATGGCCTCCACAGTCACCAGATCTCAATCCAATAGAGCACCTTTGGGATGTGGTGGAACGAGAGATTCTCATCATGGATGTGCAGACGACAAATCTGCAGCAACTGCGTGATGCTATCATGTTAATATTGACCAAAATATCTGAGGAATGTTTCCAACACCTTGTTGAATCTATGCCACGAAGAATTAAGGCAGTTCTGAAGGCAAAAGGGGTCCAAGACGGTACTAGCAAGGTGCATCTAATAAAGTGGCCAGTGAGTGTATATATATATATATATATAAACAATAGAAGTCTATACAATTTAGATGGCAAGTGTGTGTCAGTCATCATCAGTTTATGGTTGTGTATCTCCTAAACAACAGTGAGATGAAATAGTGAAGAATTAAATACTTTTACTGAGGTTTTCCTGATGTTTGTACTTCAGCTTCACATTCATTGAACAGCTCTTGACTGGGTCTTTGACTCGTTTGCATCCTTTTTCAAAATTTTCCAGGGAAACATCTTGGTTAATTATTTTTAGTAAATGTTTAATGAATACTGATATTATTCCCATACTCATTTCCACTGTTTATCTCCAGCATTGTGTAACATTTGAATTTATTCCATTTTAATTTACATATTATTATGTTTTGGTGTTTTTTACACAGCTGATAGTCATGAACGTCCCAGTGTCTCTCAGGGATGAATGATCAGATACGGGACAGAATTTGAATGTGTGCCGTTGATATTCAAGGACAAAAACAAAACAAACAATCCAACCAGGAGCGCTTTTCATGTAAAATGCAAAATCAGCAGAATAACAGACTTTTGTCTCTTGTATTTTGTCTTTTTTATTATTGTTGATTGATTCTGGTAAAAAATCTGATTGGAAACAAGGCTATTAAAACTAAAATAATAAAATAAAATAAAACTTTTTTTGTTGATTTGCAAGCATCTGAAATAAAATTAACTAAAATAAAGTGTGTATGTATATAACAATGATAAAAAGTGTGTATATAATCAAACTGCAGCCAAATAATTATATTGTAAACACATTTGTGGTGCACACAGTTTGAACTGAATGGATGCACATATTATCTGCTATGTTGCCGCTTTGTTTGCTATGTTACCATGGTAATATTCAGATTCAGATTTGGTTGCAGTGTGCCAGATATGGAAATATGAGACAGTAATTCATACCCTGTAACATTCAAATACAGATTACTACCACCATTTATGGTCCAAGTATTCCAATGATTTACATCTGATGATGTCACACCACAAACAATGCTGTTCTTCAGTTCTATTTTCTTTTGTTTTCCAGTAAAACATTCTTAAATCAAGATATATTTACTGGAGATGCAAATGACACAAGATATTATGTCATTTTATTAGTCTTGTGTTCTGCTAAATAAATCATAATGAATTGAGTTTATGATTAAAACAACAACAAAATACATTCTTGTTTGTTCTTGTTTTCAATATAAACTCACTTAAACGAATAGTTCACCCTCAAGATTAGAACGAGTTTGTTTTTCGTCACTCTCTCAGCAATGGATGCTCTGCAGTGAATGGGTGCCGTCAGAATGAGAGTCTGATTAAAAACATCACAATAATCCACAGCACTCCAATCCATCAGTTAACATCTGGAGAAGAAACAAATCCATGAAGAAGTTTTTAACTTCAAACCCTTGCTTCCGGATAAATTATAGTCTGCAAGTTTCAAAATCGTCACAGGAGGAAGTGTTATTATGGGTTATGTACTCATATTTTTGTCTTGTTGGAAAACAAGATGAATATACTGATGAGTGTACATTAGTGCATGTGTAGTATATATTCTGCATGTGAGTTTGAGTCCGTGTGTTGTTGTGTTTAGTGAGCAGAATAAACACATGACGCTGATATAAATGATAAATGAGTGCTGAGCTCTGGTTCGGTCTAGCGTGAGATAGTGTTTCAAATGTGTGTCTGTCCTGATCTCAGATATGAGGAAGGGTTTTCTGTTAAAGACAGAAGAGTCAGTCAGTCAGTTTAGGGAGTTACTCTTCATCTGTTGCCCCTCTCATGTGTGGGGTTCCTCAGGGCTCAGTCTTGGGACCGGTTTTGTTCTCCTTTATATCCTCCCTCTAGGATCCATTTTTTAAAACATGGCACTGACTGCATGGGGTTATTTCATGGGAAACCTTGGTCTTATTTTTGACTCTAAGCTCAAATTTGATTAACAAATCAATGCCATTGTTATTTTTTTTTATTTTTTTTATCTATCAACTATATCTAAGTTGAAGTCTATTCTTTCTGTTGATGATTTGGAGAAAGTTGTGCATGCCTTTGTGTCATCTTGTTTGGATTATTGTAATGCATTGTGTCTGTGTGTGAGTCAGGTCTCTCTCTCTCTCTCTCGTCTGCAGCTCGTTCAGAACTCAGCGGCTAGGCTTTTAACGGGTACCAAGAATAGAGAGCATATTACTTCTGCGCTTCTCAAATTACACTGGCTTCCTGTACAATACAGGATTTATTATAAAATGCTATTATATGTTTTTGAAGCTTTGCATGGTTCAGCACCAGAGTATATTTCTGATGTAATCAGTTTGCATCAGTCCAATAGGTCTTTGCGTTCTATTGATCGATTAGATCTGACGGTTCCTAAATCTCGTTTAAAATGTTAAAGTAATCGGCCTTTTCTGTTGCTGCTCCAAGACTTTGGAAAGACACACTTCTTGTGTTTCAGAGTGTGCTTATATGTTAAAAACATAATGTTTAAAATGTTTTGTGTTTGATTTTAGTCTTCCTATAAAGTACTTTGGTCTCCAAAAAGTGCTTTATAAATGAAGTTGAAGTTGAAGGTTTTGTATTGTTTTGCTTGAAGCGTGAACTTGAAAAGGATAGTTTGTCGAGAAGGTAATCTGAAGGTTTCTGAAGTCTTGAAGTTCAGTGTGAAGTTGAGAAATGTATTTGAGAATGAACATAAGCTGTAACTGAATGTCAGTAAGTCACGCCATGTGCAACTTTCAACTACTGAATGTTTAAATTTTTTTTTTATTGTTTTTATTCCCACTAATGGCATGTCTTATATGAATACTATTTAATTAAGCTGCTACTTCTTTTAGCTAAATTGAGTACAAATGTAAATATGACTTTATTTTTAGTGCCTGCCAAAATACAAAACCTAAAAAATAGTCAATTTGAAAATTAAGAAGGCTGTAAATGTGACAGGATTTGCAAACATTATATGGCCTGTATTTCGCCATTTTTATTTTATTTTATTGTAATGTACCCTTGCAGTTGTTTAAGCCATTTTATATGCCATTTATCATTAACCTTGTGCTGAGAATCACATGCATTAGTGTTTGCATGCATTATAATTTCTCTGAAGGTCTGTTTATCTGTGCAGATATCAGTCCATCATCTTGACTTGACAAAAACATGATGAAACTGGCTGTTATAGTTATGTGTATTACCTTACTCTTTGGTTTTGTTGTTTGTGTATTTTCTCATATTGATTATCAGCAGTCACGCGTGTAAAAGTTATGCAAATAATAATATCCACTGAAAATGACAGAACTGACCGTTTGTGTTGGGTGTGACTGATGGAGCTCTTATCAGTCTCTCACACACGCGCGCGCGCGCGCACACACACACACACACACACACACACGTGTGCGCGCGCGAGTTCTCTAACATCATATTTGCAGTTCGTATAATTTTTATGCGCGTATTGTTGCAGTAGATGATTCTATATTAATATAAAATATAAGAGCTCCTGTCAGACTCACGGATCCTTCGTTCACATGCCTCGGATTTAAATGTAACACAGGTAATGTAATATCATTCATCATATAGTTATGAACTATAATATAATTCATAATTCAGATGATTTGTGCTACACGAGCGCTTGGATCGTGCTGTGACTGAAGCAGACTTCAGAACATCATTAACACAAAGGTGAGTTTATTTTCTTCATCACTGAGCAGTGTGTTAATATATTACACTATGTTATGTATTATCTCTTTCATGAGGAACTAATAGATGAAATATTAGTGTGTAGAGAAGCGAATACAAAGGCGTGTTATCTTGAGCTGCGTTTGGTTAGTTGTTGATTCACTTGTCTTGTTTAGTTGTGCTGAGGTGATTATTTGTGTTTAGTTGTTTGGTTAGCCGATGTGATTTCTCAGTTTAAGACAGGACACTACAGGTGAGCTAAATAAGAATTAATATACTATTAAAATATAGATTAATATACTACATCTACTAATCATCGAAGCCCGTTTCCGCCTCTGAATAACAATAAAATCAGTTTTTTGCAACTTTTTATCTCACAATTCGGACTCCCCCCCTCCTCAAAATTGCATGATATAAACTCACAATTACAAGTTATGAAAAGTCAGATGAAAAGTCCAAATCCCAAGCCGAAAAGTCCAAATCGCGAGATACAAAGTCTGAATCGCGGGCTGAAAAGTCCGAATCGCGGACTGAAAAGTCAGAATCGCGGGCTGAAAAGTCCGAATCACGAGATACAAAGTCCGAATCGCGAGCTGAAAAGTCTGAATTGCGAGAAACAAAGTCCGAATCGCGGGCTGAAAAGTCCGAATCACGAGATACAAAGTCCGAATCGCGAGCTGAAAAGTCTGAATCTTGGGCTGAAAAGTCCGAATCACGAGATACAAAGTCCGAATCGCGAGCTGAAAAGTCTGAATCGCGAGATACAAAGTCTGAATCGCGGGCTGAAAAGTCCAAATCGCGAGATACAAAGTCCGAATCGCGAGCTGAAAAGTCTGAATCGCGGACTGAAAATTCAGAATCGCGGGCTGAAAAGTCCGAATCACGAGATACAAAGTCCGAATCGCGAGCTGAAAAGTCTGAATCGCGAGATACAAAGTCTGAATCGCGGGCTGAAAAGTCCGAATCACGAGATACAAAGTCCGAATCGCGAGCTGAAAAGTCTGAATCGCGAGCTGAAAAGTCCAAATCGCGAGATACAAAGTCCGAATCGCGAGCTGAAAAGTCTGAATCGCGGGCTGAAAAGTCCGAATCACGAGATACAAAGTCTGAATCGTGGGCTGAAAAGTCTGAATCGCGAGCTGAAAAGTCCAAATCGCGGGCTGAAAAGTCCGAATCACGAGATACAAAGTCCGAATCGCGAGCTGAAAAGTCTGAATCGCGAGATACAAAGTCCGAATCGCGGGCTGAAAAGTCCAAATCGCGAGATACAAAGTCCGAATCGCGAGCTGAAAAGTCTGAATCGCGGGCTGAAAAGTCCGAATCACGAGATACAAAGTCCGAATCGCGGGCTGAAAAGTCCAAATCGCGAGATACAAAGTCCGAATCGCGGACTGAAAAGTCCAAATCGCGAGATACAAAGTCCGAATCGCGAGCTGAAAAGTCTGAATCGCGGGCTGAAAAGTCCGAATCACGAGATACAAAGTCTGAATCGCGGGCTGAAAAGTCCGAATCGCGAGCTGAAAAGTCTGAATCGCAAGATACAAAGTCCGAATCGCGAGCTGAAAAGTCCAAATCGCGGACTGAAAAGTCTGAATCGCGAGATACAAAGTCCGAATCGCGGGCTGAAAAGTCTGAATCGCGATCTGAAAAGTCTGAATCGCGATCTGAAAAGTCTGAATCGCGGGCTGAAAAGTCTGAATCGCGGGCTGAAAAGTCTGAATCGCGAGCTGAAAAGTCTGAATCGCGATCTGAAAAGTCTGAATCGCGATCTGAAAAGTCTGAATCGCGAGCTGAAAAGTCCGAATCGCGAGATGAAAAGTCCGAATCGCGAGATGAAAAGTCTGAATCGCGGGCTGAAAAGTCAAAATCACGGGCTGAAAAGTCCAAATCGCGAGATACAAAGTCCAAATCGCGGGCTGAAAAGTCTGAATCGCGAGCTGAAAAGTCTGAATCGCGATCTGAAAAGTCCAAATCGCGGGCTGAAAAGTCCGAATCGCGAGCTGAAAAGTCTGAATCGCGGGCTGAAAAGTCAGAATCGCGAGATACAAAGTCCAAATCGCAAGCTGAAAAGTCTGAATCGCGATCTGAAAAGTCTGAATCGCGATCTGAAAAGTCCGAATCGCGAGCTGAAAAGTCCGAATCGCGAGATACAAAGTCCGAATCGCGGGCTGAAAAGTCCGAATCGCGAGATGAAAAGTCTGAATCGCGGGCTGAAAAGTCAGAATCACGGGCTGAAAAGTCCAAATCGCGAGATACAAAGTCCAAATCGCGGGCTGAAAAGTCTGAATCGCGAGCTGAAAAGTCTGAATCGCGGGCTGAAAAGTCAGAATCGCGAGATACAAAGTCCAAATCGCGAGCTGAAAAGTCTGAATCGCGATCTGAAAAGTCTGAATCGCGATCTGAAAAGTCCAAATCGCGGGCTGAAAAGTCCGAATCGCGAGCTGAAAAGTCTGAATCACGAGATACAAAGTCCGAATCGCGAGCTGAAAAGTCTGAATCGCGAGATACAAAGTCCGAATCGCGGGCTGAAAAGTCTGAATCGCGAGATACAAAGTCCGAATCGCGAGCTGAAAAGTCCGAATCGCGAGCTGAAAAGTCCGAATCGCGAGCTGAAAAGTCTGAATCGCGAGATACAAAGTCCGAATCGCGGGCTGAAAAGTCCAAATCGCGAGATACAAAGTCCGAATCGCGAGCTGAAAAGTCTGAATCGCGGGCTGAAAAGTCCGAATCACGATATACAAAGTCCGAATCGCGGGCTGAAAAGTCCAAATCGCGAGATACAAAGTCCGAATCGCGGGCTGAAAAGTCCAAATCGCGAGATACAAAGTCCGAATCGCGAGCTGAAAAGTCTGAATCGCGGGCTGAAAAGTCCGAATCGCGGGCTGAAAAGTCTGAATCGCGATCTGAAAAGTCTGAATCGCGATCTGAAAAGTCTGAATCGCGATCTGAAAAGTCTGAATCGCGAGCTGAAAAGTCCGAATCGCGAGCTGAAAAGTCCGAATCGCGAGATGAAAAGTCTGAATCGCGAGCTGAAAAGTCAGAATCACGGGCTGAAAAGTCCAAATCGCGAGATACAAAGTCCAAATCGCGGGCTGAAAAGTCTGAATCGCGAGCTGAAAAGTCTGAATCGCGATCTGAAAAGTCCAAACCGCGGGCTGAAAAGTCCGAATCGCGAGCTGAAAAGTCTGAATCGCGAGCTGAAAAGTCTGAATCGCGGGCTGAAAAGTCAGAATCGCGAGATACAAAGTCCAAATCGCGAGCTGAAAAGTCTGAATCGCGATCTGAAAAGTCTGAATCGCGATCTGAAAAGTCTGAATCGCGATCTGAAAAGTCTGAATCGCGATCTGAAAAGTCTGAATCGCGATCTGAAAAGTCTGAATCGCGATCTGAAAAGTCCGAATCGCGAGCTGAAAAGTCTGAATCGCGAGATACAGTCCGAATCGCGGGCTGAAAAGTCCGAATCGCGAGCTGAAAAGTCTGAATCGCGAGATACAGTCCGAATCGCGGGCTGAAAAGTCCGAATCGCGAGATGAATAGTCTGAATCGCGGGCTGAAAAGTCAGAATCACGGGCTGAAAAGTCCAAATCGCGAGATACAAAGTCCAAATCGCGGGCTGAAAAGTCTGAATCGCGAGCTGAAAAGTCTGAATCGCGAGCTGAAAAGTCTGAATCGCGAGCTGAAAAGTCTGAATCGCGGGCTGAAAAGTCCAAATCGCGAGATACAAAGTCCGAATCGCGAGCTGAAAAGTCTGAATCGCGGGCTGAAAAGTCCGAATCACGATATACAAAGTCAGAATCACGGGCTGAAAAGTCCAAATCGCGAGATACAAAGTCCAAATCGCGGGCTGAAAAGTCTGAATCGCGAGCTGAAAAGTCTGAATCGCGATCTGAAAAGTCCAAACCGCGGGCTGAAAAGTCCGAATCGCGAGCTGAAAAGTCTGAATCGCGAGCTGAAAAGTCTGAATCGCGGGCTGAAAAGTCAGAATCGCGAGATACAAAGTCCAAATCGCGAGCTGAAAAGTCTGAATCGCGATCTGAACAGTCTGAATCGCGATCTGAAAAGTCTGAATCGCGATCTGAAAAGTCTGAATCGCGATCTGAAAAGTCTGAATCGCGATCTGAAAAGTCTGAATCGCGATCTGAAAAGTCCGAATCGCGAGCTGAAAAGTCTGAATCGCGAGATACAGTCCGAATCGCGGGCTGAAAAGTCCGAATCGCGAGCTGAAAAGTCTGAATCGCGAGATACAGTCCGAATCGCGGGCTGAAAAGTCCGAATCGCGAGATGAATAGTCTGAATCGCGGGCTGAAAAGTCAGAATCACGGGCTGAAAAGTCCAAATCGCGAGATACAAAGTCCAAATCGCGGGCTGAAAAGTCTGAATCGCGAGCTGAAAAGTCTGAATCGCGAGCTGAAAAGTCTGAATCGCGAGCTGAAAAGTCTGAATCGCGGGCTGAAAAGTCCAAATCGCGAGATACAAAGTCCGAATCGCGAGCTGAAAAGTCTGAATCGCGGGCTGAAAAGTCCGAATCACGATATACAAAGTCCGAATCGCGGGCTGAAAAGTCCAAATCGCGAGATACAAAGTCCGAATCGCGGGCTGAAAAGTCCAAATCGCGAGATACAAAGTCCGAATCGCGAGCTGAAAAGTCTGAATCGCGGGCTGAAAAGTCCGAATCGCGGGCTGAAAAGTCTGAATCGCGATCTGAAAAGTCTGAATCGCGATCTGAAAAGTCTGAATCGCGATCTGAAAAGTCTGAATCGCGAGCTGAAAAGTCCGAATCGCGAGCTGAAAAGTCCGAATCGCGAGATGAAAAGTCTGAATCGCGAGCTGAAAAGTCAGAATCACGGGCTGAAAAGTCCAAATCGCGAGATACAAAGTCCAAATCGCGGGCTGAAAAGTCTGAATCGCGAGCTGAAAAGTCTGAATCGCGATCTGAAAAGTCCAAACCGCGGGCTGAAAAGTCCGAATCGCGAGCTGAAAAGTCTGAATCGCGAGCTGAAAAGTCTGAATCGCGGGCTGAAAAGTCAGAATCGCGAGATACAAAGTCCAAATTGCGAGCTGAAAAGTCTGAATCGCGATCTGAAAAGTCTGAATCGCGATCTGAAAAGTCTGAATCGCGATCTGAAAAGTCTGAATCGCGATCTGAAAAGTCTGAATCGCGATCTGAAAAGTCTGAATCGCGATCTGAAAAGTCCGAATCGCGAGCTGAAAAGTCTGAATCGCGAGATACAGTCCGAATCGCGGGCTGAAAAGTCCGAATCGCGAGCTGAAAAGTCTGAATCGCGAGATACAGTCCGAATCGCGGGCTGAAAAGTCCGAATCGCGAGATGAATAGTCTGAATCGCGGGCTGAAAAGTCAGAATCACGGGCTGAAAAGTCCAAATCGCGAGATACAAAGTCCAAATCGCGGGCTGAAAAGTCTGAATCGCGAGCTGAAAAGTCTGAATCGCGAGCTGAAAAGTCTGAATCGCGAGCTGAAAAGTCTGAATCGCGGGCTGAAAAGTCAGAATCGCGAGATACAAAGTCCAAATCGCGAGCTGAAAAGTCTGAATCGCGATCTGAAAAGTCTGAATCGCGATCTGAAAAGTCTGAATCGCGATCTGAAAAGTCTGAATCGCGATCTGAAAAGTCCAAATCGCGGGCTGAAAAGTCTGAATCGCGAGCTGAAAAGTCTGAATCGCGAGCTGAAAAGTCTGAATCGCGAGATACAAAGTCCAAATCGCGAGCTGAAAAGTCTGAATCGCGAGCTGAAAAGTCAGAATCGCGAGATACAAAGTCCAAATCGCGAGCTGAAAAGTCTGAATCGCGATCTGAAAAGTCTGAATCGCGATCTGAAAAGTCTGAATCGCGATCTGAAAAGTCTGAATCGCGGGCTGAAAAGTCTGAATCGCGATCTGAAAAGTCTGAATCGCGATCTGAAAAGTCTGAATCGCGATCTGAAAAGTCTGAATCGCGATCTGAAAAGTCTGAATCGCGATCTGAAAAGTCTGAATCGCGGGCTGAAAAGTCTGAATCGCGGGCTGAAAAGTCTGAATCGCGAGCTGAAAAGTCTGAATCGCGATCTGAAAAGTCTGAATCGCGAGCTGAAAAGTCTGAATCGCGATCTGAAAAGTCTGAATCGCGATCTGAAAAGTCCGAATCGCGAGCTGAAAAGTCCGAATCGCGGGCTGAAAAGTCTGAATCGCGAGCTGAAAAGTCTGAATCGCGGGCTGAAAAGTCAGAATCGCGAGCTGAAAAGTCTGAATCGCGATCTGAAAAGTCTGAATCGCGGGCTGAAAAGTCTGAATCGCGATCTGAAAAGTCTGAATCGCGAGATGAAAAGTCCGAATCGCGAGCTGAAAAGTCTGAATCGCGGGCTGAAAAGTCTGAATCGCAGGCTGAAAAGTCTGAATCGCGGGCTGAAAAGTCAGAATCGCGAGCTGAAAAGTCTGAATCACGAGATACAAAGTCTGAATCGCGGGCTGAAAAGTCTGAATAGCGAGCTGAAAAGTCTGAATCACGAGATACAAAGTCTGAATCGCGGGCTGAAAAGTCTGAATCGCGGGCTGAAAAGTCAGAATCGCGAGCTGAAAAGTCTGAATCACGAGATACAAAGTCTGAATAGCGAGCTGAAAAGTCAGAATCGCGAGCTGAAAAGTCTGAATCGCGAAGTCGCAATTACCTTTTTAATTGTTTATTCAGTGGCAGATACCGACATCCATAACTAATCTACTAAAATCTGATTTATTACAATTACATTTTAACCCTTATGTGCTGTTGGGGACGTTTTCGTCCACTAAGGGGTGCTGTTGAGTGTTAATTTGGCCACAACTTTTTTTGTGTTTCATCAAATGGAATGATTTTTGGTGACAAATCTTATTTTAACACATATTTTAGGAAAATGCTTTGAAATTTTTTCAAAACTCAACGATGCACCGTGGACAAATTCACTACCCTTTCGTTATGTTCGGGATGAAAACATCCACTAAATTAGACTTCTATAAAAATGTATCGGATAAATATTTTTTTGCATTTTTTTTGCATAAATCTATTAATCAACCTCAGTACTGTTCAAAACTACTGAAATTAAAAAAAAAATCCAGGATTTTTACTCTTTAATTGCCAAGTTCATAAGTGATGTCACTGATTTTGGGAAAAAAACACACAAAATTACTTATTTTCAATATAAAAAGTGATTGTGGACTGGAATTTTTTTTACTTTTATCACAGTCTTGGACATGTCCAAGATTAGGAAAAACATTGGCTTTGATGCATTTTTAGTTTTTGAGCAGGATCAGATTTACATTTTTTTCTCCCTCATTTACTGTTCGTGGCTGTTTTTGCCCCATTGACTTCCATTATAATGACATTTTTTGATTGCAAAGCCATGACACCATATAATCATGCATTTTTGATTGTTGGTGGTTTTCCCTGTTGGGAAGAGATAAAACTTGTCATTTTTACTGTTGATCATGAAGTAGCACAATTAACCCTTTAGATAGGCCTGTGCAAAAAAAAAGCTTAGTTTTTAGCTTTTATATGGAGTTATATGGAGTATAACAGCATATTATAGTGTGTTTGTGTGTGTGAGAGAGAGAGAGAGTGTGTGAGAAAGACCTTTGTGCACTTACCTTGATCGTCTGAGAAAATCTAAATATGCACCTCAGCTCTCAGAACTACATGGAGTAAACAAAAACAAAGTAAGTGTATTTATGCACCTGCTGCCTTTTGATGGTGAGAAGTGCAGACTAAATAAAAACAAGATAAGTGGATTTAAACCCTTGCATACCATCCTGCTGGACATTTGATGGTGAGAAGAGCAGCAAGCAACATGAGAAAGGACTTGACTTGTACCAAAGTTTTAGAAATTATTATGCAGCCTGACCCCTCCAGCGAGCTGCAGTATGTATTGTCACAAACCACAGATTACAACCGCTGCAAGGGAAGTGTTGAAACTCTACACAAGGTATGTGCCATTACTGCACTGGTGAGAGAGATTCAGTCTCCTGCAGCTGTCCCTCTAGACACAAATCCACAGACACCAGCAGGCACCAGCAGCTCAGGAGTGAAAAGGGGAACATGCAAGTGGTGCAGAGGACAAAAAAAAGAACACTCAGCTCTTGCATCTGTTGTGGTGGACACACTTGCAAAGAGCACCAAGTGATATGCTGCAAGTCCTGCTGGAAAGACTGAACATACACACACACACACACACACACACACACACACACAATTCTCACACTAAATACTTAGAATAATTGTTTAGTTCTCCATCCATCCTCAACTCTTGCACCATTGTTCAGTTTATTTGAAGTTGTTGTTGCATTTTGGTTCATAATAAATTATGTTCATAAATCTAATGCAGAGTAGATTGTTTACAGAAAAAAATTGAAAAGTGTATCACTGAAGGATTTTAAGGTTTTAAACTGGCTTTATACATGGCTCTTTACATCAAGAAAAGACAAGCATTTCACACATAGGCCATCTATACTTCTCACCATCAAAAGGCAGCAGGTGCATAAATACACGTACTTTGTTTTTGTTTACTCCATGTAGTTCTGAGAGCTGAGTTGCATATTTAGATTTTCTCAGACGCATCAAGGTAAGTGCACAAAGGTCTCTCTCTCTCTCTCTCACACACAAACTCACACACACACATACTATAATATGCTGTTATACTCCATATAACTCCATATACAAGCCAGAAACTAAGCTTTTGTTTGCACAGGCCTATCTAAAGGGTTAATGGTGCTACCTGGTGATCAACTGTAAAAATTAAAAATTTGACCTCTTCCCAACAGGGAAAACCACCAACAATCAAAAATGCATGATTATATGGTGTCATGGCTTTGCAATCAAAAAATGTTGTTATAATGGAAGTCAATGGGGCAAAAACAGCCACGAACAGTAAATGAGGGAGAAAAAATGTAAATCTGATGCTGCTCAAAAACTAACAATGCATCAAAGCCAATGTTTTTACTAATCTTGGACATGCCCAAGACTGTGATAAAAGTAAAAAAAATTCCAGTCCACAATCACTTTTTATATTGAAAATAAGCAATTTTGTGTGTTTTTTTTCCAAAATCAGTGACATCACTTATGAACTTGGCAATTAAAGAGTAAAAATCCTGGATTTTTAAAAAAAATTTTTTAGTTTTGATCAGGACTGAGGTTGATTAACAGATTTATGCAAAAAAAATGGTAAAAAAATATTTATCAGATCAATTTTTACAGCAGTTAATTTAGTGGATGTTTTCATCCCGAACATAACGAAAGGGTAGTGAATTTGAACAATGCACAAGGGTTAAGCTAGAAAAATAAAAAACTAATTCAAAATATTATTCACTATGCTTTAAAGGCTAGACTATATTACAAGCATAAAGATCACATAATAACAGTATGTGAAGATGTGTGACTAAATATCTTAATCAAACTCTGAATATCCCAAAAGTGTCCGTTAAAAGGTTGGAACGCTTGTCATTTCTTTCATTTAGGAATGATTGAAAGTATTTCAGCACATGCACGTTCATTGCTCCTCCTTATGTAAGTGCTCATGCATCATTCAGGATAAACGGGAAGTGTGTTCTAGAAAACAAGGATGGGTTTGGCATGCGTTCGGTCCAGAGAGAATCTCTGTTTCCAGCTAACAGGGAACAATCTGACAAGGTTTTCTCAACGTTATGAACCAATGATCTTCCAGTAACATTAATAGAGCATTCTTTCAAACGTCTCTGGTATTTAATAATCCTTTCCAATCATTTGCAGAAAAATGAAACATCATTTGGGATGTTTTTTTGTTCCTGAAATGTTTATGATCAGGTAACTTTTTTAAATGTTACAATTTGTTTCAGAACTTTCAAAAGTAACGTTCCCGTGATGTTTGCAAAATGATCAAATGGAATGTTCCCTTGACAATAACAAAGTAAAACATAAAAAAAAATCAATTTTTTGAATGTTTAGAGAACATTCAGAAATAACCCATTTTTACCTTAATAGGAACATTAGCAGAACGTTATTAGAACATGATATGTTTGGGTTTGTATCTGCGCTGTGTTTGATTGTGTGTGAATGATGCCAGCAGGTTCATTATGTCGTTTAATGACACCTGAGCATTTGCATATATGATATTCTACTCATTTCTGAAAGAAAATAGAAACAACCCTGAACTGACGGTGTTTAAACAGCCAAAAGCTGGATCATTCAATGCATTTAGAAGATGCTTTTATACATTTTATTCGTTTAGAAGGTGCTTTATGTGCAGTTTGTGTTGTGTTTTGTTTTTCTCGTATTACAGAAGCTACGTCTGTTGTTTGAGCTCATTGGATCTTCATGTTGGTGTTCAACCGTCCATTTGTGGGGGGCGTGGCTTTAAGAAACTCTCTGATGATGTCATGCGGTCAGCCAGTGCTGCTGTCAATCATCTTCTGACCCCGCCCACATCCCCTTCTACTATGAGCAGCAGTTTTGAGAAAGAGGGCGTGGCTGTTGCATCTCCTCCCTCATTATATGACCACACCCCTCCTCTGGCCCCTCCCCTTCCCCCGCCCCTTCCTGTGAGAAACCCTGTGGGGAGAAAGAGGATGGTGAGGAGCTTTTACTGGAAACCGATTCCTGAAGACCGAGTCAAGCAGCAGAACGGACCGAACCTGTGGAGTAGCAGGGATCCGTTCCACATCGACATCAGCGCCATCGAGGAGCTGTTTGGACACGAGGACACACCCTCATTCACCTCCTCCAGCGATGTGATTGGACGAAGATACGCTTCTATAAGACATCTCAGACCGCAGGTGAGTCACAAAACATGAGGAGTTAACTCAAACTAAAACTGTGACGAGTGGGGCGGGGCCGAGAGCCGTGGGAACGGAGCGAGGCCGGTGGAGTGAATGATAATGAAGTTGATATGTACGGGAAGAAGGAGGCGGGAACCAGCGAACATTTAAACACATTTAATAATCAAATAAACAAACATAACAGAAAAGCGGCAGCCCCTCACGGACGACTGCCACACACAAAACAAAGTAAAATCCAGGCCTGGTCCTCTCTCGTCTTCCACTGTCGTCACTCCTCCTTTTATTCCTTCCGAAGCTCCTCCGTGGGACTCGAGACCGGTGAGTGGCGCAGGTGTCGTTCATTATCATTCACTCCACCGGCCTCGCTCCGTTCCCACGGCTCTCGGCCCCGCCCCACTCGTCACAAAAACCATTAACAAAAACTCCACGAAAATGAACATAAACAAATTCAAAATCTTTATATATAAAAAATACAGTATATATAGACATATTAAATAAAAAACTGACAAAACACACAACAAAATGGCTAAAATGTTAAATTAAAAGGAAAAAGAAAAAATAAGTCAAAATATTAGTAAAAACTGTATAGACATAAATATAAAAAGCTATTAAAATGACAAAAACAACAACATTACAATTAAATGGAAAATATAAAAAATAAAATTCAAAAAATGAATAACTGCAAGTATAATAATAAAACCGACAAAAACACACAACAAAATGACCAAAACCTATTAAAACTATTAATATAAGAAAACAGTAATAATGTTAAAGATGACAAAAACACAACTAACTGCTGAAACTTCACCTAAAAGTAAAATGAATGTTGAAAATATATCAAACTAATTTAAAATGTCTATCTATACAGACAATAAAAACTAAAACAAATTGACAAAAACATAAAAAATGACTGAAACTAACTAAAATTTAAATTAATAATCAAAATATTAAATGAAAGTGAATATTCTAAATATTAATAAAAAACTACTAAAATGAACAAAAGCTTATATAACTGACAAAAGCACAACAAAACTACTAAATATTCCAGATTAAAATGGGAAACATAAAAATAAATATTCAAAATATGAATAACTGTATAGACAGAAAAAAATGACAAAACAATTTTACAAGTTAAAAAAGATAAAAAAGATAATAAAGAAAATAATAACATAAATATAATTCAAAACCTATCATAGTATGTAATATATTAGTGTGTGTGTGTGTGTGTGTGTGTTTCACCATAGATCACCATCCTGGACTCCAAGAGAAGCCTGAATATCTGCATTTTTCTGAAACACTTCAAAAAGTAAGACTGGATCGTGTGTGTGTGTGTGTGTGTGTGTGTGGTGGAGAGAGAGAGAGAGAGAGAGAGAGTATGTGCATGTTTATGTGGTTTGAGGACACAAATTTGTATAATGACACAGGTATGACAGGTATTACAAGGAGAAGGTGATTTATGAGGACATTTTCAGTGTCTCCATAGTTCAAAAGTGAGTGTGTGTGTGTGTGTGAGAGAGAGAGTGTGTGTGTGTGTGTGTGTGTGTGTGAGTGTGTGTGTGTGTGTGTGCGTGCGTGCGTGTGTGTGTGTGTGTGTGTGTTATTTGTCTGCTCTCATTGATTCTCTGTCCAGGTCCAGGTCCAGTGAGAGTCTTCTGGATGATATTCTTCATGGAAACACGGGCGTCTTCAGCGTGGAGTCTCTCAGAGAGATGCTGAAGCTCCTGCCGGAGGAGGACGAGGTAAAGACTCGACTGACTCTTGAGCACAGGATTGCTTCATGATTGATTGATTGATTGATTGATTGACAGGTGAAGAATCTGCAGATGTTCAATGGGAATCCTAAAGACCTGGCTCAGCCTGATGCCTTCATACACAAACTGATCCATTTACCCAGGTACACTCCGATGGAAACAGGTTGTGATCCGGTCTGGTCCAGATCTAACATGAGCTGGTTCTTCTGCGTCTCTGCAGGTACGAGATCCGTCTCGAGGCTCTGCTGTTAAAGGAAGAGTTTTTCCCTTCATGCACCGCCATGAAACATGACATGACCATCATCCTGAGCGCCATCAAAGGTGATCAAGTGATCTCAGTTTGTGTCTGATTCCACCAGTCCAGTGTTGTGTTCAGATGTGTGTGTGTAAACACCTTCAGCTTCACATTCATCTGCTGAACTGTTGTTTCTAGAGCTGTTGAGCTGTGAGGAGCTTCACGATGTCCTTCATTTAGTGCTGCAGGCTGGAAACATCATGAATGCTGTAAGTCTGGTACACATTTACAAATGCATGCATATTCATATGCATAGAGCAGTGTTTAACTACTTTAGTAAATAATTAACTAAATAACAAGCTACTAATAAAGACTACATCTAAACACACTTACTGTAATGCATTCTGCAGATGTGTTTGCATGGCATTTAAAATATACATTAAATCAGTTCATGCTTTTCCTGGGAATCGAACCTGTGACCTTGACGTTGTAAGCATAATGATTTACTGTTCAAATTACAGAAATGATACTAATATAAATATATAAAATATATTTTGGGGTATTTTTGAAAAATTGATGCAATTGTTATTATGTTCTGGGTCCAACAGATCCTAACTGGATTTATTTAATCACAAAAACACTGAAAAACAAAAAACAATCAGGTAAATACTGTTAAAATTCAACATTAAAACTTCTTACACATTACAAAAGTAAGCAAGAGAAGATATGATTTTTAAAGCTGTATTTAGAAGAGTTTTTTAAGTTTAGAAGAGTTTTTTATGTTACAAAATGTGACTAATGTAAACAATATAAAAAAAATATTTTTCATTTAAAAAAATAGCTGTTTTATTTTATTTTATTTGCTTTTTTTTCATAAATGTAATGTAAATACCCTATGAATGCAGCTGAGAAATTTACATAACACATTTCATACACTGCTGGTCAAATCTTTGGAACTGATTTTTTTACAGATTAGATTTACAAAGTCAGAAACCCAAACCTGAAGATGTGCAGTTGAGATTCTTAATGGACCGGTACATCACTTTTCACTGGTTTTATATGAACCGTCTCTCTGTGTGTGTGTGTGTGTGTGTGTGTGTGTGTCAGGGTGGATCTGCTGGTAGCGCAGTGGGCTTCAAACTCTCGTCTCTGCTGTCATTGGCTGATACTAAAGCCAACAAACCTGGAATCAACCTGCTGCACTTTGTCGCTCTGGTAAGTGTATTACTCTAAGCTGGTCTGAGCTGGTCTCTATCAGTCAGAGGCTCTGTGCTGGTCTCTGTTAGTCTGTGCTGGGCTCTGTCTGTCTGTGCTTGTCTCTTTTAGTCTGTGCTGGGCTCTGTCTGTCTGTGCTGGTCTCTTTTAGTCTGTGCTGGGCTCTGTCTGTCTGTGCTGGTCTCTGTTAGTATGTGCTGGGCTCTGTCTGTCTGTGCTGGTCTCTTTTAGTCTGTGCTGGTCTCTGTTAGTATGTGCTGGGCTCTGTCTGTCTGTGCTGGTCTCTTTTAGTCTGTGCTGGTCTCTGTCTGTCTGTGCTGGTCTCTTTTAGTCTGTGCTGGTCTCTGTCTGTCTGTGCTGGTGTCTTTTAGTCTGTCCTGGTCTCTTTTAGTATGTGCTGGTCTCTTTCAGTCTGTGCTGGTCTCTGTCTGTCTGTGCTGGTCTCTTTTAGTCTGTGCTGGTCTCTATCGGTCTGTGCTGGTCTCTATCAGTCTGTGCTGGTCTCTTTCAGTCTGTGCTGGTCTCTGTCTGTCTGTGCTGGTCTCTGTCTGTCTGTGCTGGTCTCTGTCTGTCTGTGCTGGTCTCTATCAGTCTGTGCTGGTCTCTTTTAGTCTGTGCTGGTCTCTTTTAGTCTGTGCTGGTCTCTTTTAGTCTGTGCTGGTCTCTTTTAGTCTGTGCTGGTCTCTGTCTGTCTGTCTGTGCTGGTCTCTGTATGTCTGTGCTGGTCTCTTTCAGTCTGTACTGGTCTATATCAGTCTGTGCTGGTCTCTTTCAGTCTGTGCTGGTCTCTTTTAATCTGTGCTGGTCTCTTTCAGTCTGTGCTGGTCTCTTTCAGTCTGTGCTGGTCTATATCAGTCTGTGCTGGTCTCTTTCAGTCTGTGCTGGTCTATATCAGTCTGTGCTGGTCTATATCAGTCTGTGCTGGTCTCTTTTAATCTGTGCTGGTCTCTTTTAGTCTGTGCTGGTCTCTGTCTGTCTGTCTGTGCTGGTCTCTTTCAGTCTGTGCTGGTCTCTTTCAGTCTGTGCTGGTCTATATCAGTCTGTGCTGGTCTCTTTCAGTCTGTGCTGGTCTCTTTCAGTCTGTGCTGGTCTCTTTTAATCTGTGTTGGTCTCTTTTAGTCTGTGCTGGTCTCTGTTTTTTCTGTGCTGGTCTCTGTATGTCTGTGCTGGTCTCTTTCAGTCTGTGCTGGTCTATATCAGTCTGTGCTGGTCTCTTTCAGTCTGTGCTGGTCTATATCAGTCTGTGCTGGTCTATATCAGTCTGTGCTGGTCTCTGTCTGTCTGTGCTGGTCTCTTTCAGTCTGTACTGGTCTATATCAGTCTGTGCTGGTCTCTTTCAGTCTGTGCTGGTCTGTATCAATCAGTGCTGGTCTCTGCCTGTCTGTGCTGGTCTCTGTCTGTCTGTGCTGGTCTATATCAGTCTGTGCTGGTCTATATCAGTCTGTGCTGGTCTCTTTCAGTCTGTGCTGGTCTCTATCAGTCTGTGCTGGTCTCTGTCTGTCTGTGCTGGTCTCTTTCAGTCTGTGCTGGTCTATATCAGTCTGTGCTGGTCTCTGTCTGTCTGTGCTGGTCTCTTTCAGTCTGTGCTGGTCTCTTTCAGTCTGTGCTTGTCTCTATCAGTCTGTGCTGGTCTATATCAGTCATTGCTGGTCTCTGTCCGTCTGTGCTGGTCTCTGTCTCTCTGTGCTGGTCTCTATCAGTCTGTGCTGGTCTATATCAGTCATTGCTGGTCTCTGTCTGTCTGTGCTGGTCTCTGTCTCTCTGTGCTGGTCTCTATCAGTCTGAGCTGTAACACAGAGATCAGAAAGCATCTGAATGCTGTGAAATGTGTGTCTGTCTGGTTTCAGGAAGCTCAGAAGAAAGATCTACTCATGTTTCCAGAGAAACTTCAGTTTATTCAGCAAGCAACGCGGTGAGAAAACAATCATCTGATCGAACACTCATTTCACTGATGAAACACTGATGTAGCAATCATACTAAAATACTGCTGCGTCCCAATCATGTTTCTATTTACATAGGTTTCAGTGAGGGTTATGCTTAGGGGGTTCTGTTAGGAGAAAATATAATTCCCTGATATTAAAACAATGGACATCTACTGTACAAACCTGTGTGTGTGTGTGTGTGTGTGTGTGTGTGTGTGTGTGTAGAGTGTGTGTTGACAGCATCCATGATGAGTTTCACACTCTGACCAGAAGAGTTCATCAGTTACAGCAGAACATCCAAACAGATGATGAGCTCCTGGCGCAGCTGCAGTCCTTCCTACAGGTGACCTCTGACCTGTGGCCTGTCTGATTTTAAATGCAGTGTTTCATGTATGCCACAGTGATGTCTGATTGTGTGTCGGTGTGTCTCAGAGTGCTGCTGGAGCTCTGGAGGATTTGAGGATCGGTACCGATGAGGTTCAGAGGGAAGGAGATGCTCTGATTGATTTCTTCTGTGAGGACAGAGACATCTTCAAACTGGACGAGTGCTTCCAAATCTTCCAGAATTTCTGCTCCAAATTCAAAAAAGCAGTTCAGGTAAAAAAATAATAATAAGTACTTGCCATGCATGGCTGCTAAATATATTTCCCATGTTTAAACACTTAGTTTAGACTAATTTACTAATGTATAATGTACTACAATACAGATTTTAAGTATTAAAATATTTGGTAAATAAGCATAATTAATTAACTTTTCCTACTCATATTTTCTATTAATATATTATTTATTTTATTTATTAATTTTTTACTCAATTATAATTTTCATGTTTAAAGGCCATATTATAACTCTCTCTACTTACAATAGTACAGTACTTTTAAATATAATATTTTTTATTCATCAAATTGTTATTGTTTTAATGTTCAAGGCCTGTTTAGACTCATTTAAATTTGTAAACTATTTACTATAATTAAAAAAAATCGAAACATTGGGAAAAAGGCATAGTAAAACAAACGTTTTTTACTCACCATAGTACTGTATTGTTAAATGTACTAATTAATTAATTTAATTTATATTGTACTTACTAATATTTGAATGTTTAAAGACTTAGTTAGCAAATTAAAATGAACTTTTTTTTCCACTCATTGCAGTACTATACTATAAAATGAATTTAATTAATTTTAATAATTTTATTTTTTAATTTAATAAAATTGTATTTCTTTATTTATGCTAATGTTATTGTTCACTAAAGTATTTACATTAGAGGTCTGCACGGGCTCAAAACTGAAGCCCGAACCCGGCCCGTACCCGAGATCGTCTGACCCGACCCGACCCGACCCGAGCGGCACAGTTAAATTTAGAGCCCGAACCCGACCCGAAATCCCCCCCCCACAGCGAATAACAAAAAAAAGGAAAAAGGTTGCATTTCACGATTGCATGCAAAGAAACGGATTAATCAAGGCTCTGCCATTTCACAAACATTTACCAGTTATGAAAGTTTGTGAACATCAGGCGCAGCGGTCGCATACATTCTGCCGAGTTTATGAATTTTTTATGGACAAGAAGATGATGACCGTGCAAATTATGGTCATTTTTTATTTTTTGTCAGTTAAGGCTCGTTAGCATTCTGTCTACTTTAAATCAGACATAAGATCTTAAATAAGATTGTATTTATTTGAATGAATTAATCATTTATTGAGAGAGAGAGAGAGAGAGAGAGAGAGAGAGAGAGAGAGAGAGAGAGAGAGAGAGAGAGAGAGAGACCGAGCGAGCGAGCGAGAGACCGAGGAAAGTTGCGCGTGCATGTGAACCTGCTTCTGCGCATGTCTCTCTATAAGCAATGAGGCTTAGTTACTTCAAAAACAGTGATTTTGCCGCCTCATTGCAGATAAATATAATGTTGTGACTTGCGAGTCAGTAGCCTGTCGAAGCTATTTTACTAATAAAAGTTTCCGTGCTGTTTGTGCGCGATCTCTGATATGTGTGTGCAATGTGTGTGCGTGCGTCTATGAAAGCAGCGAAGCCTCTGCATATAGTTTTGGTTTAGCTACAAACCCGAACCCGACCCGAGCCCGAAGCTATCCATTAAACATTAACCCGAAACCCGACCCGAAACCCGAAAGTATTTCGGGACCCGCGGGTTCGGGTCGGGTAGCAGACCTCTAATTTACATATAATAATTATTTATTTAATCAAATGTTATTATTTAGTCATTTTTTTTGTAAAATATTCTAATCATTTATTCATTTAATTCTTTATTATTGCATATTTATTTTTTCTCTAAATGTTTCCATGAATCCCCCAGCACTCCCTAGTCTTTTATATATTATATGTTCTTTAGTTCAGGCTCTAAACTTAAACTCGTTTAGTAATCATCAGCGCTCTTTTCTCTCCTCAGGAGAACGCGGAGCGAGGAATGTGGGAGGAGTCTCGGCGCAAGCGTCTGATGGAGTCGGAGGACAAGCGGCACTCATGGGCGGGGCATGAGGATATGGGCGGAGTCTCCGGCTTGAGGTCCAATAGTGAAGCAGATGTTGCGGCAGCATTTAAGAGGGAGCTGCTCAAGATGAGCCGTCACATTCCACGTCGCTCACCACAACACAGGAGCGTGACCTTTGACCCCTGTGGATCGGATACACTTGTACTTCCTCCAATACACTCGCTCTCCATCACAAACACGACAGAGGAGCCGGAGATCCAAAAGAAGACTCTTTGCATTCAGGAATCGCAGAACAACGACCTTCAAACACAAAGCCAGGAAACATCGGGAAATACAGAAGTGACTCCATGCGTGACCTCTGACCCTTCTCAAATCAGTTTAGTAGAGGTTATTAATGACGATTCAGAGAGAAAGACTATAGATAAAGTCCAGCCTACAAAAGAGCCAATCAAAAACGGCGCTGGAGCGAAACAAACAATCAGCAAACGAACCTTCAGCTCTAAAAACAGAGCATCTCTTTCTGCGAAATTACCTTCGTCTTCTATTAAACCATCATTATCATCATCATCATCTCCTAAATGTGTGTCCGGCTCTGAAACCGCGAGTTTGAGGAAGCTCGTTCCTCTCCGTTCTTCTGCGCAGATTCAGGAGCGACCTGGAGGAAGCAGCGCAAAGAAGACGCAAGTGTTTCGTCCGGAGGAGAAGATGTGTTGCGTTACACTCCGCACCATCGACCGTCCCAGTCCTCAAACCTCAGCGTGCAATTCCACGGTCAAACCGCCCAGCTTCGCTCGCAACACCGTAGCGTCAACGACACGCCACGCCACCACTCCTGGAAACCAGGCTAAAGTGCCTGCGCTGACCCGCACAGCTTCACTACGGCTTTCTCAGGTCCTCAAACCGACGCAGACGTCAGAAGAAACTGTTCGCCCGTCGCCCCCTGCTGGACGCCTGAGGAAGAGCAGCGCCGCCTCTGAAATCTCAGCAGAAACTGTTCGCCCGTCGCCCCCTGCTGGACGCCTGAGGAAGAGCAGCGCCACCTCTGAAATCTCAGCAGAAACTGTTCGCCCGTCGCCCCCTGCTGGACGCCTGAGGAAGAGCAGCGCCGCCTCTGAAATCTCAACAGAATCTGTTCTCCCGTCGCCCCCTGCTGGACATCTGAGGAAGAACAGCGCCGCCTCTGAAATCACAGCAGAAACTGTTCGCCCGTCACCCCCTGCTGGACGCCTGAGGAAGAACAGCGCCGCCTCTGAAATCTCAGCAGAAACTGTTCGCCCGTCACCCCCTGCTGGACGCCTGAGGAAGAGCAGCGCCACCTCTGAAAGCGCAGGAGAAACTGTTCGCCCGTCGCCCCCTGCTGGACGCCTGAGGAAGAGCAGCGCCACCTCTGAAAGCGCAGGAGAAACTGTTTGGCCGTCGCCCCCTGCTGGACGCCTGAGGAAGAGCAGCGCCGCCTCTGAAATCTCAACAGAAACTGTTCGCCCGTCACCCCCTGCTGGACGCCTGAGGAAGAGCAGCACCACCTCTGAAAGCGCAGGAGAAACTGTTCGCGCCGTCGCCCCCTGCTGGACGCCTGAGGAAGAGCAGCGCCGCCTCTGAAATCTCAGCAGAAACTGTTCGCCCGTCGCCCCCTGCTGGACGCCTGAGGAAGAGCAGCGCCACCTCTGAAAGCGCAGGAGAGACTGTTCGCCCGTCGCCCCCTGCTGGACGCCTGAGGAAGAGCAGCACCACCTCTGAAAGCGCAGGAGAAACTGTTCGGCAGTCGCCCCCTGCTGGACGCCTGAGGAAGAGCAGCGCCGCCTCTGAAATCTCAGCAGAAACTGTTCGCCTGTCGCCCCCTGCTGGACGCCTGAGGAAGAGCAGTGCCGCCTCTGAAATCTCAGCAGAAACTGTTCGGCCGTCGCCCCCTGCTGGACGCCTGAGGAAGAGCAGCGCATCCTCTGAAAGCGCAGGAGAAACTGTTCGCCCGTCGCCCCCTGCTGGACGCCTGAGGAAGAGCAGCGCATCCTCTGAAAGCGCAGGAGAAACTGTTCGCCCGTCGCCCCCTGCTGGACGCCTGAGGAAGAGCAGCGCTGCCTCTGGAAGCTCAGTGTTTACTCGCGGGTCACATGAAAAACATGTCAAACCCACAAGGAGATAGAGAGAAAGTTATGCTAGTGTTGTTGAAAGAGTCTCTTCTGCTCATCAAGGCTGCATTTATTAGATCAAAAATACAGTAAAACTGTGAAATATGATTATAAAATAAAACAGCTGTTTTCTATGTGAATATGTGTTAAACTGTAATTTATTTCTGTATTTTCAGCATCATTACTGCAGTCTTCAGTGTCACATGATCTTCAGAAATCATAATAATATGCTGCTCAAGAAACATTTCTGATTATTATCAATGTTGAAAACAGTAATATTTTTGTGGAAACTGCTGCATTTTATTTCTCTCGTTACACAGATGAATAGAAAGTTCAAAAGAACAGCTTTTATTTAAAACTGAAATATTTTGTAACATTATAAATGTCTTTACTGACAGATTTTAGATCGATTTAATGCCTCCTTGGTAAATAAAAGTATTAATAAAATCTTACTGACACAAAACTTCTGAACAATAGCTTAATTAGGAATAATATTTTGTTTTAAAAAAGAAAGCTAATATATTTATATCCTAAATATTAATTGTATAATTTATTCTCTTAATTACTGATTGAGATATTGCATTGAAAAAATTGTATATTGGATTTTTTTTTTACTTAACCTTGTTAACAAAAAGGGACAATATCGATGATTTATATACATAACTTCATACTTGTTTTATCTGAAGCAAATAAATGTTTATTAATAAACTTTTAGCCAACAATTAGCCATTTTTTCAAATTCTCAGTAATCTGTGAAACACCTTGATGTAGTGTATATTCACTTTACATTCACGTTGCAATATAGTACTAGATTATCAGCATTCTTGGAAATGATTTAAACATCCTGAGTGTGTTTTTTCATCAGATTTGTAGAAATGTCTCAGCAATGGATGCTCTGCAGTGAATGGGTGCCATCAGAATGAGAGTCTGATAAAAACATCACAATAATCCACACCACTCCAGTCCATCAGTTAACATCTGGAGAAGACAAAACTGAAACAAATCCAGCATTAAGACTCGTTTAACTTCAAATCATTGCTCTGGTTAGTCTATAATCCATAGTAGCAAATTATTGGGATGTTTTAATCAACTATTTAGACCAGGGCTGTCCAAACTCGGTGCTGGAGGGCCGGTGTCCTGCAGAGTTTAGCTCCAACTTGCCTCAACACACCTGCATGGAAGCTTCTAGTATGCCTAGTGAGACCTTGATTAGCTGCTTCAGGTGTGTTTCATTAGGGTTGAAGCTAAACTCTGCCAGACACCAGCCCTCCAGGACCAAGTTTGGACAGCCCTGATTTAGACTGTCATTTTGACGGCACCCATCCACTTGAAAGGATCAATTTCTTTAAATCTAATGAAGAAACATTCATCTAAATCTTGGATGTTGTGAAGGTAAGGACACTTCCAGTTAATGTAAATTTTTAATTAACAAAGTACAGCGTTACCCTCCAACCACAGAGCGCGAATCATTTGGTTCAGTTCGGGACTTCAGAGCGCAATTCATTTGGTTCAGAGCGCAGAGCGCGATTCATTTGGTTCAGTTCGGGACTTCAGAGCGTGATTCATTTGGTTCAGTTCGGGATTTCAGAGCGCAGAGACCCCTCACACAGATTACTATCATTAATCATGCTCCTCCCCTCAGTTTGGGACTTCAGAGAGTGATTCATTTGGTTCAGTTCGGGACTTCAGAGCGCGATTCATTTGGTTCAGTTCGGGACTTCAGATCGCAGAGCGTGATTCATTTGGTTCAGTTCGGGATTTCAGAGCGCAGAGACCCCTCACACAGATTACTATCATTAATCATGCTCCTCCCCTCAGTTTGGGACTTCAGAGAGTGATTCATTTGGTTCAGTTCGGGACTTCAGAGCGCGATTCATTTGGTTCAGTTCGGGACTTCAGAGAGCAGAGAGCGAATCATTTGATTCAGTTCGGGACTTCAGAGCGCAGAGCGCGAATCATTTGATTCAGTTCGGGACTTCAGAGCACAGAGCGCGATTCATTTGGTTCAGTTCGGGACTTCAGAGCGCGATTCATTTGGTTCAGTTCGGGACTTCAGAGCGCGATTCATTTGGTTCGGTTCGGGACTTCAGAGCGCAGAGCGCGAATCATTTGGTTCAGTTCGGGACTTCAGAGCGCGATTCATTTGGTTCAGTTCGGGACTTCAGAGCGCGATTCATTTGGTTCAGTTCGGGACTTCAGAGCGCGATTCATTTGGTTCAGTTCGGGACTTCAGAGCGCAGAGCGCGAATCATTTGGTTCAGTTCGGGACTTCAGAGCGCGATTCATTTGGTTCGGTTCGGGACTTCAGAGCGCAGAGCGCGAATCATTTGGTTCAGTTCGGGACTTCAGAGCGCGATTCATTTGGTTCAGTTCGGGACTTCAGAGCGCGATTCATTTGGTTCAGTTCGGGACTTCAGAGCGCGATTCATTTGGTTCAGTTCGGGACTTCAGAGCGTGATTCATTTGGTTCAGTTCGGGACTTCAGAGCGCAGAGACCCCTCACACAGATTACTATCATTAATCATGCTCCTCCCCTCAGTTTGGGACTTCAGAGAGTGATTCATTTGGTTCAGTTCGGGACTTCAGAGCGTGATTCATTTGGTTCAGTTCGGGATTTCAGAGCGCAGAGACCCCTCACACAGATTACTATCATTAATCATGCTCCTCCCCTCAGTTTGGGACTTCAGAGAGTGATTCATTTGGTTCAGTTCGGGACTTCAGAGCGCGATTCATTTGGTTCAGTTCGGGACTTCAGATCGCAGAGCGTGATTCATTTGGTTCAGTTCGGGATTTCAGAGCGCAGAGACCCCTCACACAGATTACTATCATTAATCATGCTCCTCCCCTCAGTTTGGGACTTCAGAGAGTGATTCATTTGGTTCAGTTCGGGACTTCAGAGCGCAGAGCGCGAATCATTTGATTCAGTTCGGGACTTCAGAGCGCAGAGCGCGAATCATTTGGTTCGGTTCGGGACTTCAGAGAGCGATTCATTTGGTTCGGTTCGGGACTTCAGAGCGCGATTCATTTGGTTCAGTTCGGGACTTCAGAGCGCGATTCATTTGGTTCAGTTCGGGACTTCAGAGCGCGATTAATTTGGTTCAGTTCGGGACTTCAGAGCGCGATTCATTTGGTTCAGTTCGGGACTTCAGAGCGCGATTCATTTGGTTCAGTTCAGGACTTCAGACCGCGATTCATTTGGTTCAGTTCGGGACTTCAGAGAGTGATTCATTTGGTTCAGTTCGGGACTTCAGAGCGCGATTCATTTGGTTCAGTTCGGGACTTCAGAGCGCAGAGCGCGAGTCATTTGGTTCAGCTCGGGACTTCAGAGCGCGATTCATTTGGTTCAGTTCGGGACTTTAGAGCACAGAATGCATTTGTGTGTGTATGTATATTAGATATCAAAAGGGTCAAATGTGTTATTTAGGAAGTTATCTATCAGCGCTTGTATTTTTTGGCTGCTAAGTGCTTTCTGATACTCTTTAGCACTGTTTTCAGCCCATCTGAATGGGTTTCTGATGTTATACAGCTTACTGGGCTTTGTGTAAGTTTCTGTCTTTTTGAGATAGATAGAGGGGTCAGTTATCTAACAGTGAATGATCTGCGAGATGAAGGATCTATGTCTGTTATCATATAATCAACTGTGCTATTCCCAAGAGGTGAGCAAAATGTGAATCTTCCTAAAGTGTCCCCTCGTAACCTACCGTTGATGATATACAGACCCAGGCTTCGACAGAGCTGCAGGAGGTCTTTTCCATTCTTGTTTACTGTATGGTCATGGTTATTTCTGTGGATATGGGAGAAAGTGTTGTTAATAACAGTCAGTTTGTTGTTGATCTATTTGCTCCCTTGTGTGTCGGTGAAGTCCAGCTGTAGTCCTGTTCTTGCGTTCAGGTCCCCGCAGATGAGCACGTTTCCCTGGGCCTGGAAGTGGTTCGTCTCTTCCTCTAATGTGGAGAGCGTGTCTTCGCTGTAGTAGGGGGACTCTGATGGTGGGATGTATATGGCACACAGGAATATATATTTTCTGGATGAGAGCAGTTCCTTGTGGATTTTAAGCCAGGTGTAGTATTTGCCTTGCTTTACTGTGTTGATGTGGTTGTGGAATTTTGATTTGTACCTGATTATTTGTCCTCCTGAGTCTCTTCCCTGTCGGACTGTGTTGAGTTTTTGTGATGTAGGATGATTTCTCTGTAGTTGAGTGGGCAGTGGGTGATTGCGTCTTCCCTCGTGTGTGTGTGTGTCTTGTTCTCTTCTCTCTCTCTCTCACTCACTCACTCACTCACTCACTCACTCACTCACTCACTCACTCACTCTCACACACACACACACACAAAATCTCTCTCTCTTCTCTCTCATACACACACACTCTCTCTCTCTCACACACACACACACAAACACACACACACACACTCTCTCTCTCTCACACATACACACACACACACACACACACACATCCACACACACACACACACACATCTCTCTCTCACACATACACACACACACACACACTCCCTCACACAACACCACACACACACACACACGCTCTCTCGCTCTCTCTCTCACACACACACACACACACTCGCTCTCTCTCACACACACACACATCACATTCTCTCTCACACATACACACACACACACTCGCTCTCTCTCACATGCACACACACACTCACTCGCTCTCTCTCACACACACACACACACGCACATTCTCTCTCTCTCTCGCTCTCTCTCTTAAACACACACTCACTCACTCACTCCACTCACTTCACTCTCTCTCTCACACGACACACTTCTCTCTCTCCTCACACGCCACACACTCTTCTCTCAGCACTCACACACACACACACACACACACACACACACACACACACCTCTCTCTGTGTGAGTGGTGTGAGTGCGGGCAGCTCTGTGTGAGTGATCTTTTTTTCTCTTTCTTTTGGTTTTTCATGCTTGTACGTTCTTGGTGCTGTTGTTCCTGCTTTACTTTTGTTTTTCAGGGAGGTAATTCGGCCCAAAGTGTGAATTAAAAAAAATGGAGATGTTTGATTCCCAATATGTCATATGGGACGTACTCTTGTTGCTAATAATTTGGTCGCATCCTCCTTATGGCATAGGCTGGCCTGTGCGTTACGTTTATTCGTTTAGGGGTTCATCCAGGGCAACATTTTCTGTAGCACAGTAATGTGAGAAACTAAACTAAAACATGACTTACTAAACTTAAATACCTTGTCATGCCTCCAGAATCAATAGAAAATCAACATAAATAACTGTTTTTGTTGTTTATATCCACACTCTTAAAAATAAAGGTGGTTCCACAAAGAACCATTCAGTCAAAGAACATCTCTTTCTTACCTTTTTATAATCTGAAGAACCTTCTTTTGCCACAAAGAAGCTTTTGTGAAACAGAAAGGTTCTTCAGATGATAAATGTTCTTTATTTAGACAATAATTATTTTCTATGGCATCATGAAGCACCTTTATTTTTAAGAGCGCAGTAAATATAAGAATCAGAAACCTTGAGATATTAAAACCCTCATCTGTCCCTCAGGTCATTTTGACCAGAAACGAGCGTTGATCATAATGATACGAGACTTCTTGACTTTTGTCACACTTGCACCGGGAATACACTATTTTAATTTGAGTGGATTCAAAGAGTTTAAGTGGGTGTTTAAAAAAAAAGTAACAAAAGTGTCCCTCGTGGGTCAATTTGACCCGGACCTGGAAAATAATGGAATTAATGAAAAAACTGCTATTTTTTTATTGAATTGTGTCACACTTGAGCACAGAGCACACACACAAAAATTGAGTCGATTCGATGATTTTATGTGGGTGTAATAAAACAAATAAAAAGTAGTAACAAAAGTGTCTCTCGTGGGTCAATTTGACCTGGCCATAGAAATCAATGGAATATCCGAAAATAAACAGCATTTTTATGGGGGGGGATCTTTTTACCATACAAAATCTGACACAATCCAGAAAAGATGCATGCTCAAACGAAGGGCTGAGACTGCAGAATGCAGAAAACCTCACATACACACACACACACACATGGTACACACACACACACACACATGGTACACACACTCTAGATATACATTATAACATAATGTTTCTGCTGGGAAATTAACATCATTTTGACTTTTTTTTGACCCAACACAGTTAAATTTGAGTGATGAGGTAAAGACCAATGATTTGATTTTAAATAAAAAAATCCAGAATTTAAGGTAAATCAAATAAAAAAATCATCAAAAATAATAACAAAACCTATATAAATAATTAGAAAAAAATTGATAAAAAAATTTCAGGACTGAAAAAATCACTGTAACGTTGAAGGCCTTCGGGTCATTTTGACCCGCGAGAGACACTTTTGTTTCAGGTTCGGGAGGGACGGATGAGTTTAACATTATTAGTGTTTGTATTCACACTGATGTTGTTTGTTGGTTTGCTGTAGTTTTGTTGTGAAGTGTCGACGCTGTGAAGGCCGTTGGTGTCTCAGATGGAGGAGGCGTGAGCTTTGCAGACGTAGCGATAGCGGCGAGAGCAGTGGTCGTCGTTATAGCGTCCGTCGTGATGAAAGTGAGCGCAGTCTTCACCGCCTCCCAAACCGTGAGCAGTCCAGTCATCCGGCTGACCGGGCATCCATTCACTACACACACACACACACACATACACATGTGATGAGCGCTGGAGTGTGAACGAGTCTCCTGACGGCAAACACAGACTCACCTCCGGAGGATCGTGAACGGTGTCCCATCCAGCCATTCCCACTCACCGGTGCGGCCGTCGGTCAAACCCAACCAGTAGAGCAGAGGCCTGGTATTACTGACCACGAAACTCTGAACACACACACACACACACACACAATTACTAAAGCACTGATTCAGTCTGAATAAACATGCTGCTTTATATTTACATTTAGTCATTTAGCAGACGCTTTTATCCAAATCAGCTTACAAAGTTGAAGCAATCAGACCAACGAGAGAGCAAAAATATACAAGTGCTGTGACAAGTCTCAGTTACAGTAGTCTAGTACAGTGCACATAGCAAGGATTTTTTATAAATTATACCAAAATTAATAGAATAGATTGTGCTGGTTAAGTTGTGTTGGTTTAGTTGTTCTGGTTAAGTTGTGTTGGCTTGGCTTGGTTGTGCTGAGTAGTTATGTTGGTTTAGTTGTTCTGGTTAAGATGTATTGGCTTGGTTGTGTTAAATATTTATCTTGGTTTAGTTCTGTGGTTGTGCTGCTGGTTACATTCTGTTGGTTTAGTTGTGCTGGTTAAGTTGTTTTGGTTTAGTTGTCTTGAGTAGTTCTGTTGGTTAAGTTGTGCTGGTTAAGTTATGATGGTTTAGTTGTTCTGGTTAAGTTGTGTATAGTAGTTATGTTGGTTAAGTTGTGTGTCTGGTCGTGCTGTGGGTTAAGTTGTGCTGGTTTAGTTTTGTATTGGTTTAGTTGTTCTGGTTAAGTTGTGTTGGTTTAGTTGTTCTGGTTAAGTTATTTTGGTTTAGTTGTCTTGAGTAGTTATGTTGGTTTAGTTGTTCTGGTTAAGTTGTGTTAAGTAGTTATGTTGGTTTAGTTATGTGTCTGGTCGTGCTGTGGGTTAAGTTGTGCTGGTTTAGTTCTGTATTGGTTTATTTGTTCTGGTTAAGTTGTGTTGAGTAGCTCTGTTGGTTTAGTTGTTCTGGTTAAGTTGTGCTGGTTTAGTTCTGTATTGGTTTAGTTGTTCTGGTTAAGTTGTGTTGAGTAGTTCTGTTGGTTTAGTTGTTCTGGTTAAATTGTGTTGGTTTAGTTGTCTTAAGTAGTTATGTTGGTTTAGTTGTGTCTGGTCGTGCTGTGGGTTAAGTTGTGCTGGTTTAGTTCTGTATTGGTTTAGTTGTTCTGGTTAAGTTGTGTTGGTTTACTTGTGTTCAGTATTTCTCTTGGTTTAGTTATGTGGCTGGTGCTGCTGGTTTAGTTGTTCTGGTTAAGTTGTGTTGGTTTAGTTGTTCTGGTTAAGTTGTGTTGAGTAGTTATGTTGATTTAGTTGTGTGTCTGGTCGTGCTGTGGGTTAAGTTGTGCTGGTTTAGTTCTGTATTGGTTAAGTTGTTCTGGTTAAGTTGTGTTGGTTTACTTGTGTTCAGTATTTCTCTTGGTTTAGTTATGTGGCTGGTGCTGCTGGTTACGTTCTGTTAGTTTTTTGTGTTGGTTTAGTTGTTCTGGTTAAGTTGTTTTGAGTAGTTATGTTGGTTTAGTTATGTGTCTGGTTGTGCTGTGGGTTAAGTTGTGCTGGTTTAGTTCTGTATTGGTTTATTTGTTCTGGTTAAGTTGTGTTGAGTAGCTCTGTTGGCTTAGTTGTGCTGGTTTAGTTCTGTATTGGTTTAGTTGTTCTGGTTAAGTTGTGTTGAGTAGTTCTGTTGGTTTAGTTGTTCTGGTTAAATTGTGTTGGTTTAGTTGTCTTAAGTAGTTATGTTGGTTTAGTTGTGTGTCTGGTCGTGCTGTGGGTTAAGTTGTGCTGGTTTAGTTCTGTATTGGTTTAGTTGTTCTGGTTAAGTTGTGTTGGTTTACTTGTGTTCAGTATTTCTCTTGGTTTAGTTATGTGGCTGGTGCTGCTGGTTACGTTCTGTTAGTTTTTTGTGTTGGTTTAGTTGTTTTTGTTAAGCTGTACAGTATGAATCAGCTCTGACCTTCTCCTGTTTGCTTTTTAAGACGAGCAACTCTGATCTCTTCTTCTTACACTCGTCTCTGGCCGCATCCCATGGCATCCCATCATCAGAGAAGAAATAACAGTGTGAGGAGAAGAGAAGCCATCCATCAGGACAGCACAGCTCCTCCGTGTCTGAACATACACATATGTGTCACTCTCTGCACAAGACATGTGGACACACTACTGTAGCCTCACTTACTGTTGTTCTTTATCTTGTTAATCTGGCATTTCAGATCTGAAACTCTGTCACGGAGTGCTTGCGCTGAATCCGACACTAAACAACCACACATATATTATTACATTAGTTTATATAGTTTGGTTTGTCTGCATGTGTATTTGTGTGCTACTTACTATCATTAATCATGCTTTGCATCGTCTCTTGGTTAAGCTCCAGATTACTGATCTCAAAAAGCAGTTTATGTCCTGAACACACATAATTTCAAAACACATTTTACTTCTATATTGTGACATAGTTGAAAAAAAATAAGTGAATAAAAGAATGTAGGTGGGAATTTATAGTTGATTAACTAGTTGATAAATAAGAGCGATTGATGACGTCAGATGAGAAAGTCATTTCATTTGGATGAAAGATGATGAATGCTACATTACCGTGTTCCTCTAGGTCACGTGTTCTGGTTATGACGCTCACGAGCGTTTGCGTCAGATTCTGTATGTTCATCTCAGTAGTTGAGAACTTCCTGTCGAACTTCACATCTAACAAAACACAGGTACACTTATGAAAACCATTAACATTATTTTTTATTGATAGCTCAAGTTTGAACTGTGTAAAATGTATGAAAATATGCACTTATTCGTGTGCATGTTCCTCGTTACGCTTTGGTCAGGTTCGTATTTACGAGTTGGGAAGTATAGTAACAATCCCGATGTATCTTTTCTACCAAAAAAAAAAAGTTTTTAAAAGTAAAAAATAAATAAGTTTGCTTTTTTTTTTTACCCTTGTATTTAAGAAGTTATAGGTATAATGTTGACGGTATTTTTTTATATATTTTTTTTTAATAATAACTAGCAAAATTGCATTTATTTTGAGAATTTGAACCCTTTAAATTCCAGTTTATACTGTTGTGTGTATATATATATATATATATATATTAGGGGTGGGCATAGATTAATTTTTTTAATCTAGATTAATCTAGATAAATTTTGGAATTAATCTAGATTAATCTAGATTAAAATGGCTCATTTGAATTCTGCCGAAGGCATTCAGAATATGTGTGCTACCCAAATAATGACTAAAAGTAAGTCTTTGAGAACGGGTTTCTCAAGCCAGGTGGCGCATTAGACCAGGGGCTCATCTCCTGTTTCCAAAATGCATCACAAACTGCTTGAGAAAGCTGTTCTACTATGATAATTGGTGATGAAAATAAACTATGTTCAATAAGATGTACTTGTGTTTACTAACTGTTTATTCAGTTAAACATGAATTTTGAACTGTAGGCCTACATAAGAGGTCGTGATGAACTGTTTACAGTTTCCATTGGGAAGCTTCTTAAAAATACATTTTCCCTGAAGCAAACCCGGCGGCTTCATAGCTGCATCCATGTTAGCACGTCACGTCTGATGTGGTAATTTCACAGTAACGTTAGGCATACACACAGGTTCGAAGCAGAGGGTGACACGGGAGTGAATTCTCAAGTTCACATGAGACCTAAAGCGCATCCTGTTTGCTTAAAAGCGCAACGTTTCGTTGTTATTCTGAGTGCACACAAATAAACGTAGAGTCTTTACAGATTCGAAAGATGTATTAGGCTACTTTTATCTGTATGACCAAAAATGACGGAGATTTTAAGAGCAAGTGAGCGCACCGGAGCCTGTCTTGCAGCAAACGCGCTTCCACACAAACACTTCAATAGCGCACATTTCTCTAGGTTAACATCATATTGAGCGGCCATGTAAAGTTGCTACTACATACATCTTTCTGAGGAAAAGCCATATTTGAGGTTGATGAATGATAGGTGAGCGTTTGGATGTCCTGCCCGATTGTATTACCACACAGACCAGCCGTTAACAATCTGTCCATCACGGACTGCGAGCCTCTAGTTCGAAGACTCGTTCTCGCCCCCTACAGTGCAATTCGGCTAGGTATACATCCGCGCTAAAATATCAGGGTGAAAGTCATCATAGCTTGCGTAGTATAGACCCAGCTCCCAACCCAACTTTGAGAATAGATTAACGGCGATATTTTTTTTATCGCCGATAAGAGTCTCACGTTAACGCAGCACGTTAACGCCGATAACGGCCCACCACTAATATATATATATATATATACATTATATTACTATTTATTTATTTATTATATATTATTATTCTAATAATAGTTTTGATCAAATAATTAAATATATGTGTATGTATCCACTGTTGTAGTCATTTCGGCTGCATCTGAAATAGATCATACATTGATATTACCTGAGAAGTTAAAGTAAATACGCTAGAAAACTGCACGCTTTTAAGGACACACATTTAATACATGTGCAAAGCAAAAACATATGAGCGAAACATTTGAGCACAGGTCAGCTGAATGATAGATTTGACCCTCTTTAACTTTGTTATTAAACTCAATGTACAAAGCATACGATCACACTCTATTTAAGGTCCAATTCTCTCTATTAACAAAACCATTAACTACAACTTTTGCCTCAATAAACTCCTAATTAGCTGCGTATTAATAGTTAGTAAGGTAGTTAAGTTTCATTATTGGGTAGGATATGGGATGTATGGCCATGCAGAATATGTGCTTAAGTATTAATAAACAGCAATGTTCATAAAAGACATGCAATTAAGATCAGAACTTCAGAGCGCATATCGCAAATAATTTGATTAGATCGGAAATTCGGAGCAGATTTGTGAATCATTATTCAAATCGGGACTTCGGAGTCGGTTTGCGAATCAGTTGATTCAGATCGGGACTTCGGAGTCGGTTCGTGAATCAGTTGATTCAGATCGGGACTTCGGAGTCGGTTCGCAAATCAGTTGATTCAGATCGGGACTTTGGAGTCGGTTCGTGAATCAATTAATTCAGATTGGGACTTTGGAGTCGGTTCGCGAATCAGTTGGTTCAGATCGGGACTTCGGAGTCGGTTCGTGAATCAGTTCATTCAGATCAAGACTTTGGAGTCGGTTCGCGAATCAATTAATTCAATTCAGATCGGGACTTCGGAGTCGGTTCATGAATCAATTAATTCAATTCAGATCGGAACTTCGGAGTCGGTTCGCAAATCAGTTGATTCAGATCGGGACTTCAGAGTCGGTTCGCAAATCAGTTGATTCAGATCGGGACTTCAGAGTCGGTTCGCAAATCAGTTGATTCAGATCGGGACTTCGGGGTCGGTTCGCAAATCAATTAATTCAGATCGGGACTTCAGAGTCGGTTCGCAAATCAGTTGATTCAGATCGGGACTTCGGGGTCGGTTCGCAAATCAATTAATTCAGATCGGGACTTCAGAGTCGGTTCGCAAATCAGTTGATTCAGATCGGGACTTCGGAGTCGGTTCGCAAATCAATTAATTCAGATCTGGACTTCGGAGTGAGTTCACAAATCAATTAATTCAGATCGGGACTTCGGGGTCGGTTCGCAAATCAGTTGATTCAGATCGGGACTTCGGGGTCGGTTCGCAAATCAATTAATTCAGATCGGGACTTCAGAGTCGGTTCGCAAATCAGTTGATTCAGATCAGGACTTCGGAGTCGGTTCGCAAATCAATTAATTCAGATCTGGACTTCGGAGTGAGTTCACAAATCAATTAATTCAGATCGGGACTTCGGAGTGAGTTCACAAATCAATTAATTCAGATCGGGACTTCGAGTCGGTTCGCAAATCAATTAATTCAGATCTGGACTTCGGAGTGAGTTCACAAATCAATTAATTCAGATCTGGACTTCGGAGTGAGTTCACAAATCAATTAATTCAGATCGGGACTTCAGAGTCGGTTCGCAAATCAGTTGATTCAGATCAGGACTTCGGAGTCGGTTCACAAATCAATTAATTCAGATCGGGACTTCGGGGTCGGTTCGCAAATCAATTAATTCAGATCAGGACTTCGGAGTCGGTTCACAAATCAATTAATTCAGATCGGGACTTCGGAGTCGGTTCACAAATCAATTAATTCAGATCAGGACTTCGGAGTCGGTTCGCAAATCAATCAATTCAGATCGGGACTTTGGAGTCGGTTCGCAAATCAATCAATTCAGATCTGGACTTTGGAGCATGTAATGCTAATCTTTTTTTTTTTCTGAATTATTTTATCAGTGTTTGAAGTGGCACCCTTCTATATTTTAGCCTTTAGAGTACCTGCACTTTTTTGTGCGTACCGGCTCTTCTGACATGCTGTCGGTACTCAGAGTAAAATCATCAGGGTCTGGGGGATTAGGCGATATGATCCCATATATGATTATAAATTATATAGAAACTATATAAAGCACACTACCCAGGCGGGATCACCTCTCATCTCGACCCATCACGTGAATGAATGCAAGCAGAGTCGGTATACTTCATTGTGTGGTGCACGAGTTGTAGAATAATAATCAATTATTGATTACTAATTTGAATCAGTACTTTA